>CM054058.1:555667314-556158729 GCA_028641055.1 Alopecurus myosuroides
CTGGAGGAGCCAAACCTGACGCCCAAAATCTAGAGAAACAGCAAATTTAGCTAATCTATGAGCTTCTGAATTCGAATCTCGGTTTTCATGTTTGAAAGACACCTCCGTAAAGCCAGTCCGGGTGATGTTGATCTCCTCCAAAATTGTTCTGTAGCTCCCATCAAAAGGTTGAGACATGGAATTGATCACTGTCAGGCAATCAGTGGCCACTGTAATATTCTGCAGATTTAAGTCTTGAGCCAACGCGAGTGCTTCTCTGCAGGCTAGAGCTTCCATGACAGTTGGATCCGTAATCCCCTCTAGGGTCACCGACGAGGCTCCAATGAAGATGCCCGTAGCGTCTCGGCATATCACTGCCACAGCTCCGCCCGGTTCATTCTTCTTCATAGCAGCGTCTACATTGAGTTTTGCACACCCAGGTTGTGGCCGAATCCACTTCGGGTGAGTGCTAGCTGTCCTTCCCGGCGCGTTGCGGGCAGTAGTTTTTGGCAGGTCCCGAAGAAAATTCTACACGAAAGTGTGAGTGGACAGCGGGCTCTGATACTCGCCTTCGAAGATAATTTTCCTTCGAGCATACCATATAGCCCACATCGTTGTCCCCATACACGCAAACTCATCTTGCGATAGCGTTTCCATCATCGTCATAAGCCAGAGTTTAGCCGATGGTTCCCGGGTTGAGCACATGTGTTCAACCATACCTGCATCGCTTAGGGCCCAAACACACCTGGCCACCGAGCAGTCAAGCAACGCATGTTGCCACGAATCCTCCGCCCCACAGATGGTGCAAGCTGGAGACTCGGCCATATGCCGATGATGTCGTACATCCGCCGTAGGGAGCGAGTGACGCGCCAGTCTCCATAAGAACAATCGTATCTTTGATGGTACTTTTGTTCTCCATAGGTGGATCCAGCCCTTCTCGTTCCTGGCAGTGTTCGAAGCAGCTGAACGCTCCTCGATCCAATCCTCTCTTCTGCTTTTAGTATGTGCTAGGAGTCTATAAACTGAACGTACCGAAAGGATGCCGTTTTTCTCATAGTGCCATGCCCAGCTATCTGTCAGCTGTCGAGTGCTCAGAGGGATGGATTTGATCACTTCGATATCCATGGGTAGGAAATATTGTGCGAGCTTATCCGATCGCCAACTCGCCGAAGACCGATCAATGAAAGAAGCAACACTGACGGGTGGGCAATCCTCCAAGCAAGCCAACGGCCGTAGCATGAAGTCACGAGGTAACCAATTCTGATTCCACGCATGTGTGTCATTGCCTGATCCAATCCGTCTGATCAGGCCCTGTTTCATTGTTGTCATTCCTTCCAAAATCGCCCTCCAAACCTGCGAGGGATGAGAGCCCAACGAAGCATCAAGGAAATCATTGTTGGGGAAGTAAATAGCCTTCAACATCCGAGCGCTAAGTGTATCCGGATTTTGAAGGATTCGCCACGCCTGACGAGCGAGCATTGCTACGTTGAACAGTTCCACGTCACGGAAACCCAAACCACCTGACGATTTCGGTGTACACATCGACTCCCACGCCACCCAACATGTCTTGCGCTTGTTGTCCTTGTTTCCCCACCAGAAACTGCGTAGCATCGAATTGATTGCCGCACACAACCCCTGCGGGAGTTTAAAACATGACATCGAGAAAGTAGGGATAGCCATGGCCACTGCTTTGATCAAGACTTCCTTTCCTCCTGCAGACAACGCCTGTTCCAACCACCCTTGTATTCGCTTCCATATTCTATCCTTGATGTATTTGAAGGATCCACTCCTTGATCTTCCTACATCTGAAGGCATCCCGAGATATTTCTCGTTAAGAGTCTCATTAGGGACATTGAGAATAACTTTAACTGCTTGCTTCCTTGTCGCCGGGCACCCCTTGCTAAAGAAAACTGAGGACTTATCAAAGTTTACTCGCTGACCTGAAGCATTGCAGTATTGTTCCAAGATTTTGTTTACTTCCCTTGCTCCCTCTTCATTAGCTTTCACAAACAGCAGGCTGTCATCGGCTAAAAGGAGATGATTAACCGCAGGAGCTGCGGCTGCCACCTTGATTCCTTCAAGTTGTGATGACTGACGAGAGTTTTTCAAAAGGCCAGACAGGCCCTCTGCTGCGAGCAAAAACAAATATGGGGATATCGGGTCGCCTTGACGGAGACCCCTCGTAGGCTGAAACTCATCCAGTGGTTCTCCATTGAACAGAACTGAAAAGGAGACCGAAGAGATTAGCTTCATAATTAAACTTACCCACCTTCCATCGAAACCCATCTTAAGCATGATCGCCTTTAGATAGGGCCACTCTACACGGTCATATGCCTTGCGCATGTCCAGTTTGAGCGCACAATGTTGATGCTTCTTTGCGCTGTTCCTTTTCATGAAATGAAGGCACTCGTATGCCGTGATTATGTTATCCGTGATGAGTCGTCCAGGGACGAACGCCGATTGCTCCTCCGATATGATCTCTGGTAGTATTACTTTCAGTCTGTTTGCCAACACCTTTGAGGCTATCTTGTATATGACATTGCAAAGACTGATAGGACGGAATTGTCCCAGTTCCTCCGGTGATGCCACTTTCGGAATGAGAACAATAAATGTTTTTGTTTGATTTCTCGCGGATCATCCTGACCTCTCACAATCCGCAAGACAGCATTGGCGACCTCCTCACCACAAAACGCCCCAATGTTTTCTGAAAAAATTGGGCTGGGAACCCGTCGGTCCCGGGCCTTTAGCGGCGCCATCTGAAAGAGCTTGTTTGACCTCCTCTGTGTATTAAACGGTTCAGAAGCTGCTCGTTCATCGGCTGAGTTTACTGTTATTGGTACCGCATCTAGCACCTCAGCCAAACCTTCCTCGTTTCCGACGTATAAAATCTCTATAGAAAGACCTAGCTAGAGACTCAACTCATTTGCATCCCATAAAATCGCCGTTGGGGCGGCGCAACCGAGTAATTCGGTTCCGTTTCTTCCGTTGCTTGCGCGTAGGAAAGAACCGCGTATTACGGTCCCCCCTAGCCATTGGATACGGGATCGCTGTCCCACATCGTCTCTTCTCGATGTTGTAACTCCATTAATCCTCTCAAAAATTTTAGCTCTTGATGAATCGGACCCATGCGATCCTGCCTTCCGCCACGAGTCCAAGAGAGCCCTCAGTTTCCTTAGCTCCGCTCGCACGTGGCCAAACGTATGCCGTCCCCAAACCGAAAGGGACGTGGATAAACCCTTGAGCTTGTCTTTAGGTCTCCCACCGTAGTGATCGGTGTCTCCTGCCACAGCTGCTGCATCATCGGCGCGAAATCATCATGTGACTCCCACATTGATTCGTACCGAAATAGTCCGTGATCTGAGATTCGGTTCCTCCTTTGGCTCAAGGAGTAGTAGTATAGGTGAATGATCCGACGCAGCCGCCGAAAGATGTTGGACACCTGCTAGCGGATACCGCGACGACCAGCCAGCCGTGGCGAGAGCCCATCGAGGCGAACTCGACAATAAGAACCTCCGACCACTTTCTTTTCAAAACGTCCAAGGAATGCCTGTATATCCCAGGTCCCAATAGCTCACAGATGTCGACTGTTTCACGAAAGGCCTGGATATGTGAGTTACTTTCTGATTAACTCCCACGTGTTCCTCCCTAAGGAGTACTTCATAAAATCTCCAATACACATCCAAGGTAGATGCGATGAGCTCTTAATGAATTTCAGCATGTCCCATGTCTTATGGCGTTCATTTGCTTGAGCCTCTCCATACACACATGTAAGGCGCCATGGTTCTTCCGAGGGGGGGGGGGGGGAAACGATAGCGTCAATGTGAACTGGGAGTACGGTAAAAGATTCAACTTTATTTCATTGTTCCAGAAAATAGCTAATCCTCCACTTCGACCATTACTACTGACAGCAAAAACATTATCATAACCTAATGTAGTTGCCTAAGCACTCTACCCTCAGTTTATCCACTGTGTCTCCACCACACAAAGAAATGAGGGGGCAAATTCCTTCGCAAAAAAGCGAAGTTCATGAACGTCGCGGCGTTGCCAAGTCCGCGGCAGTTCCACATGAGTATACTCATTGTGCCCGGCGGCACTCCTCGTCGGAGCCCGCCGATATTGCATGTTTGTCCTCTTTGGTGTTGACTGTTTCTTGGATCTCTTCAACCTCCCTAGCTGAGGGGGAGGGGTGGAGTACCCGAAGGGGGCAAGTAGTTTTTGGCTCGAGCTTCCTCCTCAAAGTCTAGCTGCTTCTGCGCCCCTGGATCGCCTCAATTACCCCTTCTTTCTTCCACTCAAGCATAAGAGAGCAGCCCTACTTGTGGCTCTTTAGCCGGGCTCACCTCAGTTAGTTTAGCTTCCACCGAGTTCCTCTTCCGATTCTCAACAGTGCTGTCCCAGTGTCCTCTACCACGGGCACCGTCACGGCCACCCCCTCTCCCCGCTGTGCCTCGACCTCTACTCGCATCAGTACGCTGAGGAGGCACCGCAGTTTGCTCCTGGTATAGAGATCGGTTCCACGAGGATATATCGTATGGTCAGCTCACTTGGATTGGATACGCTGGTCCCGGCCTGGTTGGATTCGTCGGCGAGTACCCGGTTCAAGTAGCTCGGCCCGAATGTCTTCCTCTTCCCTTCGCAGCGGCGTCCCGTGCAGCCCACACTTTTTTCAAAAAAAAAGAAAGATCGTTAACACAAGCCGTCTCATTAAAAATCTTGCAGTCCCCTTTGTTACCTTAATAAAAAAAAATCATAAAAAACTTGCTGCTCGAGGTTCATAAAGAAGTTACATCGGTTGTTAACTCAAATACACACCGGAGGCTTTCATGTCCAACACCATGATCAACCTCAAAAAATCTAGTCAGTTCAAGCGCTACTGCTATTGTGTTGGCTTCTCTAGGGCAATGGTTGAAAGTAACACGTGTAAAGCTCCGACAGAGAAACGAACATTCTTCATATATTGTTGTCCCTGTGCCTAAAGAGTTGCCTTCATTCTGTATGGTTTCCACAACGTCCATACAATCTGATTTGACCACCATTCTGTTACAGCCAATTTGTCCCGCTAAGATAAGTCCATTCCATAGAGACAAAGCCTTTGTTGATGTGCGCTTCTACGGGTGATAATTTTATTCGTGCACATCCGAAATTTGTGCGCCACCCACACATAAGAGCCGGAGGAAGAAACGGTATGGCTTACGGCAGCAGAGAAATTAGATATGGGTACAACGGTAAACAATGTTGGCGAAGACTGGTCCAAATAGATGATGGTTAGCATCACTAACTGATTTGGATGGTGGAGGACCCGTGATAAAAAACGTGGACAATCTTTTGGATTTTTTTCCGAAATGGAAGTCTTAGCCCTAGCATCTGCATCGAAACGATGCACACGACTGTTTTAGTAAAACTAAAAAGAGATGGAGAGTACCGTAATATGTCATTACAAGTTCACAAATCAACCAAAGTCAATACAAGGATCAACCACTAAAAAATAACAGCTCTAAACATCTACTCCCTCCGTCCACGAACAAGTGTACATCTACTTTTACACACAGTCAAACTTTTAAATTTTGACCAAATTTATAAAAAATTGTAGTAATATGTATGGCATCAAAATGATATATTTTAAAACTTCATGTCAAGACAAATCTATTGATACTAATTTGGTGTCATAAATGCTAGTACTTTTTCCAATAAAGTTAGTCAAAGTTTAATAAATTTGACCGCCGAAAAAGGAAAACGTACACTTTATCGTGGACGGAGGGAGTAGACGCTTAGTGTTTAGACACCCAACCCGGCCGAAAATAGCTCGTACGACCGTCATCAGCCGAGCACATTCGGAATTCATAAGTCCTCGCTGTTTGAAAGGGAATAGGAACGACTACACATGGATTCAGTATAGTGCCATGTTGGTAATAAGTAAAAATGAACAACTTCTTTTTTGTTAAAAACGACATCATTGCAGCAATTTCAGATTGCCCAAAGAAAATCTGCGACCCCTACACGCATGCGTGCTTTAATTTTCTAATCAGCCCTATTTAACCAATTCCCAAAGAGGTTATTTATACTTGTTGGAGGGTAAATACTAAAGGTAAAGTAAAATAACCTCCAAATGTTACGTGCAAAGGAGAAAGATATAAATAGGTGATCGATCGTCGCCTCCTTATAACAAAAAAACACACTTTTACATCCATTCCAATTCCTTTTAGAGAAGTTATCTTTAGTTAAGATCACCTTCCGATGAAAGAACCAAACAAAGAAATATTTTTAACTTTAGTGCGACCTTTAGTTTCCACACATACTTTAGTAAAAATATTGCGTGGCCATGAAGAAAGTCCGCATAAAAAGATTTTACCCAAAAAAAACCATTTGATATCACGTTCCATCTAAACGTATCAGCTTCATTTGACAGAGACACTTGCATTAGCCTCTCCATCAACCGAAGCCATGCAATCCTTTTATCACCTATGATAGGACGCATAAAATGAATATTAAGAGGAACATTCAGCTACTACCGCAGCATGCTTGTGGCAAGCAATATTGTAAAGCAAAGGATATTGAATTGCTACCGAATTAACTCCTAACCAAGTATTCTCCCAAAACCGAATTTTCTTGCGATCTGCTAACAGAGCTAGTTGGTTTTGCTTGTACTTGTGACAATGTCTTGTCCTGCTGCACCCTTTCTTCATGCAACATCTTAAACAACCATTTGCTTAAGATATATCTATTTTTTATGTCACCTCGATGCCAAGCCTTTCTTGATCCTTAGGGTGACATACAATATTCCATTTAGTGAGATGATATTTCTTCTTTTTATTGTCACTTTGTCAGAAAAAATCTAGACCGGTAAAAGTCTAGCCTTTTCCTGACTCCCTTTGGTATCCCAAAAGAAGGAAATGAGGAACATAGGTAACCTAGTAAGCACTGCATTAATCAGGTAAGACAATCCCCGTGCGATAACATCTTACCTACCCATGATCTCAGCTTAGTCTCAAAACGATACTCCATTGGTTTCCATTCTTCATTACGTAGTTCCTGTAGTGAATAGAAAAACAAGATATTTAAATGAGGGGATGTTTGGACTCCACAATTAAATGTTATGGTTATATATTATATTAATTGCCACTCTTGCATTTGAGGATTTTTTTTGAATGGAGGGCTTAATCATAAATATGTTTTTTGTCCAAGTAATGACAATACATTAATCTAGATTTACCCACACAACACTTATCAAAACACTGAAAGTTAATATCAATTGAACTTGATGGAAATAATTTACAAATATTCCTGTGTGTCCTCAGAAGTGTTTTAGTCCCCATATGAAACACAACTTACTTGTCCTTAGCACAATTTGAAGGAGAGATATGGCCTAGAGGAAAATAAATAACAAGATTTTATTTATTATATATTTTATTAAAGTTTACAATAAAGTTGTATGTTATGCTATAATTGTATTAATAGGAAATGTTAATACATGTGTGATATATAAACAAACCAGAGTCCCTAGTTATCCTCTATACATACTAGTTCATTGGTCATTATTGATCGAAGGTTTCACGATTATGTGACAATGACGTCAATCAACAATAAAGTCATTTTATTGATTGAATGAAATGATGGACATACCCATTATAATTATTGCAAGGTGTTCGTATCACAATGTTCATCGTTGTAATATTAGTAAGATACAATATCCTAATCCTCAGACCGTGAGATCATATTTTAATCACTGTCTTGAAGGATATTTTGATTATGTCAACGTCACATCGTGAAAGGGTGATTGAGGTGTGCATTGAATAATCCAAGTGATGCGTTAAGGCGTATGATCATTATCGGGATTTGTTCATCCACGTGACGGAGAGATATTCTAGGCACACTCGATGAAATTGCATCTATACAGCTGCAGCGTATGACTAGGTCATGGAGATGTAATTATCACGGTAACGAGTAAAGCAATTCTTGTCGGTAACGAGATTGAACATGCCATGGAGATGTCAACGATCACATCTCGGACAAGATATGTATCTAAGTAACAAAAGGAATATGTCGCTATAATCATGGTTCAAGGACGGTTTAATTCTAGAATGCACAGGGTCATTATGGGTATCTAGGATCTGCTATTAATCATTGATCGGAGAGAGTACTCGATCATGTCTAGAGTATTCCCGAACCAGGGGTAACACACTTAAGGGTTTGATGACGCTCTGAGATCATCAGGAAACAACAGGATCATCAGAGTGAAGAAAGAGAGAGACCGGAAGGGTTCCGGAGAATGGGAAAACATCGAAATAGTTCCAAAAAAATACCGAAGGAGGTCAAGAAGATCCGAAAGGGGTTCCGGAGTCGTTTTTAATTAAATAATATATAAATATATTAATTATGAATTGATTATATTTATATGGTAATTTGATATTAAAGGAAATTAAAATATTAAATTAATATAAAATAATTAATTTAAAAAATAGGAAAAGGGAGGGCACCAAACTGTGATCAAATTAGTACCCACCAATTCTCTTATTCTATAATGCAATTAGGGAGCTTCCCGCTCCGTCAATTCATGTTGAAGCCAATTGTGATGAATTTATACACACAAACTGAATTGGGGGGCGGTGCAAAACGTAACAACACTAAATAACTTGAACAAATGCACAAAAATGCAGCCAGAATGACAAATTCACTGCTTCTCATGCAAAATTTATTATTTTACAGTAAAACAGAACATGCTAAGTACACAGGGAAAAATAATCCTACACGACCCCGTGGTGTACGACCCGGTGGTGGACCACATTCTGCACTGTTGATGAAATCACAAAGCAAGTTGTTAACCAAATTCAGTTGCTAACTTGCCACGTGTAGGGAGGAAAATAAGATCCACCACCCGGATCGTACAACACAGGCAAATGCAACCTACAGGTCACAGAGCAAAAATATTTGCAGCCAATACCGAATGTGCTAATAGTGCTACTTTCCTACTCGTTACGGTTCTGGAAGTTCCCCCTTCATATACTTTCTTCAATTCACTCTCGCTGATAATTTCCTGATCTATCTTCGTAGTAGCACACAACCATGGCTTACAGTACCATGCATATTTGAGAACGATAGTGTATTCAGCAACGAAGTGCTGCTTGAGGGTATACTCCACAATTCTGATCGAATAAGCAGGAAAGCCTCATCTTACGGCCATTTTTTTCTATCCTCGCAGTTTCTTTTTCCAGAATGCTCCCTTCACACACTTGGACTTGGCTGAACGGCATTTGAATGGGCCTGCATGTTAGAGTTGAGATTGTCATGGTCAAATAGATGGCATCAGAACCCTCTCTTTCACAAAAGCGAAAAAGAAGGTATGCAAAGGGATTAACTCACTACGGTACTACAGGAACATTATGAATTTGCGCACGTGAAATCTGCCCATACGAGGCACTAAAGAACCCTGTACTCTAGTGATATGTGTGGTGATTGTTCTTCCACAAAAAAGAGAACATAGCTCAAAAGTTCAACCGGTTGGCTCATATGACTGATGCCACCAAAAAGGTCAGATTGTGTAAAAACATTAAGGCATAACACCGTAACACCTATGCTCCCATGTATAATTGTTGCAACTGTAATGCCATTCATGGCAAAAAAAAAATTACCTGGAGGTGCCTTTCTTCACGATGGCTTGGAGCTCTGTGCTTCAGCTCTCCACGGTTTGTTGTGAGCTCATCCAATATCTCTGCGTCGTTTCTGCTGTCACAGCTTCCTGCAATGGACCCATCTTCCTCCTGCATGAGGAACCACAAGTTTCAGATTAATGAAGGATGGCCGACACCTCAGGGAATCGTAGAACAAAAACATAGGCAGGGCAGACACATAAATCGGTCGAAAAAATCAACCGAGTTTGTACCAGTGCGTGGTGCTCGTGGGGAACCCCTTCAAGTTCTTCGTACTCAGCTGCATCCAGTTCCCGCAGGTCACTGGGCTCGAAAAACTTTGGTAGGAGGTACTGCCTAATGAGAATCATAAGGAAGAAAGGTAGAGGAAAGAGGATCCCTGCTATCGGTACCCATGTTGTGCCGAAGCATATCAAGAGATAGACAATCTGGAAGATCGTGAAGACAGATATTGTTTTTGAAGGCACGGACTCCACGAAAGATGCATGGGGACGTTCTAAGACCCTGCAAAGGTTACAACACCGTGGGTTAGCACAATCAGTTATACATATGATTTCTGAACTTACGAAGAAGGTATTAATACAAAAGGAAGGACGGAGAAATTTCATTTGTTCAGATGAGACGACCAGATGCAGAATAGACATTACTTGTAGCGTCGGCTTGCTCCAATGAACAGAAGCTGTATCCTTTCCCAAAACTGGTTCCCAGGTAGGCTATCAATGGCCATATAAGCAAAGTATCCCCAGAGAACCGAAGTGGGTATCATCCTGATAACTGGCATAGCTCCAACGCAACTACCAACCAGTAAGGACTGCAGCAGGTTGCTTAGTCTCTGTTCATTCACGCGGACGGGCAAATGGGCTTCGATATGTTTTCTAGGATCAAATTCTTCAGCCAGCTTCCCTTCTTCGTCGCCTTCACGCAGCACAGCATCCTTCAGACTCTTCAAGTCCTTGTCAACAGAATCAGCCTGCACCATATATTCCCGTATAATACAAGAAATAATTACTGAAAAGAAAATAATGTCGCACGTATCGTGGTATGAAAAAAGGAGGATGCAGAAGTAACTACACATGACTTTAGCCTAGAAGCCATTCTAATTGCTGCAATTCAGTCGCTACAAATTAAAGTGACGTGGAGAGCATATGATAGGGGAAACCACATGGTAATATAAAATAGCTTGTAACAATGACTGAAAGACTCACATTCTGTTTGCTATCTATTTGGATGAAAACTTCCTGCATCTTGCCATATATTTCCAAACTGCTCTCACGGTTCACCATTCCCTCTTTGGCAGTTTGAAGCATCTTTTTCCGTAGCAACTATTTGACAGAAAAAGAAAAGACGCATGAGAAAAGCTGACTGCCATACCATAAGACACAGATCAGTCTGAATTTTACTAACCTGCCCCCTAAGGACAGCAAGGCTTTTTGTATGCATGGGGGACTGGGGAAGTACTCCATTTGATGGAGGAATGCCAATCAAACCACATACTAGGACCTGCACAGTTTACATTACATGAGAAAAGGAACCGAACATTGTATATCAGAACTTGAAGTTAAAATGCAGTGAGGACATGGGAGTAATAAAAACAAATTGTCAAACTTTGTACATACATGTAGATAATTATTAATGATTCTTAAGAAAACCATGCAAAGACATACAAAAGAAGAGTCATAAATAAACACAATATCTAATAAAATGACTTACACCACGTACCATGAACCCCAGTACCAAAATGTCATAATGGTAAGACGAAGGCTTCTTCAAATTAAACTCCTTTTGCTGAGCCAACTGTGAAGCTACACAGTGATCAAAGAAATAAAGTCCTGTAACCATCAGAGCAGGCACGATGGCTGCAAATATATATGCTGGAGGGACGGAAAACAAATCCTGAGAGTGAACACCAGAAGAAAAAAAATCAGAACTATGTCAGTCATTAACTCATTATAAGCTCTACTAAGTTAATTTGCACTAGGAAGACCACAACAATATCTGCACATATGGAATCACAAGTCATTTTTGACTTAATACCTTTGCTACGGTCCAATGTCCCAGTGAGATCGACTCCCAGGGAAGTGGACTAAAGAGCCTCCTAGGTACTCCTGAAGGGACTTTGCTTGGCAGCGTGTATGAAAATGCTGTCCACACAATTACCATAAGCGGGACACCGTAATCGGCAATGAAGCTTCTAAGCCATCCTGCAAATGGCAACTCAAAGGTGCGGTGATCAGTGGCTGGGTGCATGGATATTAACATGGTGCTAGAACATAAAACAGAAATTTGGAAACGACTGTAAGCTGATTCAGATTACAATTGTATTATTTCAATGGCTTAAGGAGTATAATTTTTTTAATACTACACTCTGTCACTTCGGAAACTGAAAGGATATCTTTGATTTGAAGATTTGTGGTGTGACATGAGAGTACAGTTTGCACAGACATAAGAAAAAAGGGGCGCGCCCAAAAAAAAAACGTTTGACCAACCTACGCCATACATCCATGACCTTGCGCGCGTAGTCGCCAAGGCAGTGTATAACAAGCCAATTGAAAAGATAACGCCAAGCAGGCCATTGACATATATCCACTGGAACTGGTATACCGGTGAACTGGGGTCAGAAATCGCAAAATCTTTAGGCATACTGAACTCACTTACAATTCCCTGCAATAATAGATAGGTCCCATGTTAAGTATTTTCTGCACGTTACAAACAACTAGGATTTGCTAGGCATAACGTACCTTGATAGCTTCTTGCAGGAACAGAACAGTGATCAGCATCCCAAAAAGTTCTCCTGCAACCCTCGTAAATCTGCTTATAACATTGCAAGCATTGAACGTTGCCAAAAGAAACAGCATGATAGCGGTCCAAATGCAGACCCTGTCAACAGCAACCAAAAACAGGGCATTTATATGTCTATAATATCAAAGCTGTGAGAGGGCTGGGTGCAATCTATTTTAGTAACACGTACCATCCAGCCCAAGCCAAATATAGCCGTTCTCCGAGAGCTGGCTGCTTCTTGGCAAAGTTGTAGAGGTACGTGTACATGATAATTGTAGGTTCTGCCACTCCAACAATCAGCAAAGGCTGCCCTCCAAGGATGGAATGAATTATGCCACATATTGCTGTAGATGCCAACGTCTCAACTGTGCTGAGTATACCATCTGAAACAAAACACTTTTTATGGTTACATGTTACATGAAATTCGAGCCTGGGTGCAGCACAATAGTAATTAGGAGTGCAAGGATTCACTTGTTTCGCTGCTCAGCTGCTCTCCGAAGGCGATGACAGGGAGTGCGGAGGCAAAAAATATATACATAGTAGGTGCCAATATCCTGAGAATACATAGGGAAGCAACATAAGCGATCCATGTAAATTTAAATGTACAATTTAAATTCAGTTCATGTTGTTTAGTGAAAACTCACTTGAAGCCAGTTCTAAGCCCTGCAACCCAGTCGTCCTTGTACCAGGATGCTCTTCCTTTGACATCAGCGGCGACTCCCTCAAAAGGGTTCCTTAGTAGATCCATCACCTGACCGTAGAGCCTTGAGAGAATCAGTACTCGCATCGATAATTTCTATGGAAATATAGGCATTCGGATGACTCAAATCGTGAACAGTCATAAAGAGAATTTTGTCGAAAAACTTGCATTTACTTTGACATGGACTTAGCGCTGCTAGTGTACTAGTGATTCCACGGACAACAAACAAGTGGCTTTATGAACGAAGGAATTACTCCCTCTATCCGCTTGGCGTCCTAATTTTGCGTGTTTCAGTTTGACCATCAATTCCATCAATAGTATTTGAAAAAAATGTTCTGATGACCAAAATCATTGTTCAAGTTAAATCTCGGAAAACGTATGCACCATTTAGTTGTGGATAGAGCGAGTATGTACTCGACTTCACGAAGAACTTCTCTACTTCCATCTTCCCTAAAATCCGCTGTGGAGCGGCTCCATGAAGACAACCCAATTTGGTGTAGTTTTGCTAAATCTCAGTCGACTGAGATTTTCTTAAGTCTCAGTCGCTTTTGAGAAAAGTGCAACCGCAATTCAAAAAAAGGTGCAATTGCACTTTTCTAGACAGAAAAAATGCAACGGGTTCAGTTGCACTTTTCTGCTCAGAAAAATGCAATTGCACCTTTTTAAAAAAAAACTAAAGTTGCACTTTTCTGAATCGACTGAGACTTAAGAAAAAATCAGTCGACCGAGACATAGGCAAACCCAAATTTGAAACACCTATTTTGGAGATTCTCGAAACACCAAATCGTGGAGCTAAAAAATTACGGAGGTTCTACCACGGCCAAAAAAAAAAAAAAACTTCGATCTGAAAATCACATGTAGCTCCCAGCTCCGTGATCTCTTTTTTAAATATTTTGAAAAATCATTTTTATGTCTCCAATTTTTTTTTGAAAAATCATTTTTATGTCTCCACATTTATGTCTTAAAAATAACATGTACTACATGTATAGATACGAATAAATTTCTATCGAAATACCTTCCCGTATGTGATCTTCTGCACAATAAAAGACCAATCTTGAAAGGAAAGATGTTATTTCGAATTTTTTTTAAGAATACCGAGATGACCGGAGCTCCGAAGCCAAAACACTTTTCTGAGTTCCATCTCTATCCATCCCCTTCTCTCTATTGTCCGTTGTCCCTTTCCCAATCCAATCGAGCGAGCGCACCGCTTCCGGTAACTTAGCCGCCGCCGCCACGCGTGCGCCACCCAACTCCGCCGGAGTCCTCTCCTCCGGCCAACACCCAGTCGCCGCCTTGCCCCTCTGCTCCGGCCACCGCCCAGCCCCATACGCGCATCAACCCGGCCGTCGACACGACCACCCGTGCATCTCCGCGCGACCGGCCTCTCTCCGCCTCCGCTCGAACGCCGAGCTTCGGGCCCAGCAGCAGCAGCGGCCGTCACCGATTTCCTCCTCCGGCCCAGCCTCAAACAGCAGGGGCGGCGGGGTTCCCCTGTGCCCGACCTCCAAAATCGGAGATTTGTTTTTTTTAAACTACATACGGAGGAGGGCGACCCAGCCTGGCCAACATACCTCGGCCCAGAAATAATGGGCCGCAGCCCAGCCGAATGTTTTCTGCTCAAGCTCGCGACGGTATAGGACTAGGAAGGTGGGATTGTTGAATGAATCCAGTTTGACCAAAAAAAAAAAGAGGCGGGATTGGTTCCACTAAAAAAAAAGGCGGGGTTGGGTCCACTCAAAAAAAAAAAAAAGGAGACGGATTGATGGAGTCTTGAGAAGCAGGAGAAGTTGGGGGGTAGTACATACATGCGGTTACAGAAGGTTGTTCAGAAAACTTGGGCGTAGTAGCGGGCATCGGCGACAAGAAATCAAACCACGCATAGGTTGAAGAAACTGGCATGCAAATCCAGACGGAGGGAGGGAGCCATCTGCGCTTCTCCGCAATACTAGCTAGCTACGGACAAAGACTCACGCATCACAGCACCGGACCGAGATGGAAATGTTCAATCGCGGAAGATTTTGGCTCGTCGAGAATCGAACGGATGAGGCAGCCCACCGTGAGGGACGGCCTTGCAAGTTGCAAGAAGGTCCAACGGAGCAATCCCAAAATCCCCGGCCGCGTAAAAAAAAAAAGAGAGCAGCATGCATGTGCAGCACCGGCCACATCGAGCGTCACAGAAGGATCTAGAAACCAAACGGAAACGCAGAGAGAAGGAGCTGGGAACCGTACGTACCGGTGAACGCGCGGCGGCGGCGGAGGCGGCGGGGCGCGGCTCCGTTCGGCAAATGGCTGGCCAACACAGGCCTCGGCGGGTCAATGGAGTAGGCGGCTGGTTTGTCGAGGGTAGGAGTAGTTATAAGCAAGCGAAGCGGAAGACGTGGTGGCCGGGGGAGCCTGGGCCGATGGAGGAGGAGGAAGAGCGCTTGATGGATTTGGTTTCTCTCTAGCTCTAGCTAGTAGCTAGTGCGGACTGCATGGCCTCTCTCTCTCTTGGCTACCTGACGAGTGGGGCCCGGTGCAGGTTCCTAGTTTTCCATGCACATGGGTGACCATGTTGTTTCCCACTTGCTACCGCGCGTGCTCCTTCCGCTGGAATCGCATCCACCAACATGTACTCGATGCTAGTTTCACTTGCTCGGCCATACGTACAACCCACCACACGAAATGCTAAAATATCACGTTATTTGTTCCCCGTGAAGGGAGGGAGTAGAAAGTTTGAAAGTCGCGTGAGGATGCAGGTAGAGGGAACAACGCCGACGCAAGAGCTGGACACCACACACACACACACTCCCTCCGTACTGCCATGCCGTCCTATCATGATATCTCTTTCGTGCGGTCCGCCGGTCAGCGATCTTGTGGCGCCGGCGCGCAACGGCAACCGCCTGCTCCATCCAGCCGTCCGCTGCCTTTTTGGAGTAGACCGAGCATGGATCCTGCCTCCGGATCACAGAGCATCCCAGCCGACATCAGCCGTGACGTACGTCTCGCCGGAATCCTCCACACACAAACAACACGGCGGCGGATGTACGCGCAAGGTCCATGACTCGAGGCCGGAGGAGCACCAACACTACACCCGCCACATGCTTTCCGTATGGTGCCAAAAATGTCAAATACACAAAGCTTAGTACTCCGTACTACAATTCCCGCGAGTCCATGTCACACCGGTCCTTTCTCCCATTAAAAAAAAAGGGACGTCAGGTTTTGTTGTCTACTCCATTAGAGTCTGCACAAAAAAGTCCACGTGAATAGGTTGCCACCCAAGGGCGGAGCTTCCTATAGGCTAACATAGGACGGCCGCCCTACCACGATTTTTGGCAAATATATTTAGATGCACGTGTTTTTCCTGAGCAATTTGAGTGGTGGTACGTCAGAAACGGAATTTGTGCGAGAAAGTTTTATGCATGTTTTACTGAAAACTACTAAAAAAAACCACGCAATATTGATTCCGGGCCAAAATTAAGGAATAAATCTAGTCTAGCACACAACCACGTTTTTGCTTTTGAAGAGGGCAAAGGTCGAAATCTTATCTTTCAGGATAAAAATCCAAGGTCTGACAATGACCTTGTTGAAAGCATTGTTTTGAGAGCGGGGCTACCTACGGGAGTGAAAACCAAAATCTTCGACCGGGCGACGTTGTGCACCGTTTCCTTATTGAAGATGTAGCTTTTGGAGAATTTGGACATCATGTGTTGTCTTGGTGATGGTTGTGTTGGTGCTGCTGCAAGGATTGAACTCTCTAGCGTGGTTTTTTTTTCTCTTTTTTCGGCTGTGGCATCAGTAATGCCATAAGAGTATAGAGCTGGTGCATAGGCAGGATGTAATTGATATTTCTGCAATATTAATATATGCTCTTTATTAAAAAAAAAGTGCTTGCTGCTTTTTTCTTCATTGTTTTGACGTCGCAAACAAAAAGAAAAACTCCACATTTTGTAGACTTGAGAGCGTCTATACGATGACCGTGTACACTAGTTTAATCACCATAGAAATAGTTGAATTATGTGCAATGCGGCAATGGCTTACCATAGAACATATTAGTCCATTACCGTGGAATATAAAACGGTATTTTTGGCAGTGACCTAATTTTAAAATCAAAGTATTCAAAAATCATAATATTCTTTTGCCTAGCGAACCAATACTTTAGTTTTGAAAAAAGAGGTCCAACCCTCTTTTTTTTCATATACTTCAAAAATAGTGTAGTTTACTCAATATTGAAGTAATAAAAACTACAATTTTTGCTAGAACCAAACACCTCAAAGTATTTAATACTTTAGCATTTCTAGAAACCAAAGTATTCGTGAAATACTTAAAAATACTGAGCTCCCAAACAGGACCTACATGGTCTAAATAATGACGACATTCTTAAGATTTGCGATCTGGGACTCTTCAGTGTTGTGCAAGTGCCCGACGCTACACACCATGTGGTTTGATAGGAAATATGCAATGCTCCTACCGCAAGCATGCACGAATGTTAGTCTCACAGAGTAATATAAGTAGACGTTTCATCATACTAGTACAAATCTAGAGTGGTCCGAGCATTTTCAATTGGCCTCTGTTCTCTCCTATGACCGGTGTACAACCCGGACACGATTCGAATATAGATCGCACATTCAACCACATCCCTCTAAAGCTAGCACATATGCTCGACCTGTCCTAGAAACTCATACCCAACCCAGTATATGGTGGTGGTGGGGGTTTGGGCCACCCGGACGCGTCCACCACATCTGGCTCATAGTCCAGTTCTACGCGGGAGGGTGAACGGTGCGACTGTTTAGCAACATGGTAGCCTTCCGCGTTCATAGCGGGCCGGCCGACGCATCGCCCGAGAAGCCCCTCTCCGGCTATATTAACCCGGTGACGCCCAAATCCTAGATGAACCACTCCTTCCTATCCATCCGCACCTTGTCCTCATCCACCATAGCCTACTTCCTCCCCTCTCTGCCCAGCATCATGCCTCCCTGGCTGCCCACAACCGTACGACTGCGGGTGCAAACATGGTAGGTGTCCCTGCGGCGGAGGGGGCTAGGACGTGGCGGAGGCCTTGCTACCCTTTGTCTACGTGCAGGTGATGCTTGCAGAGTTGATGAAGTTGTTGGAAACCCCAAGAGGAGGGTGTGATGAGCAAGCGGCAAGAATTTCTCTCAGTTAAGAACCAAGGTTATCAATCCAGCAGGAGGAAAATGATCTCAGGAAGGTTGATGCCACTGACGGTGGTGCCGGCGCTTCACCGGTGTCAGCAACAACGTGAAACCTGCACACAACACAACCAAAATACTTTGTGCCAACAGTACAGTGAGGTTGTCAATCTCACCGGTCTTGCTAAAAACAAAGATTAGACGTATAGTGTGGAAAATGATGTATGCTTGCAGTAAGTAAAGAAAACAGGAAATAGTTGTGGTTTGTTTAAAAGTGTGAAAAATGGACCGGGGTTCATAGGTTCACTAGTGATGTCTCTCCATAAAAGATAGCATGATGGGTGAACAAATTACAGCTAGACAATTGACAAATAGAGGTTGCACCGTAGTGCACATATATGACATGAAGACTACTATGATATTTAGTGTGGGCATTACAACAATATACATAGACCGAAATCCATCTGCATCTATGGCTAATAATCCACCCTCAGGTTATGATCCGAACCCCCTTAGGTATTAAGTTGCAAGCAACAGATAACTGCATTAAACAAAGTGTGTAATGTAAGCAGTGATTATGCACGCGGGCACTCTCACCGCTGTTTTCTCCCTAATGGCAATAGCACATCCCCCTTCACGTTTCTGTCACTCGAGCAAGGTAGTGAGGAGGCATGAACCCACTATCGAGCATAAATACTCCCTCTTGGAGTCACTAGCAACTACTTGGCCAGAGCAACCACTAGCAACGGAAAGTATGCAAGATCACAAATAGCATATGCAAATAAAGACTATAATCAACTTGTCATAAGTTCAATATTCATCGGATACTTGCAAACACATCATATAGAATTACATAAGATCAATCTCGATGATGATAGGCAGCTCACAAGATCTAAACATGGAGGCATATGAGGAGAAGACAACCATCTAGCTACAGCTACGAACCCGTAGTCCAAGGATGGACTACTCACGCATCACTCCGGAGGCAGACATGGTGATGGAGAGGCCTCCGGTGATGATCTCCTCTCCGGCAGGGTACCGGAAACAGCTTGAGAACCCCCTGACCTAGGGTTGACGGTGACGGCGGCTGCGGAACTTTTCAGGGATTTTTGATCAGGTGTTTAGGATTTTCCATCCGGGGGGATTAAATAGGCGAAAGGGCAAAGGCGGTGGAGCTCTAGGGGCCCCACACCCATAGCTGGCGCGCCCAGGGGGGACCCGCGCCACCCTATGGTGTGGGACCCCTGGTGCCCGTCTTCGACTCCTCTTCGGTGTTCTGGATGCTTCCGGGGAAAATAGGCACTTCGGGATTTGTGAGGTCCAATTTCGAGAATGTTTCCAGAACAACTTTTCTGAAACTAAAAACAGCAGAAAACAGGGAACTGGCACTTGGCATCTTGTTAATAGATTAGTCCCGGAAAACGTATAAAAATGCTATAAATAAGGGATAAAAAAGTAGCAATTGACATAATATGATCATGGAGCATCAGAAATTATAGATACGTTGGAGACGTATCAAGCATCCCCAAGCTTAGTTCTTACTCGTCCTCGAGTAGGTAAACGATAAAACAATAATTTCTGAGGTGACATGCTAGTAACATAAACTTGATCAATCTAATGTAAAAGCATATGCACGCTGAGATCATAGAACTTCAAACATAAACATGATAATAGAACTTTAATAATAAAACATAGCAATTACTTTGCATCACGAAGAGTAACTCAAATAAAGGATCATGAATAATAATGCAAAGAAAGGTAGACGTTTGTTTCAGGTATAGAGAAAGCATGGCAAAGTGATATTTTGCTAGTCCTTACGAGTGGGGCAAAACATAAATGTCAGGACACCTTCAAAGTTCACGAGGAAGACTAGAACAAATAATTTAAGAACAAGTAATATCACATTATGAAGTAATTATTGATGTTTATGGGACAAATGCACATAGAACTCAGAATGGCAAAAATGCTCTCTCAACTGTGCATAAAGTTAGAAGATGGAGACTTAACATAAAAGTAAAAGAAAGGCCCTTTGCGGAGGGAAGCAGGGATCAACTCATGTGCTAGAGCTTTTTATTTTATTAAACAGAGGTATTAAAAGATTGACACTCCTCCCATCCATCTTTCACAATTATGCTTTGGCTGATAAATCAGGGGAAAAATAGTGAAGAGAATTTGTTTGTATTAATTTGGGGCTGGGCACCCCGCTGCCAGCTCTTCTATCATTTGGATAAGTGGATGAAGCCACTAGTCCAGGGTGTGAAATCCAATCAACAAGTGGGATAAAGATTCTCTATTTACGTCCTCATGAGAAAACACAGGAACATAAAGCAGGAGTAATTTTGAAGGTTTTAAAGGTAACACATGAGCAATTTACTTAGAGTGGCAGTTAAATACCACATGTAGGTAGGTATGGTGGACACAATGGGAAAAACTTTGATTTAAAGGAGTTTGGATGCATAAGTAGAGCTCATACTCAGTACAGGTGGAGACTAGCAAAAGACTGGGAGCGACAAATCAAGAGAGCATAAGAGCCATAATCATGCATAGCGACATAAGCATCATTAATTAAAACATAAGCAGTATCACAAGTTCAAAAACTAAGTAGTCATGGAGACTATTCGTGACTGGTTTGTAGTCATAAACATGGTGTGAGCATGCGCCAAGTCAACCAAATAAAACATTCGAAAGAGAATACCATATATTGATGCTTTACTATGACAAGAACAACTCATGAATCATTCAAGACATATTAAACACTCTCAGCTATTTAAGGCTAGTCATGCTACTCAATAACCACAAGGATTTAAAACTAAAATAACATTTAGCATGGCATGAAAAAGTTCTAGCCACAGTCTATACAAGGTTCTACTAGTACGTTTATAAATTCTACTTCAAGCAACAATTTTCTTCTCCCAACAAGCACCATACAAAACATGCTTTAACAAAAATACTCTTTATGATACAGAAAGCAAACATGAGAGTACTCACATAACACTACTAAAACTAACAACTCTAACAAGAGATGCATGCAAAACATGAGCTAAATAAATGCAACAGCTAGACTGAGATTAAGAATACAAAGTATTCTCATGAAAAAGCGGAGCGTGTCACTCTCCAATAAAAGAATGCTGGGGTCCAACCAAGCTTATTGAAAAAGTAAAAACAAACTGAAAGAAAAATAAAAACAAACTGAAAACAAAAATAAAAGACGCTCCAAGTAAAGCACATAAGATGCGACCGAATAAAAATATAGTTTCACTAGAAGTGACCTGATAATTTGTTGATGAAGAAGGGGATGCCTTGGGCATCCCCAAGCTTAGACGCTTGAGTCTTCTTGGAATTTGCTGGGATGTACCACCGGGGCATCCCCAAGCTTAGACTCTTCACTCTTCTTGATCACATCATATCATCCTCTTCTCTTGACCTTTGAAAACTTCCTTCACACCAAAATTCTCACAATCTTCATTAGCAACGTTAGTGCAATTAAAATAATAAATTCACATGGTTCAGTTTCAACACTAGTCTAACACTCAAAAACACATTAGATACTGTCACAACTTCTTTTAAAACTCTTTTTCTCAAAAGAACACCAAAAGAAAGAGATTAAGATGCAAATGCAATAAATGGCAGAAATCTGTCAAAAAAGAACAGCAGGTAAAGATCGATTTTTTCAAAAATCTTATGTTGATCAAATAAAAAGGTGGTAAACAAATAAAAGTTGCGTATATAACTCAGGATTAAGCACACAAAAACTCAGTTCATTTTGAATTTTCTGTGATTTTATACGGAATAAACAGTGGACAGCAGAAATCTGTTTCCTGCGCAGAAATCCGAAATATAGCCTCAACTTTCCACTAGAGGCTTTACTTGGCTCAAAAAAACACAAAAGAAAAGATACATAGGGGTTGCTAAGGGAATAGAAAACACCCAGGTGCAAATAACACCAAAGAAAATAAAAGAAAACGGGTTGAAAACAACGAAATAAAGCGGGTTGTCTCCCGGTAGCGCTTTTCTTTAACGCCTTTCAACTAGGCATAAAAGGGCAACTCAAGTATTCTCAAGTGAAGAAGCATCAACATCATATATTGATCTAATAATAGAGTCAAAAGTTAGCTTCATCTTCTTTCTAGGAAAGTGTTCCAAACCTTTCTTGAGGGGGAATTGATATTTAATACTCCCCTCTTTCATACCAATAATAGCACCAACAGTTCTAAGAAAAGGTCTTCCCAAAACAATAGGACAGGAAGCATTGTATTCAATGTTCATAACAACAAAATCAACATGGGAAAGGTTATTGTTAACCATAATAAGAAGATCATCAATTCTACCAAGAGGTTTCTTCTTAGCATTATCAGCAAGATGAACATCCAAATAATAGTGTTCCAACGGTGGTAAATCAAGCATATCATAAAGCTTTTGAGGCATAACAGAGATACTAGCACCAAGATCACACAAAGCATTGCAATCAAAATCATTTACTTCTATCTTAATGATAGGCTCCCAACCATCACCTAATTTCCTAGGGATAGATGTCTCAAGTTTCAACTTTTCTTCCCTAACTTTCATGAGAGCATTGGTAATATGTTTAGTAAAGGCCATATTCATGGCACTAGCATTGGGACTTATAGCAAGATTTTGTAGAAACATAATAACTTCATAGATATTGCAATCATCAAAATCAAAATTATTATCATCAAAAGTAATGGGACCATTATCTCCCATACCTCTAAAAATTTTAGCACTTCTATCAGGAGCAATTTCAGTAGTTTGAGGCAATTTAGCGCGTTTCACCAAAGGAGTAGGGACCTTATTAACACCAATTACTTTACCATTGATAGTAGGAGGTTTACTAGCACTTGGAGCTTCAGTTTTACTAGTGGTTGTGATAGTGCAAACTCTAGCAATATTATTCTTTTTAGCCAATTGATCTTCTCTTTCCCATCTAGCACGTAATTCAGACATCAACCTAATATTGTCATAAATTCGAACTTGAATGGCATTCAAAGTTTTAATTTGTTTAACATCTTGTGGCAAAACCTTTAGTTTTAGAAAATCAACATAAATAGCAAGGCTATCTACTTTAGAGGCAAGAACATCTATTTTACTAAGCTTTTCGTCAACAGATTTATTAAAAGCAGTTTGCGTGCTAATAAATTCTCTAAGCATGTTTTAAAGATCAGAGGTAGAGATTTTATTGCTATTGTAAGAGTTTCCATAAGAATTGTCATAACCATTATTAGGAGGATAAGGCTTATAATTGTTTCCACCAAAATTATTTCTATAAGCATTGTTGTTAAAATTATTATTTCTAATAAAGTTCACATCAACATGCTCTTATTGAGCAAACAAAGAGGCTAAAGAAACATTATTAGGATCAACTTGAGCTTTACCATTAACAATCATAGACATAATAGCATCAAGCCTTTCACTTAAAGAGGAGGTTTCCTCAACAGAATTTACCTTCTTACCTTGTGGAGCTCTCTCAGTGTGCCACTATGAATATTTTATCATCATATCATCAAGAAGCTTTGTTGCATTGCCCAAAGTGATGGACATAACGGTACCTCCAGTAGCTGAATCCAATAGGTTCCTTGAGGAGAAATTCAGTCCTGCATAAAAGGTTTGTATAATCATCCAAGTAGTCAGTCCATGAGTGGGACAATTCTTCACCATAGTTTTCATTCTTTCTCAAGATTTAGCAACATGTTCATTATCAAATTGTTTAAAATTCATTATGTCACTTCTCAGGGATATAATCTTAGCAGGAGGATAATATTTTCCAATGAAAGCATCTTTACACTTAGTCCATGAATCAATATTATTTCTAGGCAAAGATAGCAACCATTCTTTAGCTCTTCCTCTCAAAGAGAAATGAAATAATTTCAGTTTAATAATATCTCCATCCACATCTTTATATTTTTGCATCTCACATAATTCAACAAAATTATTAAAGGGGGCAGCAACATCATCAGTACTAATACCAGAAAATTTCTCTTTCATAACAAGATTTAATAAAGCAAGTTTAATCTCATAGAAAGCAGCAGTAGGAGCAGGTGGAGCAATAGGTGTACAAATAAAATAATTGTTGTTTGTGCTAGTGAAGTCACACAACTTAGTATTCTCAGAGGAACTCATTTTAGCAGAATAAAAGCAAGCAAATAAATAAGAACTATGAAGTAAAATGATTTTTTTTGTGTTTTCAATATAGAGAATAAAAACAAGACAAATATAAAAACAAGACAATAAACAAAATAAAGAGGTTGAGAGTGAGAGACTCCCCTTTCCAGAAGACTTCTTCCTCCCTGGCAACGGCGCCAGAAATTCCTTGATGCTTGCAGAGGTAATGAAGTTGTTGGAAACCCCAAGAGGAGGGTGTGATGAGCAAGCGACAAGAATTTCCCTCAGTTAAGAGCCAAGGTTATCAATCCAGTAGGAGGAAGAGGATCTCAGGAAGGTTGATGCCACTGACGGTGGTGCTGGCGCTTCACCGGTGTCAGCAACAACATGAAACCTGCACACAACACAACCAAAATACTTTGTCCCAACAATACAGTGAGGTTGTCAATCTTACCGATCTTGCTGAACACAAAGATTAGACGTATAGTATGGAAAATGATGTATGCTTGCTGTAATTAAAGAAAGCAGGAAATAGCTGTGGTTTGTTTAACAGTGTGGAAAAATGGACCGGGGTTCATAGGTTCACAAGTGGTGTCTCAATATTAAAGACAGCATGCTGGGTGAACAAATTACAGCTGGGCAATTGACA
Source organism: Alopecurus myosuroides (assembly GCA_028641055.1). NCBI lineage: Eukaryota > Viridiplantae > Streptophyta > Magnoliopsida > Poales > Poaceae > Alopecurus > Alopecurus myosuroides. Next base: position 555,692,314 of record CM054058.1, read on the forward strand.
AATAGAGGTTGCACCGTAGTGCACATATATGACATGAAGACTACTATGATATTTAGTGCGGGCATTACAACATTATACATAGACCGAAATCCATCTGCATCTATGGCTAATAATCCACCCTCAGGTTATCATCCGAACCCCCTTAGGTATTAAGTTGCAAGCAACAGATAACTGCATTAAACAAAGTGTGTAATGTAAGCAATGATTATGCACGGGGACACTCTCACAGCTGTTTTCTCCCAAATGGCAACAGCACATCCCCCCTTCAAGTTTCTGTCACTCGAGCAAGGTGGTGAGGAGGCATGAACCCACTATCGAGCATAAATACTCCCTCTTGGAGTCACTAGCAACTACTTGGCCAGAGTAACCACTAGCAACGGAAATCATGCAAGATCACAAATAACATATACAAATAAAGACTATAATCAACTTGGCATAAGTTCAATATTCATCGGATCCCAGCAAACACAGCATATAGAATTACATAAGATCAATCTCGATGATGATAGGCAGCTCACGAGATCTAAACATGGAGGCATATGAGGAGAACACAACAATCTAGCTACAGCTACGAACCCGTAGTCCAAGGATGAACTACTCATGCATCACTCCGGAGGCAGGCATGGTGATGGAGAGGCCTCCAATGATGATCTCCTCTCCGGCAGGGTGCCGAAAACAGCTTTAGACCCCCCTGATCTAGGGTTGACGGTGACGGCGGCTGCGGAACTTTTCGGGGATTTTTGATCAAGTGTTTAGGGTTTTCCATCCGGGGGATTAAATAGGCGAAAGGGCAAAGGCGGTGGAGCTCCAGGGGCCCCACACCCATAGCTGGCGCGACCAGGGGGACCCGCGCCACCCTATGGTGTGGGCGCCCTGCTGCCCGTCTTCGACTCCTCTTCGGTGTTCTGGATGCTTTCGGGGAAAATAGACACTTCGGCTTTGTGGGGTCCAATTCCGAGAATGTTTCGAGAACAACTTTTCTGATACAAAAAACAGCAGAAAACAGGGAACTAGCACTTGACATCGTGTTAATAGGTTAGTCCCAAAAAATGTATAAAAAATACTATAAATAAGGGAGAAAACAAGTAGCAATTGACATAATATGATCATGGAGCATCAGAAATTATAGTTACGTTGGAGGCGTATCAACAGGCGTGGGAGCAGTACTATTGGGATTCGTGCTACGCAAAACATAAATTTTATGCGCAAGTACAACACTAGGACCTCTATCTAGGTGGAGGCAACGGAGAGTTACCGCTAGACGCAGAGATAAGGAATGTCGATGACGCGCCTAGCTGATGCAGCGAAGCCTTGCTGTCCCACTTCCGGCTTCACCTAAGTCGACCATTCACGCATAACCAGTAGTGGTATCACCATGCACGTTGCGACAGGAACCATCTTGACACAGACCTTGAAGGTTCTGGGACGTTCTCCAGACTATCTAGTGGGGTAGAAATTCCGCCAACACTAGTGGAAAACCCCACATTCTTCCAGGTGGCTTGTACCGGTTTTGTTACGAACCGGTACCAATCGGGGCTATGTTACCGGTTTGATCATGTAGGGCGCCGGCCGTGGCTTCTACCGGTTTGAATCTAACCTCTGGTCCCGGTTCGTGATACCAACCAGGACCAAAGGGTCGCTGCAGAGATGGGCCAACGCGAGCACCCTTTAGTTCCAGTTCTAGATACACGCCGGGACTAATATGTGTTCAAACGAGCTCCTTGATCTCCCACGCTGGTCTTTAATCACACGGGGAATGATGAACCATCAATTGATTTTGGAAGTTGATAAATCAAAATTAATGGATTTGGGAAGTTTAAACATGGCCGGCGCCTATAATGGCCACGACCAGCCCCTCATCTCCCCTGCTAGCTAGCTCTATATAAGAGAGCTAATAGTGCCATTTTTCAAATGCATCACCCCTCTCCTCTCTCTCTAATATCTTCTGTCAAATCCTCTCTCAAATCGATGCCGCGCGCCATTGAGCTACCCGAGGACCCAACTCGATGACGCGTGTATCACTACAAGGACGGCGCCGTCGACATGAACTTCAAGGTCATGGTCACTCTCCGCGCGTCAACCGTGGAGAGATGGATCCGCGACGTCAGGATGCACTACCTCGACGCCGCACCGATGAAGATCGTTGGCCTCGACTACGAGTTCACCGACGCCACAGTCGGTATGCAGCGTGCCGCCGTCCTACAACTGTTCGTGGCAACCGACACGTTGGTGTCCCATATTTGCCACGCTGATCGGGTGCCGGAGGCCATCCATGAGTTCTTGATGGACACAACCATCAAATTCTGTGGCGCGGCAATCCACAACGATCAGAGGATGTTGGAGCCTTACTGAATTCATATTCCGTCCGTCGTCGACCTCCAGATCACCCTTCAACTTGACCCGGCTGGCCATAATCTTCCGAGTCTCTATGATCTAGCCAATTTTACTATTGGCACAAGTCTTGAGAAGAAGAAGAAGGGCGGGAAGATGGAGAAGGGAGAAGAGGACCTCAGATTTGGTTGGGGCAATTTTCCCTTGAGCTATTTTTGCATCATGTATGCCGCTCGCGATGCTCGTCTAGGATATGAGATTGCTATGGAGTGTCTGTGATCGTAGTCCCAACATGTTTCGATCTTGATTGAAATAAAATAATATTGCGGATTAATTTAGCCCTTGTTTTCCCTTTATAATATTGTTTTTAGAGTAATTATTTTATAAAATAGAAAATAGATTTGGAATATTTATTCAAATTGAAACACTTTTTATGTTTAAAGTTTTCTCAAATTCATAAGTATGTGCAAAAAGTTTAAATTCAAATTGAAATTGAAAATTATTGGGCCAAAATTTTGCACGGTTCACGGTTGGCGCCTAATTTTCGTGAACTTTAGTCGCGGCGCGTACCACGAACCGTGACTAAAGCGTTCATGTGGTTTCTCTCAGAACCACCCCACCCCTTTAGTCCCGGCCCGTGGAAAAGGCCGCGACTGGAAAAGGTCGAGTCACGGTCCAAGACTAAAGGGGGGGGGGGGGGGTGGGGTATATTAATCGCGCGCGGGAGCACGGGCCGCGACACCCTGGAGGCCAAAAATCAGATGGACGCCATCGGGCTGTCCGACCTCCTCGTCGTTGCCGATGCCGGTCCGCCTCGCCGTTGCCACTCGCTGCCGACGCTCCGGCCACTCCTGAGCCTGGCCGTGCTCCTTCTCGACCTCCGTGTCACCGCATGCTCCTTCGCAACCTCCGCGTCGCTGTGCCCGGCCGACCGTGCTCATCTCCATCGCGGCCAACGCCTCCGCCTCACCGCCGCCCGCGCTCCCTGTCGCGGCCATCGCCTCCGCCACGCGCGTCCACGGCCGGACGCCTCTCCGCCCCGCCGCCGACTCCGCCTCCTCCACGCGCCGGCAGTCGCTGCCGGCCACCTCTGCGCCCCGGCCGCGGAAGGTGAGCAACTCCCTTCTTTGTAATAAAACAAAAAAACTATCATTACAATATTTTATTGCTGTTTAAAAAAATTGTAGATGCAAAAATGTTTAAAATGTTGCTATGTTCAAAAAAAAAAGATACAAAATAATATTGAGAATGTTCAAAAATGTTGCTATGTTCAAACATGTTAGTTGTTTTGGACAACCTCGTAATTTTAAAGACATAACAGTATCATTTACCCGAATAACTATGCTAGTTGTTTTTAAAAAATAATTCTGTTCAAATACTGATAGAGATAGAGAGATAATACTATGCATTTTCAAATAATATTGTGTTCATTTTGCAGAAACTATGGATCCACCTAGTCCGTCATTGCGCAGAGATCTAGAACAGCAAGAACTTCTTCAGGATATGATGTGCGACTGATGACTCCCAAGTGCAGGAGATCAATTGTAGTACCTTTCGATAAGTATTTGAGTGTCGAACCCACGAGGAGCTGAAGGTAAGCTATCTATTCTCTAAAGCCCTATAACCCTCTTATATGGATGTTTATGAAAAGCAATAAGTTTGACTAAAAGGAACTAACTAATTAAAAGCAAGTGACGTGGAGTGTGGTTTGTCTAGTAACTAGTGAAGCAAGTTTAAAATGCAAGTAATCCTAGAGCAAGTTTCTAAAGCAAGTTTCTAAGCAAGTTTCACAAGTAGCAAGCAGCAAATATCTCAAGTATCTCAAGGGAGCAAGTGTTCTAGCAATAGGTGTTTCATTCGTGTGGTTGTCACAATTAGTGAAGCACATGTTTTAGTCTTAGTTATTTCTTCTAGGAAGGAGCCATGAATAGGTATAGTCAAGTAAATGATCTACAACCCCTTATGATGGATCATGTGGCCAAGTAAATGACTGCACAAGATTGATTAAGACATAAAGTCCCACCATAGCCTTACGTTCTAAGGTTCCCTATATATATCCCCCAATAACTTAACTTTGTGGCTCAGTCTCAGGTTACTGTCACTCCCAAGTCACCACCACTCCATTATGCTACCGGTGATCACCTTACATGCATTCCCCAACATATGTGTGCACTCATATATTGTACATAAAGACAATCATAGAAGATAACAAACTTGTATGCAACCAATCAACGAACTATTTCACCATTGCCAAGAACAATTCACTACTCAAACATAGACGGGGAGACACAATACATCAAGGGAATATAGTATTGCATCATATATCGTGTTTGCCAAGAGATTACAGTGGAGAGATGGAGCTGATCTTGCTGTAGATGTTGGTGATGAACACGCCGGAGGGGGGGTGGAGCCCTCCGGGGGTGATCCCGGCGGCGTTTCCCCCCTCCGATCTTCTCCGGCGGCAGCCTTCTGTCTCTCTGTTTCGTGGTTTCGTGTCTCGGCGCCGCCTCCTCCTCGAAAAGGCCAGGGGACCCTTTATATAGTCGTTTTTAGGTCACGAGACACTCGGGAGAAGAAAGATCGACGGCATCGGAGCCACGGGGGCAAAAAGGGGGCCTCTCATGCGGCCAAGGAATCTGGCCGTGTGGAGGGTCCTCTTTGCCACCTGGTTGGCCTTTTGGCCCTGTAGTTTGTCCCATGGTCTTCGTCTCGAAAATTCTGAACCGTGCTCTTTGGCCTTGCCCTTTTTGGAGTCCCGAAGCTCCCGGAAAGTCTGAAACACTAAAAAGTACGTTTTCTGGAAAAACAGGGTTAGAACCAAAAGAAGGGGGATTGTTTAGAAAATCCCCCAAATCATTATAAAACATGAATATAAGTTGCTAATATGTAGGAAAAACAAGTAATAACATGCAAAGTTCATGTATGCATTTTACATGCATCAGCGACCCCCAAGGATATGATGCGCAGAGACCCGAATCTTCTTCGTCGTATCTGAACCCCTCCGAGGATGGAATAGAGGTTGAGCGAAATGAGGATGAAGCCGACAGCTCTGATGATGGAGAAGGCGATAGCTCCGATGATGGAGAAGCCGATGGAACCTTAGCAAATTCCGGATCCGGTGAGGTATATACATGAAGTTCGGGGATCAGTAGATGCATATATATTACTTGAGTTGTATATATATAAATTGACGAATGTTTCTTCTCTTAGGCGTCTGATGCGTGTGAACACACGTTCGTTGGGAGACCCCAAGAGGAAGGTATGAAGAGTGCAGCAACAAGTTTCCCTCAGAAAGAAACCAAGGTTGATCGACCAGTAGGAGGAAGGAGTAACTTCAGAAGGTTGAAGTAGCTGAGATGGCAGGACGCACTACCGGTTCAGCAGCAACGTGGAACCTACACAACACAATCAAATCACTTTACCCCAACGAAGCAGTGAGGTTGTCAATCTCACTGGTTTTGCTGAACACAAAGAGGTTTAACATATGGTGTGGAAAACAGTAGGAACAGTATGAAAGCAGTATGGAAGCAGTAGGTGTTTTATCGGTATGAAGAGAAAGGACCGGGGTCCATAATTCATTAGCGGTGTCTCTTCGTGAAAGATAAATAACATGTGTGGTGAACAAATTACATGTGGGCAATTGACAGAAATGAAGGCTTCACCGTAGTGCATACGCAAGACATAACGATTACTATGTGATTCATGCGGGCATTACAACAAAATACATAGACCGTCATCCAACTGCATCTATGTCTAATAATCCACCCTCTGAATATCATCGAACAAACGTTGGGTATTAAGTTGCTAGCAACAAATTATCGCCATAAGAAAATTGTATAATGTAAACAATGTAAACTAGGTAAACATCGTTGTTTTGTCCCTAATGGCAACAACACATCCTCCATCCGTTACGTTTATGTCACTCGAGCACAGATGCAAAAGAGGCATGAACCCACTATCAAGCATAAATGCTCCCTCTTGGAGTTACTAGCATCTACTTGGCCAGCGCATCTACTAATAACGGAGAGCATGCAAGATAATAAATAACATATGCATGAAGATAACATGATAGATTGATAATCTGAAGACATAACATTCAACATTCATCAGATCCCGGCAAACACAACATGTAGCATTACATAAAGATGATCTTGATCATGTTAGGCAGCTCACAAGATCTAAACATGAGGTACAAAGTGGAGAGAACAACCATCTAGCTACTGCTATGGACCCGTAGTCCAGGGATGAACTACTCACGCATCACTTCGGAGGAGGGCATGGTGTAGACCCCTCCGGTGATGAATTCCCCTCTCGGTAGGGTGCCGAGGAGAGCTCCAGAACCCTCCCGATCTCGGGGTGACGATGACGGCGGCCTCAGGTGTCTTTTGGGATGAAGTGGTATATCTTTAGGGTTTACTTCTCGGGAGGGGGGGTATAAATAGGCGAAAGAGGAAAGGCGGTGGAGGCGGGGGGGGGGGGGCACACCACCCCATGGCACGGCCAGGGGGCTCGCCGCCCTATGGTGTGGGCCCCCTGAGGCCCCCCTCCAGGTATCTTCAGGACTCCGTGGAACCTTCAGGAATTCTAAGACTTCCGGGCTTCGAATTTTCCAATTCCAAGAATATTTCCAGAACAACTTTTCTGAAACTAAAAACAGCAGAAAACAGGGAACTGGCTCTATGGCATCTTGTCAATAGGTTAGTCCGGAAATCGACAAAAATGACATAAAGTGTATAGCAAACATGTGGGAAACAATAAGAAAACAACATGGAACATCAGAAATTAAGGATACGTTTATGACGTATCAACATCCCCAAGCTTAGTTCCTACTCGTCCTCGAGTAGGTAAACGATAAAAAGACAATAATTTCTGAGGTAAACACACTTTGCTTACTGCGATTATCTGTTGCTTGCAACTTAATACCCAACGTTTGTTCGGATGATATTCAGAGGGTGAATTATTAGTCGTAGATGCAGTTGGATAATGGTCTATGTATTTTGTTGTAATGCCCGCATGAATCACATAGTAATCTTTATGTCTTGCATGTGCACTACGGTGCAACCTTCATTTCTGTCAATTGCCCATCTGTAATTTTTTCACCACACATGTTATTTATCTTTCACGGAGAGACACCACTAGTGAACTCTGGACCCCGGTCCCTTTTCATCATACTGATAAAATATCTACTGCTTTCATACTACTCTAATACTTTTCCTACTGTTTTACACACCATACGTTTAACCTCTTTGTGTTCAGCAAAACCGGTGAGATTGACAACCTCACTGCTTCGTTGGGACAGAGATATATCGTGTTTGCCAAGAGATTACAGTGGAGAGATGGAGCTGATCTTGCTGTAGATGTTGGTGATGAACACGCCGGAGGGGGGGTGGAGCCCTCCGGGGGTGATCCCGGCGGCGTTTCCCCCCTCCGATCTTCTCCGGTGGCAGCCTTCTGTCTCTCTGTTTCGTGGTTTCGTGTCTCGGCGCCGCCTCCTCCTCGAAAAGGCCAGGGGACCCTTTATATAGTCGTTTTTAGGTCACGAGACACTCGGGAGAAGAAAGATCGACGGCATCGGAGCCACGGGGGCAAAAAGGAGGCCTCTCATGCGGCCAAGGAATGTGGCCGTGTGGAGGGTCCTCTTTGCCACCTGGTTGGCCTTTTGGCCCTCTAGTTTGGCCCATGGTCTTCGTCTCGAAAATTCTGAACCGTGCTCTTTGGCCTTGCCCTTTTTGGAGTCCCGAAGCTCCCGGAAAGTCTGAAACACTAAAAAGTACGTTTTCTGGAAAAACAGGGTTAGAACCAAAAGAAGGGGGATTGTTTAGAAAATCCCCCAAATCATTATAAAACATGAATATAAGTTGCTAATATGTAGGAAAAACAAGTAATAACATGCAAAGTTCATGTGTGCATTTTACATGCATCAGCGACCCCCAAGGATATGATGCGCAGAGACCCGAATCTTCTTCGTCGTATCTGAACCCCTCCGAGGATGGAATAGAGGTTGAGCGAAATGAGGATGAAGCCGACAGCTCTGATGATGGAGAAGGATAGCTCCGATGATGGAGAAGCCGATGGAACCTTAGCAAATTCCGGATCCGGTGAGGTATATACATGAAGTTCGGCGATCAGTAGATGCATATATATTACTTGAGTTGTATATATATAAATTGAAGAATGTTTCTTCTCTTAGGTGTCTGATGCGTGTGAACACACGTTCGTTGGGAGACCCCAAGAGGAAGGTATGAAGAGTGCAGCAACAAGTTTCCCTCAGAAAGAAACCAAGGTTGATCGACCAGTAGGAGGAAGGAGTAACTTCAGAAGGTTGAAGTAGCTGAGATGGCAGGACGCACTACCGGTTCAGCAGCAACGTGGAACCTACACAACACAATCAAATCACTTTACCCCAACGAAGCAGTGAGGTTGTCAATCTCACTGGTTTTGCTGAACACAAAGAGGTTTACATATGGTGTGGAAAACAGTAGGAATAGTATGAAAGCAGTAGGTGTTTTATCGGTATGAAGAGAAAGGACCGGGGTCCATAATTCATTAGTGGTGTCTCTTCGTGAAAGATAAATAACATGTGTGGTGAACAAATTACATGTGGGCAATTGACAGAAATGAAGGCTTCACCGTAGTGCATACGCAAGACATAACGATTACTATGTGATTCATGCGGGCATTACAACAAAATACATAGACCGTCATCCAACTGCATCTATGTCTAATAATCCACCCTCTGAATATCATCGAACAAACGTTGGGTATTAAGTTGCTAGCAACAAATTATCGCCATAAGAAAATTGTATAATGTAAACAATGTAAACTAGGTAAACATCGTTGTTTTGTCCCTAATGGCAACAACACATCCTCCATCCGTTACGTTTATGTCACTCGAGCACAGATGCAAAAGAGGCATGAACCCACTATCAAGCATAAATGCTCCCTCTTGGAGTTACTAGCATCTACTTGGCCAGCGCATCTACTAATAACAGAGAGCATGCAAGATAATAAATAACATATGCATGAAGATAACATGATAGATTGATAATCTGAAGACATAACATTCAACATTCATCAGATCCCAGCAAACACAACATGTAGCATTACATAAAGATGATCTTGATCATGTTAGGCAGCTCACAAGATCTAAACATGAGGTACAAAGTGGAGAAACAACCATCTAGCTACTGCTATGGACCCGTAGTCCAGGGATGAACTACTCACGTATCACTTCGGAGGAGGGCATGGTGGTGTAGACCCCTCCGGTGATGAATTCCCCTCTCGGTAGGGTGCCGAGGAGAGCTCCAGAACCCTCCCGATCTCGGGTGACGATGACGGCGGCCTCAGGTGTCTTTTGGGATGAAGCGGTATATCTTTAGGGTTTACTTCTCGGGGGGGGGGGGGGTATAAATAGGCGAAGGAAAGGGGTGCGGGGGGCACACCACCCCATGGCACGGCCAGGGGGCTCGCCGCCCTATGGTGTGGGCCCCCTGAGGCCCCCTCCAGGTATCTTCAGGACTCCGTGGAACCTTCAGGAATTCTAAGACTTCCGGGCTTCGAATTTTCCAATTCCAAGAATATTTCCAGAACAACTTTTCTGAAACTAAAAACAGCAGAAAACAGGGAACTGGCTCTATGGCATCTTGTCAATAGGTTAGTCCGGAAATCGATAAAAATGACATAAAGTGTATAGCAAACATGTGGGAAACAATAAGAAAACAACATGGAACATCAGAAATTGAGGATACGTTTATGACGTATCAACATCCCCAAGCTTAGTTCCTACTCGTCCTCGAGTAGGTAAACGATAAAAAGACAATAATTTCTGAGGTAAACACACTTTGCTTACTGCGATTATCTGTTGCTTGCAACTTAATACCCAACGTTTGTTCGGATGATATTCAGAGGGTGAATTATTAGTCGTAGATGCAGTTGGATAATGGTCTATGTATTTTGTTGTAATGCCCGCATGAATCACATAGTAATCTTTATGTCTTGCATGTGCACTACGGTGCAACCTTCATTTCTGTCAATTGCCCATCTGTAATTTTTTCACCACACATGTTACTTATCTTTCACAGAGAGACACCACTAGTGAACTCTGGACCCCGGTCCCTTTTCATCATACTGATAAAATATCTACTGCTTTCATACTACTCTAATACTTTTCCTACTGTTTTACACACCATACGTTTAACCTCTTTGTGTTCAGCAAAACCGGTGAGATTGACAGCCTCACTGCTTCGTTGGGACAGAGATATATCGTGTTTGCCAACAGATTACAGTGGAGAGATGGAGCTGATCTTGCTGTAGATGTTGGTGATGAACACGCCGGAGGGGGGGTGGAGCCCTCCGGGGGTGATCCCGGCGGCGTTTCCCCCCTCCGATCTTCTCCGGCGGCAGCCTTCTGTCTCTCTGTTTCGTGGTTTCGTCTCTCGGCGCCGCCTCCTCCTCGAAAAGGCCAGGGGACCCTTTTGTAGTCGTTTTTAGGTCACGAGACACTCGGGAGAAGAAAAATCGACGGCATCGGAGCCACGGGGGCAAAAAGGGGGCCTCTCATGCGGCCAAGGAATCTGGCCGTGTGGAGGGTCCTCTTTGCCACCTAGTTGGCCTTTTGTCCCTCTAGTTTGGCCCATGGTCTTCGTCTCGAAAATTCTGAACCGTGCTCTTTGGCCTTGCCCTTTTTGGAGTCCCAAAGCTCCCGGAAAGTCTGAAACACTAAAAAGTACGTTTTCTGGAAAAATAGGGTTAGAACCAAAAGAAGGGGGATTGTTTAGAAAATCCCCCAAATCATTGTAAAACATGAATATAAGTTGCTAATATGTAGGAAAATCAAGTAATAACATGCAAAGTTCATGTATGCATTTTACATGCATCAGCGACCCCCAAGGATATGATGCGCAGAGACCCGAATCTTCTTCGTCGTATCTGAACCCCTCCGAGGATGGAATAGAGGTTGAGCGAAATGAGGATGAAGCCGACAGATCTGATGATGGAGAAGGCGATAGCTCCGATGATGGAGAAGCCGATGGAACCTTAGCAAATTCCGGATCCGGTGAGGTATATACATGAAGTTCGGCGATCAGTAGATGCATATATATTACTTGAGTTGTATATATATAAATTGACGAATGTTTCTTCTCTTAGGCGTCTGATGCGGTGAACACACGTTCGTTGGGAGACCCCAAGAGGAAGGTATGAAGAGTGCAGCAACAAGTTTCCCTCAGAAAGAAACCAAGGTTGATCGACCAGTAGGAGGAAGGAGTAACTTCAGAAGGTTGAAGTAGCTGAGATGGCAGGACGCACTACCGGTTCAGCAGCAACGTGGAACCTACACAACACAATCAAATCACTTTACCCCAACGAAGCAGTGAGGTTGTCAATCTCACTGGTTTTTCTGAACACAAAGAGGTTTAACATATGGTGTGGAAAACAGTAGGAACAGTATGAAAGCAGTATGGAAGCAGTAGGTGTTTTATCGGTATGAAGAGAAAGGACCGGGGTCCATAATTCATTAGTGGTGTCTCTTCGTGAAAGATAAATAACATGTGTTGTGAACAAATTACATGTGGGCAATTGACAGAAATGAAGGCTTCACCGTAGTGCATACGCAAGACATAACGATTACTATGTGATTCATGCGGGCATTACAACAAAATACATAGACCGTCATCCAACTGCATCTATGTCTAATAATCCACCCTCTGAATATCATCGAACAAACGTTGGGTATTAAGTTGCTAGCAACAAATTATCGCCATAAGAAAATTGTATAATGTAAACAATGTAAACTAGGTAAACATCGTTGTTTTGTCCCTAATGGCAACAACACATCCTCCATCCGTTACGTTTATGTCACTCGAGCACAGATGCAAAAGAGGCATGAACCCACTATCAAGCATAAATGCTCCCTCTTGGAGTTACTAGCATCTACTTGGCCAGCGCATCTACTAATAACGGAGAGCATGCAAGATAATAAATAACATATGCGTGAAGATAACATGATAGATTGATAATCTGAAGACATAACATTCAACATTCATCAGATCCCAGCAAACACAACATGTAGCATTACATAAAGATGATCTTGATCATGTTAGGCAGCTCACAATATCTAAACATGAGGTACAAAGTGGAGAGAACAACCATCTAGCTACTGCTATGGACCCGTAGTCCAGGGATGAACTACTCACGCATCACTTCGGAGGAGGGCATGGTGGTGTAGACCCCTCCGGTGATGAATTCCCCTCTCGGTAGGGTGCCGAGGAGAGCTCCAGAACCCTCCCGATCTCGGGGTGACGATGACGGCGGCCTCAGGTGTCTTTTGGGATGAAGTGGTATATCTTTAGGGTTTACTTCTCGGGGGGGGGGGTATAAATAGGCGAAAGAGGAAAGGCGGTGGAGGCGGGTGGGGGGGCACACCACCCCATGGCACGGCCAGGGGGGTCGCCGCCCTATGGTGTGGGCCCCCTGAGGCCCCCCTCCAGGTATCTTCAGGACTCCGTGGAACCTTCAGGAATTCTAAGACTTCCGGGCTTCGAATTTTCCAATTCCAAGAATATTTCCAGAACAACTTTTCTGAAACTAAAAACAGCAGAAAACAGGGAACTGGCTCTATGGCATCTTGTCAATAGGTTAGTCCGGAAATCGATAAAAATGACATAAAGTGTATAGCAAACATGTGGGAAACAATAAGAAAACAACATGGAACATCAGAAATTAAGGATACGTTTATGACGTATCAACATCCCCAAGCTTAGTTCCTACTCGTCCTCGAGTAGGTAAACGATAAAAAGACAATAATTTCTGAGGTAAACACACTTTGCTTACTGCGATTATCTGTTGCTTGCAACTTACCCAACGTTTGTTCGGATGATATTCAGAGGGTGAATTATTAGTCGTAGATGCAGTTGGATAATGGTCTATGTATTTTGTTGTAATGCCCGCATGAATCACATAGTAATCTTTATGTCTTGCATGTGCACTACGGTGCAACCTTCATTTCTGTCAATTGCCCATCTGTAATTTTTTCACCACACATGTTATTTATCTTTCACGGAGAGACACCACTAGTTAACTCTGGACCCCGGTCCCTTTTCATCATACTGATAAAATATCTACTGCTTTCATACTACTCTAATACTTTTCCTACTGTTTTACACACCATACGTTTAACCTCTTTGTGTTCAGCAAAACCGGTGAGATTGACAACCTCACTGCTTCGTTGGGACAGAGATATATCATTGTGTTCTGTAGGTTCCACGTTGCTGCTGAACCAGTAGTGCGCCCTGCCACCTCAGCTGCATCAACCTTTAGAGATTGCATGTCCTCGTACTGGTCGATTCAACCTTGGTTTCTTTTCTGAGGGAAAACTTTCTCCTACACTCTTCACAACCTTTCCCTTGGGGTTTACCAACGAGGGCATTAAGGACATCACCCCTCCCAAAGGTACCTTATCTGAATCTTCCCGTACGACCTTAAGATCGTCCCGACGAGGAAAACGATGCGATCGCAAAGGCCCATAAAGATGCGCAGTTGCAAAAGAAGAAACCCGAGCCCCCCGGTATACTTTGAGAAGAAAACAAAATATGCACTTGATTTTTTGACCACGCCATTGATCACCCACAAGTATAGGGGATCGCAACAATCTTCGAGGGAAGTAAAACCCAAATTTATTGATTCGACACAAGGGGAGCCAAAGAATATTTATATGCCTTAACAACTGAGTTGTCAATTCAGCTGCACCCGAAAGTAGACTTGCTCGCAACAATTTATCAGTGGTAACATTTTTATAGCAGCAGTAGAAATAAAATAACAGCAGTAGTAAAATAATAACAGCAGTAGCAATCTTGGAAAACAACAGTATGGGAGGTACCATAGGCATAGAGGGAATGGATGGACGGGCGTTGCATGGATAACAAGGGTCATGTAATAATAATAACGTGGGCATTGCATATAATAATATAAAGCATCAAACATGTAGGCAAACCATAGGCAAGTGTTCCAATATAGTCGTACATGCTCGCAATGAGAAACTTGCACACCATCTTTTGTCCTACCAGCCAGTGGCAGCGGGGCCTCTAGGAAAACTACTAGTAATTAAGGTGCTCCTTTTAATAAAGAACCGGAGCAAAGAATTAACACTCCGTGAATTCATGTGATCCTCACATCACAACCATCCCCTCCGGTTGTCCCAATTTCTGTCACTTTGGGGCCTCGGGCTCCGGACAACAATGTGTGTAAAACAACTTGCAGGTGTGATCAAGAAACAACACTATACTCATGAAACAATAACATGTTAAGATCTGAAATCATGGCACTCGGGCCCTAGTGACAAGCATTAAGCATAACAAGTTGCAGCAACGGTAGAAAACACTAATAATGGATACTAGGCACTATGCCCTAACAATCTGGCATTTTTACATGATCAATCTCATCCAATCCCTTCCATCCCTCTCAGCCTACAGCGGGGTTTACTCACTCATGGACGGGGGAAACATGGATGGTTGATGGAGAAGGAGTGGCGGTGTCGATGATCTCCTTCGAATCCCCGTCCCGGTAGGGCGCCAGAACAGGAACTTCTGATCCCCGAATCGAGGTTTGGGGTGGCGGCGGCGCTGTGTTGTGTTTCTGTGGAATATGACGAATCCCCTCACGTTTTAGGGTTGAAGGCAATATGTAGTCGAAAGGGGAGTCCGAGGGGGTGCCTGGGTGGCCCACACCACCACGTGGCGCTGCCTAGCGGGAGGGGTGGGGGCGCCAGGGGGTGGTGTGGCCCCCCTCTGGCCCCCTTCTGCCTTCCAGGGTCTTCCGGTGTTTTAAGACCAATGGGTCATTTCTGGGAATTTTCCCGAAAGTTGATTTTTCTGCACAAAAACGAGACACCAAGGTAATTCTGCTAAAAACAGCGTTCGTCCGTGTTAGTGGTATCCAAAACTCACAAGTTTGGAGGAAAACAATAAGAAAAGTGTTCGGAAAAGGAGATACGTTTTTGACGTATCAACCATCTCAATATGAATTGCACCATAAGCCTGGTAACTATGTACGCACTCTTCAGAACAAAGTGAAAAAGAGCAAACCACGTAAAGGCGGTGCAAGGAAAAGTGCAAGCAGCAGGAAAAGATCAGACATTTCCCAGCTCGGACAACAACCCGAACAATCGATCCCACCTCTCAAGGTGTTATCCGAAAATGTTCCCCCGCTGCTAGGGCAAAACATGGAAGAAGCTGCGAAGTTGGCGAGGGTGTGAGTGTTCAAGTCTTACTAAGTGCCGAAGACGACTAGTTACCCTAGGCCGTTGTAGCCCCTACGCCTACATATGCTCAAGGACAACCTTTGGTCAGCAAAGAGAGGTTGCTGCAACTGCCAACATATATGCGTAATTTGCATGAATGCTACATGACAGCCGACACAACGTTTATCCTGGCAAAAGTCCCACGGGAGTACTACTTTCGACCCGAGGAGATCCATGTCAAATTTGACGAACTCTTCCAAATGTACAATTTTGATGCCCTTGACAAATCTCTCATGAGTTGCTATTGTCTGTAATTTGTTGAATTCATTGTCTACATATAAGTTATTCAGATATTTATGTTAAGTTCATTGCATGTAATTATCCTCATTATATATATCCTTGTGTACTCTATTATATGCAGAATACAGATCATGGTCTGCAAAACTAGGAATATCTTTAGTGTTGGGTTCATTGACCCAGATAAAGTGCATATACATATGCTAATGACCAAGCCTGACGAGACGGCGTAAAACATTCTAAGGTTTCTAAACGAGCAACACTTCGCTGCCCACATACTGTTTCCTTACAATTTCGAGTGAGGGTCTTAATTACTCTCTTGTGTCCACTCACTTTTGCTCACTCGATGTTAGGTATAATTGGTGAGTTAGTTGTGGAGCTACCACTGGATTCTGCTAGACATTCAAATTGATAAGGGAATAGTTGAAGTCTACGACCCGTTAACGAGAGACATGAAAAAGTTCCAAAGCATGCAAGACATGCTCCAAAGGTAATTTCAATCATACTTGCGCTAAATCGGTCTCTTTCCATGATTTCCTGAGATATCAAGTAATGAATAACTCATTCATTCATTTTCCTTGCCGGACAGGGTTTGGAAGAAGTTTAAGACTAAGATTATGGGTCTCTCTAATAATAATAAGGACCTGTCGTTTAAGAGGGCATCGAAAGTGTACATGATAGGGTCGCGAATCTCTTTACTACGAGTTTCAATACAATTGTGAGGCTAGATTATTATTTTGATTAAATTCTATTCTCGTAAAGTGCGCACAACAGCCATAGGGGACGATTCTTCGTGGATACTACGTTTGCGAGTTCATTCGCACGTTTACCTCTGAGAACAAAGATTATAGAGTCGACGTAAGTAATACATTCACAAATTTATTTTATGACCCTCAGTTTTTTGTTATCATGTTTGATATTCATATTGATCTCATTTTCTTATATAGTTCGAGGCCATGCGAAATAGTCTCCTACCAGAGCAACGCCTACTAGGAATTACGGAGGAGCTGGCGGGTTTTGTGTAGAAATATATGTTAAACGACAACACACTATTTACTGAGTGACTATTTTCGTAAATAGTCACTCCTACTAATGATCCCCGTGTAATCGAATAGACGGGCTCTAGTCCCGGTAATTGTGATCTCCATGCATGTATATATAACTATCAAAATTGTATATATTTGTATGCTCCATCGTATGATAAGTTATCTTATATACTCACGAACGTATATATTATATATTATATATATATATATTATATATTATATATATATATATATATGTGTGTGTGTGTGTGTGTGTGTGTGTGTGTGTGTGTGTGTATGTGTGTGTAGTAGCGTATAAACATACACCACAGTAACGAAGAAAAATATACAAAAGTAACCAAAATTAATTCTATGCCATGACAAAGAAAGTGGCCAAATTTCTGCCACGACAGGGAACGTTACGTCGCGGCCCGTTATACGATCCGGGACTAAGGTCTCCAGCCCACGGTCTCCTCCGTTGCCACGTGGAGTCCCCTATTATACCGGTTCGTAAGGCACCGGTACCAAGGGAGGGGAACATTAGTCCCGAATAATTGGTACCGGTTGTCTAACCGGTACCAATTCCCCTCTGGAACCGATAGCAGTGCCCCGTTTTACACTAGTGCAACACTTTTCTATGAGATATGGTGGTGCATCTTTGGAGGGCTGCTCTAGTGGCTGCAATGTTTGTACCATAAAATCCAACTCCTTTAGCCAGCCATGGGTTCTTACTTTTATAGTGCTAAGGTGCCTTGTCTCCAAAGGCAACACATGGCACGAGCCATGACACATGGCCGGTGCATGCCATGCAAGACAACACTTGTCCCATGACATGACACATGTATGGATACATGTCATGAGCATGCTTCTGAAGAAGACACCTATGTTAACACATGTCACGACAGACTTCTCCCATTCGAATCCTTCCATAAGGTTCTAGAACAGCCCACAACGTACTAGACTATACTTGTATGTATCACTCTAGATAATTCCGGATGCTTCCGGAATCATCCACGTTATCCCAAAACCATTCCGAGTACATAAAAACAATTTCGATCTCTCTCATTTAATCTACATCGCAAACACATTCTATTAGACACTAATACGTTAAGCGTGTGACCCTACAGGTTCGAGATAATGCAGACATAAATTGGAAACTATTTCCAACCAATAACGGATAGTGGATCTAGTTATCCATAACCGCTCCCACACTGTTAATGAAGATCATTATCATGCGAACATTTTATTTATGTTCGTTAATGTTTTTACTTCACGATACCTTGCATAACACGACGTGAGTCATTGTCGGTATGCAATCAACACTTTGATGACCATTTCTAGTGACCTCGTTTCTCGGCACGCAATTATTTTTCCCTATTCCATATTCCGGTGTCCCCACGGCCAAATCATATCGCATCACTGCGCAGGAGATGATGTAAACCTTTATAAATAAGAGGCCCTAGATTGTATCTCTCCGTCGCCGGAGGAGTAAATCTTTATCTTGAGTCATCTGAAGTACACATACGACATACGATACTTCGATACACTTATGGTCTAAGGATGTCTAGCAATTGTGAACTTATTCGATGCGTTCTGCCAACAACTGACGACATATCTCGCAGTATATCAATGGGTCTTTCAAAAACAACGTTATACCGATGCTATGTCTCATGATTATGTCATCTTCGTAATTCCTCACTTATACACTTGGTTAGGAGAACTGATCGTCAAATAACTCATGAGATAGTCTAGAGTCGAGAAGCATGACTAGGGAACTGGGTGGTGTTCATAATTGTACACATGTAATTCGGTTTTCCTTCGAATCTGTCATTTGGAACAAACCGTATTTCTAGTATTGAACATAAACTCGATCATTTAGCATTCATCAAATAGAATAATAACTCATTATTACATATAGGGCATATTTACAACAAGTACCGCCTCGCCACGGAGGAGGAGTAGATTTCCTATCTAGAGGCGGAGCAGTAGATCACGGACGAAGCCACGGACGCCACCCTCATTGCGCAGATGAAGGGTGACACCGCTCTTAATTTTCACGAAGAACTAAGTCATCCTCGAGTTCTTCGAGGATATCCGTGGCGAGGATGACTACGATGACGTTGACTATGGCTTTTCCCCAGACTAGGGCGAGAAATGGATGTGGAGATGGGCCTGTCGCCAACCACTATGCAGCCGAAGGCTCCAGTTTTCAACATCCTTGTCATATCCGATGAGGAGTAGTACTAGAATTTGTATTTGGATCGGTATTTTGCTATGTGGTACTCCCTCCGTTCCTAAATATAAGATGTTGTAGATATTGTTCATGCTGTCTAGATACATGCTAATATGAGTGAACATGTGTACTAAAAATTGTCTAGATACATGTAGATATGTGAGTATATGGAAAAGGGCTAAAACATCTTACATTTAGGAACGGAGGGAGTATGTTGCATGTCTTGTACTCTGTCCGTTCAGTTTTATAAGGCATATTAATTAACATTTTAATTTTGATCACATATATAGTAAAATGAATGAATCTATGTGTAAAATAAGTCAAGATCTACTTAATTTAAAATATATTGAAATGTATGTGACCAAAATTAAAATGACTTATAAAAGTAAACAGAGTGAGTAATAATTTGGTGTCAAGAAGAATACGAGGATCATGACTGAGGACATCAAAAAGTGGTTCACTACGGGAGCCATGGAGAACGCCGATGGCCCGGGAGAACGCCGACGGGGATTTGTCGGTGCCATCGGCGCACGACGGAGAACGGGAACGAGGAGACTTGGCCGTCGGCGTGCTGCTGCCCGTCGGTGTTTCCAGATAACCACGACAGCCACCGTCAGCGTCCTACACTCCCGTCAGTGTATCGCCGGAGAATTCTGTTGACCTGGCCGCGTCCCCACTGGCCCGTTCCATCGCATCATATCCATTCCCCCCTCGAGTCCCCTCCGCCGCCACATGCCGTCGTCGACCTCCCCGGCCGCTCCCTCCCCTTCCCGCCTAGTGGAAACAACCCCTTTCTTCTAGGGGGCCAGGGGGCACCTGTCCCGGTTGCAACAAAACCCGGGACAAATGCTATGCATTGGTCCCAATTTGTGCGCCCGAGGCAACAGAAATCGCCTGGGGGCATTGGTCCCGGTTTGTGGGGAGGCATTGGTCCCGGTTTGTGGCATGAACCGGGACCAATGCCTAGCCACAGGCCACGTGGCACGCGCATGGGCATTGGTCCCGGTTCATTCCACAAACCGGGACCAATGCCCCCTTCCCCTATATATACTGCCCCACAGCCCCCCTTCCATATTTTCTTTTGCTTGGAGGTGTGAGAGAGGTGGGTGTTAGTGTGTGTTATTTTACTATGCACACGAGGTGTTCGACGAAATTCCCGAGCCACACATAAGCTCACTGAAAATGGTATCTTCGACCGAGGTTAACAAACTTATCTTTTTTCATCTGTAATTGATACATAAAAAAGTAATATTTGTCGATGTACTGTGGTCATTTCTCTATTGAATATGTTATTGTAATGTATTTTGATAAACTTAATTATACGATGCAGATGGATGCACGGCAGCGATGGATGTACGGTGACCGACGCACTTCCGAGTATATGGCAGGCCTGAATGCATTTCTCGCTGTAGCTCAGGAGAACAAAGATAATGGCTTTATGTGTTTCCCATGTGTTGATTGTCGGAACGTCAGGGAGCACTCTTCCTCGAGAATCCTTCACGGCCACCTACTTCGGAGAGGTTTCATGCCCAGCTATAATTGCTGGACCAAGCATGGAGAAAGAGGGGTTGTGATGGAAGACAATTAAGAAGAAGAAGATCCTTTGTTCCCTGAATACGGTGATACTGCAATGGAAGACAATGCAGAAGAATGAGGTGATCAAGAACAGGCATCAGAAGAGCCCGATGATGATCTTGGCCAAGTTATTGTTGATGCAAGGGAAGACTGTGAAAGTGAATTGGAGAGGTTGAAGCTGGACAACATGTTACAGGATAAAAAGTTGTTGTACCCAAATTGCGAAGATGGTAGCACAAAGCTCGGTACCACACTGGAGTTGCTGAAATGGAAGGCACAGAACGGTGTGACGGACAAGGCATTTGAGAGTTTACTTCAACTAATGAAGCCAAAGCTTCCAAAGGATAACGAATTACCTGAGAGTACGTACGAAGCAAAAAAGCTCTCTACCCTCTAGGATTAGATGTGCAGAAGATACATGCATGCATTAATGACTGCATCCTCTACCGCAGTGAGAAGTACGAGAATTTGGATGAATATCCGGTATGCACTGCACCGCGGTATAAGATCAGAGCAGATGACCCTGGTGATGTTGACGGCGAGCCCCCCCGTAAGAGGGTTCCTGCTAAGGTGATGTGGTATGCTCCTATAATACCACGGTTGAAACGTCTGTTTAGAAACAAAGAGCATGCTAGGTTGTTGCGATGGCACAAAGAAGACCGTAAGAAAGACGGAAAGTTGAGACACCCCGCCGATGGATCGCAGTGGAGGAAGATCGAGAGAGACTTCCCGGACTTTACAGGAGAGGCGAGAAACTTCTGGTTTGGTCTAAGTACAGATGGATTTAATCCTTTTGGGGAGCAGAGCTCCAGTCATAGCACCTGGCCCGTAACTCTATGTATGTACAACCTTCCTCCTTGGTTGTGCATGAAGCGTAAGTTCATTATGACGCCAGTTCTCATCCAAGGCCCGAGGCAACCTGGCAACGACATTGATGTGTATCTAAGGCCATTAGTGGAAGAAATCTTACAATTGTGGGGCAAGCCAGGTGTACGTGTGTGGGATGAGAACGAACAAAAGCCATTTGACCTACGGGCGTTGCTTTTCGTAACCATCAATGATTGGCCTGCTCTTAGTAACATTTCCGGACATACAAACAAGGGATACAATGCATGCACACACTGTTTAGATAAGACTGACAGTGTTTATTTGGATAAATGTAAAAAGGTTGTATACCTGGGGCATCGTAGATTTCTTCCGATTAAGCATCCCGTAAGAAATAAAGGAGGAAGCATTTCAGAGGTGAGGCAGATAACCGGAAGAAGCCTGACCTCCGTAGTGGTAATGATTTATTCGATATGGTCAAGGACCTAAAAGTAATCTTTGGGAAGGGTGATTGGCAGCCAACCAGTTCCGAACGGCCCTAATAAGCGCGCACCCATGTGGAAGAAGAAATCTATATTTTGAGAGCTACCCTATTGGACAGTTTTAGAGGTCCGGTCTTCAATCGACGTGATGCACGTGACAAAGAATCTCTGCGTCAACCTGCTATGCTTCCTGGGCGTGTATGGGAAGTCAAAAGATACGCAAGAAGCACGGGAGGACCAACAACGTATGAAAGACCCAAGCAACAAGCACACGGATACAGGGCGCCATTACTTAAGCAGCTACGTTGTTACTAAAGCAGAGAAGGAAATATTTTTTGAAGTCCTTTACAGTATCAAGGTTCCGTCTGGATTCTCGTCGAATATAAAGGGTATAATATCTCAAAAACCTGAAGTCTCATGACTGCCACGTGATTATGACGCAGTTGCTTCCGATTGCATTAAGGGGGCTTCTACCAGAAAATGTTCGAGTACCCATTGTGAAGCTATGTGCATTCCTCAACGCAATATCTCAGAAGGTAATCGATCCAGAAATTCTGGCAAGATTACAGAGGGATGTGGTCCAGTGTCTTGTTAGTTTTGAGTTGTTGTTCCCACCATCCTTCTTCAACATTATGACTCATCTCCTGGTTCACCTATGTGAAGAGATTCATATTCTCGGTCCGGTATTTCTACACAATATGTTCCCCTTTGAGAGGTTCATGGGAGTCTTGAAGAAATATGTTCATAACCGTGCTAGGCCAGAAGGAAGCATCTCGAAGGGCTATGGAACAGAGGAGGTCATTGGGTTCTGTGTTGACTTTATTCCTGACCTTAAGACGATTGGTGTTCCTGAATCGCGGCATGAGGGGAGACTGAGGGAAAAAGGAACGCTGGGAAAGAAAACAATGATACCCAGGGACGGGAATTCTTTCACCAAAGCACACTACACAGTTCTACAAAATTCTATGTTCGTGGCTCCGTATCTCGAGGAACACAAGAATATTGTACGCTCCACAAACCCGGGGAAGAATGACTCATGGATTAAACGCAAACACATGGAGACTTTCGGAAGTTGGTTGCAAACACATCTTATAAATGACACCACTGTTGAAGATCAGCTGTACATGTTGGCCGGGTCACCATCTTCGACTATTGGGAGTTTTCAAGGATACGAGATAAATGGGAATACATTTTACACGATCTCCCAAGATAAGAAGAGCACCAACCAAAACAGTGGTGTCCGCTTTGATACAACAAACGAGAATGGAAAAAATGACACATACTATGGTTACATAGAGGAGATATGGGAACTTGACTATGGACCTTCTTTTAAGGTCCCTTTCTTCAAGTGCAAATGGGTCAACCTGAATGGAGAAGGGGTAAAGGTAGACCCGCTTTACGGAATGACAACAGTGGATCTCAACAATATTGGTTACAATGACGAACCATTCGTCCTAGCCAATGATGTGGCTCAGGTCTTCTATGTGAAGGACATGTCCTCCAGACCGAAAAAAAGAAAAATAAGCAAACAAATACATCATACGATGAGCCAAAACTTCACATAGTTCTTTTAGGGAAAAGAAACATCGTGGGAATCGAGGACACGGCAGACATGTCAGAAGATTATAATAAGTTTGTTGAAATTCCACCCTTCACAGTGAAAGCTGACCCCACCATCCCGTTAAATAATGAAGATGCTCCATGGTTACGGCCGAAGCGATCATAAGCAAGGGACACGAAGAAAATTCAGAAGACTAGATAGGGATGTTGTTGGTGATGTGTAATAATAAACGTGGAATACATGATCATAGTTTTGTTTGACCAATAATTTGTATTGACCGGTCAAAAGCTGGCAAGCATTGAGTGATTGACAACTATGACCAGCCTGACTTCATTATTATCCCAACCAGCGGCACACCCACCCACTTTTCTGTTTCTCTCTCCCCCGCCTCGTCCATTGAGATGTGCGCTGCACACAGGGCCGCTGTAACCATCCCTGTGTGCAGCCGCGCATCCGAAAGGAGCGCCACGGCCGGTACATGTTTCCCCTTTATCCCCGACCCCCTCTTGAAAACAGAGCATACGTCCTGCCGTGCATTTGGTATGCATATATGCACTCAGTAGCCACGGCAGGGCTGTAGGCTGGCGATACCAATTGTTGTGTTCTACATCCCCCCTTTAAGGTTTGATACTAATTTTAAAACAATATAAGATATCTATATTCAAATAGTAAAATAGTTAATAGTTTGAATAGTTAGAATAATTATTTAGTTAAACAGAAAATGGATTTGAATTAGTTATGCAAATTCAAGCACTTTTCATGTTGAAATTTTTGTCAAATTCGAAAGTATATAGAAGTTATTCATGTGCATA
The DNA here is from genome assembly GCA_028641055.1 of Alopecurus myosuroides. NCBI lineage: Eukaryota > Viridiplantae > Streptophyta > Magnoliopsida > Poales > Poaceae > Alopecurus > Alopecurus myosuroides. The sequence continues at coordinate 555,716,689 of CM054058.1, forward strand.
TTCAAACAATTTTCAAATTTTGGCGCTAAAACATTTGGGCGCGCAGGGTAGCACCAAATTTCGAAATACGTCTGGTCCCAGCCCGTGCCACCAACCGGGACCAAAGGGGGTACCTCTAGTCCCGGTTGGTTGCACGGGCGGGGACTAGAGGCCCATTAGTATAAATATCCAGACCCTCTCTCCAGGCCGAGCAACCACCCAAGACCGACCGGACTAGCCTAGGCGAAGCCCTGCCGGCGGCGGGGATGGATAGAAAGATCTCGCCGGCGCCTGCTCGGGCCGTTTATTGCATTAGATTGGCCATAGATTGGTCGGGGACGAGTTGGGACGGGAACGAATGTATTCATAAAGGCCCGAAGGCCGGTGCTTACATTGGGCGGCGGCGCGGCCACAGGCGGCCGGCCGTTTCATGATGCCGGCCCTATTGGCCGTCCTTATATGCATGGGGGCGGTGACGCGGCCACAGGCGGTCGGCCGTTTCTTGCGGGGGCAAACCTAGTTAACTACTTGGCCGGGAGCGCGCCGGCGTCGGCCTAGTCCTCCTCGTCGGAGGAGATGCAGTGGTAGGGAGGCTGCTGCCACAGGTGGGCAGGAAGCTGAGGAGCACCCTCCAAGGGCGGTTGCGGAGGCATCGGGGGCGCGCCCTCCTGCGGCGGCGGCAGCTCCTGTGGCGCTCCCTCCAGTGGCGGCGGCGGAAGCTCCTCCGGCGACCAGGGGGCAGCGGCTGTGGAAGGGGCTGGTCCGTCGACGCCTCCATCTCGTCGTTCATCACCTGCCACCACGGCGCCGGCGGTGGAGGGGGCGGCATCGCGGCCGTGTCGGCGTCGGCAGCCGTGAAGGCGAGGACCTGCTCCCAGCGCCTGATCTCATCCTCGGCGAGGGATCGGCGGGAGGCCTAGTAGGCAGCCTGCATCTCGGAGTCGTCCTCGTCGTCGATGATGTCCTCCTCGAACCACAGCTCCGGCTCGTTGCCGGGCGGCGGCGCTGGGTAAGTGTCAGCGTTTGCCTCCGGATTCGGGGGCGTAGCGAAGTAGGAGCGGCGGCGCTGGTCGTGCTCCTGCTGGAACCACACGTCCCAGTTCGGCGAGTTCAGCGCGTAGGCGGGGTCCCTGAGGAGGTGGGCCGGCAGGAGCGCACGCCGTCGAGCTATCTCCTCGCGAGCGCCTTTGTTGGTCGGGACCGGCGGTACCGGGATCCGCTGCGGGTTGAGGTGCCAGCCGTCCGGGAGGTGGACGTCCGGCCAGAAGACCGGCGTGGCGTTCTGCCAGTGCCACGTGGCCTCCTCCTTCCGGATGTACCGACGGAACCGCTTGCCTGGCGCGGCGCGAGGCGGCGGGTGGCGCGCGGCCGGAGGTGGTGCTGGGAGGCACGGGTTGGCCCCGTTCCGCATGCCGCCCGGACCGAAGCCAAATGCTTCCCGCGGCGGGGGAGGGGGGGGGGGAACGCCGCCGCTGCGGCCTCTCTGTCCGGCGCCCCTGGAGGACCCGGCCTCGTGCTCGTTCTTGGCCTTCTTGAACCAGCGGCGGGGCGACATGGCTAGGGTTAGGGTTTGTGCTGAGGGAGTGGGTGTGCCGGTGTACGGGCGGAGGGGCCCTTTAAAAAGGACCGGGGTGGGGATGGCGTGCCAACCGGCGGTGAGAACGTGGCGGCGGTTGCAGGTGGCGTTGAATGCGCGGTGAAGCCGAGGCGGCCACTGGGTCGTTGGCTGGTGGGCCCTTTTTGACCGTTCGTGGCCACGGGTTGGGAAGTGGGGGACGGGGGGAAGGCGAGGCAGCCACTGGGTCGCTGGCCAGTGGGCCCTTTTAACCCCGCGTGGCCACGGTTAGGGGGATTAATAAAAGACGTGGGGACATGGGGGAAGGCGAGGCGGCCACTGGGTCGCTGCCCAATGGCCCTTTTGACCGCGCGTGGCCGCGGTTAGGGGGATTAATAAAATACGTGGGGACGTGGGGGAAGGCGAGGCGGCCACTGGGTCGCTGGCCAGTGGCCCCTTTGACCAGGCGTGGCCGCGGTTAGGGGTATTAATTAAAGACGTTGGGACTTGGCAGGCGGTTGGGGAAATGGAGGACGGTTGGGGATTACGAGGCAGGCGGCCGCTGTGTCACTGCCTGTCCCTGTCCCTATGCCTTGTCTCTGTCATCAATTCACTTAGTTAATTAATGAACTTGACTAGGTTAGCTAATTTAGATGTTCATCACTTCACTTAGTTAATTAACTGATACAAATTTTCTATTTTTTACGTAGATATAAATTTGCACGTTTTAGAACAAGTTAGATACTAGTAATATTGCACAGGCGATGCACGTCTTAACTAACAGAGCGATTAGTTGAGCAATAGTTAGAGAAAAATGGGATGGTAGGTGATTTTGGTACTTAACATTGAAGCGACATACACCATTCGAGCGACGTCGTGGACGGATGTGATTCTTTCGATTTCTTTCTCTCGATATTTTTATGTTAACCATAAATATAGACATGTTTTTGCGTGAAAACATATCATCACAACATCTCCATCTAATTATCGTTATTTCTATTATATGAGTTGGCCACTTTTTTTTATATATTTTTTAAGTTTTCTATAAAATTGTCCCCCTTTTATGTTTTGTTCACCCTCCGCCAATGGCTACATGAACGACGCTGGAACAAACACAGCAACTGGAACAAAGACATGAACCACCTTGTGTGGATACTACGTCTGCGAGTTCATTCGTCAGACGGGAACCACCTTCATGTACGCCAGTCGTCAATTTTTCTTATTACCATCTATTTAAGTTACTTAGTTTCATTAATATATATTGACCACTCTTCTTTATATTAGATCGAACGGCTCCAGGACGGTCTTCTACCAAGGGACCGCAAACGAGCAATTTAGGAGGAAATTGCGGGCTAAATTTTATTTTGTAATTCCATCGGTCATGTAATATGCTTGATATACTTAGCTTCTGTAATATAAGTGTTATTTATTTTTCTACATATATGTATTACTTATTCACTCGTGGGATCCCGGAGGTCCGGGGAAAGGCCACCGGGCTCCTCTCTTCTCCTGGGATCTGGGAGGTCCGGGGAGGGGCCAACAAGCCTCCTTATCAGTGTATAGTGACAGGGGTATCGCAAAACGGAATTGGTCGCAAAACAGAAAATAAAAAGGAAAACAATAAAGCGAAAAAAAAACTCTGCCACGACAGAGAAAATGGCAAAACTACTTCGCCTGGCCAGGTTTACCACGTGGTCAGCCCCATTTGTCCCGGGTCTTGGCACAACCGGGACCAATGGGGAGGGGCATTTGTCCCGGCTGGCCCATCCCGGTTGCACAACATGGACAAATGGGCCTTACCAACCGGGACTAGTGCCCCTGTTTCCACTAGTGTTACCTCCCCTGCCCGCCCCCTCCCCATCCGCTCCCTTCCCGGCCGCTCCCCGGCCGTTGCCCCTCCGCCCATCGGCCCCCGCTGTCGCGCCCTCCCCGCCCCACCCCGCGCCGCCGTGAGCCCACGCGCCGCACTCGTCCCCCGCTGCCGCGCCCTCCCCTGCCGTCACTCGTCCCCCGACGCCGTGAGCTTCCCCGCCGCCGTGACCCGCCTTCCCCGCTGCCGCGCCCTCCCCTGCCTTCCTCCTTCCCCCTCGGGCAGGATGAGCTAGAGGTGATGTACGGGAAGACTTTTTTTCTGTTTAAATTTGTTAGTTACTGTTAGGTTGTTAGGTGATGTTAGTTAGAATTTTTTTAGGACTTGTTAGTTCAATTTTTAGGTTGGCTAGATTAGAAAAAATTTAGGTGTTAGAAAATTTTCTCAGATTAGTAAAAAGTTATGTGTTAGAAATTTTTAGGTTAGATTAGAATTTTTTTAGGACTTGTTAGGTTAGAAAAATTATAGGTTAAAAACTTTTAGGTGTTGCCTAAAATTTTAGTTGCTAATTTTTTATCCGATATATTCTTAATATGGTAATGTTGTTGTTATAGGAGATCAGAGCTTTGACGCTGTCCGTCGACCTTGACCCCGCCACGCCATGTCCCCGGCCCGGTCGTCACGCCGTCGTTCGACTACTTCCTCTACCGCCGAGTGTGAGCTAGAACTCCGTCTTCTCCCTCGCATTTATTTATGTCGCGTCACCTAGGTGTCATTTCCCGTCCGCGAGCATTACAAAGATAAATATGCATTAGAGGTAGGCATATTTTGAACCGTAACGCTTGCGACATTTACGGGACAGTCGGCGGATGCGTAGTTGGGTACGTTCTCCATGTTCTGCTCCGGTCTGGGTCAGCATTTCGGTAGCGCCTCCTCGTTGTTCTCCTTATGCACATCCTCTCGGCTTTTTGCCGAGACGTGTATCGGGAGAGCAGCGGGGAGGTGCTGCCGAAATTCTGTCTCAGATCGGGGTAGAGCATGGAGAACGTACTCAATCTACGGATCCGGCGGCTGCTAGGACCCCTACCTATTAGAGATGTAGGTTGATGCTTCATATTGCACGGTACAAAAAAAATTACTATGAGGCAATTAATTTCATGCTATGTATGTTGTTTGGCTCCGAAATAAAACAAAGGATGGCTGATAATGGGTGGATATACAGTGGCCGAATTAGTGCGGTTGAAAGGTCCGATGAGTGGGCATGGAAGACGGATTACTTAGTGAAGGAGTTAGCGCGTGGTTCAAAGGCACACCTTCGTCCATTTTCCCTTGCAGTCATTGCAGGAAGCGTCATCGTAAGGGAAAAGAGGATATGATAAAACACCTTTGGTCTTATGGGTATATGCCGGGCTTGGTCACGACGGTCGACTTTGCTGAATACGAACGTGAGAGTGGCAGGGTGATGCGGCAACGGATCAATGGCAAGGAGGACGATGGGATTAGAAACTTTCTGAATGATCTCGGTGATTCCTACATGCCAGATTCGCCAACTTCACACGGGGAACCGGAGGAACCGTGTGAACAAGAGGAACCATGTGAACCCGAGGAACCGGAGCCTACCGCGAAGACCTACTTTCATATGATGGAAACGGCTGAGAAACCTCTGTACGAGGGTGCAAGCATTTCTCAGCTCGATGCCATCTCACAAGTACTAGCCAAAAAGCTCGAGTATGGAAACACCCGTTCATGCTTTGAAACTCATCTGCAAACATATGGTAACATGTTGCCCGAAGGACATTGTTTGCCTAAAAGCATGTACGAGACGAAGAAAATCTTGCGAGAGCTCAACATGGATTATGAAAAGATAGATTGTTGTCCTAAAGGTTGCATCTTGTTTCGGCAACAGTTTGCGGATGACAAGTACTGTACCCTGTGTGGAGCCTCTAGGTATCATGAGGTAAAGGGAGCGGATGGTCAGAAAAAGCAGACAAAAGTCCCCAAGAAGATTCTTTGTTATCTCCTATTCATAAAAATAATCCATCGGCTTTACATGAACAAGGAGTATGCCACACAGATGACGTGGCACAAGATGGGGAAGAGATACGAGGACGAGCACAGACGGGTAAAGATGGGACATCCATCTGATGATCAGGCATGGAAGAATTTCGATGCAAAATACCCCGAGGAGGCAGAAGAGGCTCGAAACGTCAGAATTGCGATAACAACAGATGGATTCAATCCGTATGGTATGTCGACTGCCTCGTACAGCTTCTGGCCCGTGTTTGTTATTCCGATCAATCTCCCTCCCGGAGTCCTAATGCAAAGGAAGACCATATTCCTGTTACTGGTCATTCCAGGGCCTGAATACCCGGGGAAGAATTTGAGTGTCTATATGCAGCCGCTTGTGGATGATCCGTATCACTCTTGGCACCACGGGACTATGACATACGACTGTGCATCGAAGAGAAACTTCTTGATGAAAGTTTGGTTCCACTATTCCATGCACGACATGCCAGGGTACGCCCTATTCTACGGATGGTGTACAGCTGGTAAGTGGCCATGCCCAGTGTGTAGGAACCGACTTAAGTTCCTTTGGCTAAAAGGGGGTAAGAAGTATTCCGCGTTCGACACGCATCGCAAGTTTCTCAAAAGAAGGCATCGGTTTAGAGAAGACGAATAGAACTTCAAAAAGGGAAGAGTTGAGCGTGAAGAGAAAGAGATACCAACTTTTGATGGTGCAACTATTGATGCCGAGCTACGTGCTCTCGTGCCTGCTCCGGGAAATGGCCCACGATATGTGGGATATGGTGAAACACACAACTGGACTCACGTGGCAGGCTTGACGCAGCTCGAATATTACAAGGACCTCGAACTACCCCATAATATCAATGTGATGCACACCGAAAAGAATGTTGAGAGTCTCTGTTTCACACAGTGTTGAACATTCCTGACAAGTCAAAGGATAATGTCAAAGCTAGAGTCGATGTTAAGAGGCTCTGTGATAGGGAGAGATTACACATGCAACCTCCTAACAACCGTCGAAAAAATTGGTTCAAGCCGCATGCCGACTTCTGCCTTACTAGTCTTCAAAAGAAGGAGGCATTCATGTGGCTCAAATACGTCGTGATGCTCCCTGATGGTTATTGTTCGAACATAAGTAAGGGAGTCAATCTTGCAACGGGAAAAGTCACCGGGCTCAAGAGTCACGACTATCATATTTGGATTGAGCGGCTGATGCCGGTGATGGTTCGAGGGTATCTCCCCGACCGTGTGTGGCGAGTGCTCGCGGAGTCGAGCCATTTCTACCGCACTCTCTGTGCTAAGCAGATATGTCCCCTGATTATTCAGAAGCTGCATGATCTAGTGCCGGAGTTGCTATGCAACTTAGAGACGATATTTCCGCCAGGCTTCTTTACTCCGATGGCACATCTTGTTGTGCATCTCGCGAACGAGGCCCTCTTGGATGGACCGGTGCAGTTCTGGTGGCAGTTTTGTATTGAGAGAGAGTTTAAGTATATTCGAACCAAATGTGGAAACAAAAATCAGATTGAAGCATGCATACCTGAGGCAACTATCCTCCAGGAGATGGCAGACGCTAGGCTAACGTACTTTCCCGATGATGTTCCCACTATGCATAACCAGGCCTCTCGATACAATGTCGACGAGCCTAAGAAAGACCCCAAGCTCCTCCTCTTCAAGTGTCCCAATGGCAAGGCTGGTGGCGCAAAAAAGTATATCTTGACCAAGGAAGAGCTAGAGTGCGTAATGCTATATGTGCTCTTGAACATGGATGAAGTGGTTCGTGACGAGGGGGAAGCAGAACGTTTCCTCAGGTAAAATGGTGAACCGAATTACTTTGCAACTAGTAACTCGGTTTCGCTCTAATACATATTTATCTTATTTTAGCCAATTCAAGGATGAAATGTGGTCGGGGACGGTGGATCCCGATGAAGCCGAGCTGCAAATTCTTCTGAAAGAGGGTGCCCCCGGAAAGAAAAAAAAATCACGGCTTGGTTCAGGGAAAAGGTAATATCTAGCCTGTCCCCTACCTTGCAATCCGTGTCTTGTCGTTTTCTATTACACATAACTAATACACTGAACTTGTAGGGAGCTAATCCCAACGTTGTGATGTCCGATGAGTTGAGATGTGTCTCCCAAGGATGTAACCGTAGAGTCGAGGCGTATGAGAAGTATGATGTCAATGGGTATCGCTTCCATACAGAGTTTCACCAGAACAGTCGGCCTAATGCAAAAACTGTAAATACCGGGGTCTTCACTAAAGGAGCCGGTGAGTTTGACTACTACGGAAGGTTACAGAACGTATATGAGCTGACGTACAATAATACGAACATAGAACTTAAGATCATTGTGTTCAAATGCCACTGGTTTGACCCAAAGCATGGACAGAAAAGTACCCCTTCCATTGGGTTAGTTGAAGTGAAGCCTTCAACCACCTACAGCGGATCCGATGTCTTCATTGTGGCCCACCAAGCCAAGCAAGTTTATTATTTGCCCTACCCATGTCAGAAAGAGGGACTCAAGGGCTGGGAAGTCGTGTTCCAGGTGTCGCCTCATGGGAAGCTACCTATGCCCTCTGACGATGATTATAACAACATTAACCCCAAAACATACGAGGGAATTTTCTATCAAGAGCAAGAGAACTTTGGAGACTTTGACATACAAGGTCTCGAGAATCTCGAAGACGATGCACCGACAAGGGGTGAGGTAGTGGTGAATATAAAGGACATAGACATGCTCAACAAGTTGCAGGAGGAAAATGACAGCGATGATGAGCCTCCACCGTGCGAGGAGCCTCCAATTTACTTCACCCGTGATGGTGATGTTGATAGTGACGATGAGAACCTAAGAACTAATTATGAGAGTGATGATTCGTGGCGAGGGTCTTTTTATGTCTTTATTATGCTTGGTATTTATTTTCTAACATGCTTCTTAATTGCATTACATCTTTATGCTTAGTATTTATTTATGTCTTTATTATGCTTACTGTTTACCCATTCTCAATGCAGGTGATCCACCAATATGAGCCAAGGCAAAGAATCATCGGGCAGTTTGCTGAACTCGCTGCGCCAGAGGAAGCCTACCAAAAGTGGAAGGGAGCATGTTCCGAACCCTAGATACACTACTGATGAGGGTGGGAGCAGAGGTCGAGGACGAGGGGCAGCTGTTGTTCCACTCCCTCCGAGGGGACGACGAGGGCGAGGTGGAGGACGAGGGCGAGGTGGCGGACGAGCACTACTAGAGGGTGGTGACATAGCCTCCGCTTCTGGCGATGTTGCTTCGCACTCCCGTGAGTTGGCGTCTCGATACGAGGAGACGCAGTCTCGCGACGAGGGTATGGTGTATGGCGACGAGGGGACGGTGTCTGGCGGCGAGGGGACGGTGTCTCGTGGCGAGGGGTCCATGAAGAAGCCACAGATTCGTGGGGAAACGGCTGTCCCTGATGAGTCCAAGATGCCTAAAATCGAGGAGGAGAAAGTCATAATTGAGCCTAACGACGTTGAGTAAGTTACTATACTAATTTTGAACACGCCATTTCATTTGTACCAAAACAATTTGACATGTACTAATGTTTGATTATTCTGCAGCAACTGGAGCTTTCCAACGGGTGTCCGTGTTCCTAACACTTTGCTTGCAGCTCTGATTAGGAAGTACTGGCCGGGCTTATACACTGTGGTCCCCAACGGCGAGAAGAAGCTAGCCCGCCATTGGGTAGACTATGAGGCCGCCGCTAGCCCGGGCTTCGAGACAGCTGCTGACGCCGTGATCAGCACGTTCTGGGTAAGGCGAGGTTTTCCAATTACGTTCATAGTTGATGCCCCCACCATGCTAACTCTTTACTCTCACAATCTTTTTATGCATGTTACAGAGATTCTTTAGGGTTCTTCCGGAGTATCAGGTCTCGGCGAACAAGACTGTGCGGGGGGCATGTAAGAAGCTGACACGACAACAGTTCTACATTGTAAGGCATACATGCATGAATCAATTCAGTTCCGAGAAGTTCGGCAAGACGGCGCCGAAGCATGAGAATGTGATTGCAAAGCCTGCGATGAATTTGGAAGATTACATCGCGGTAAGTCAAAATTGTCAATGGCATCATTTGTTGCTGCTAAACTGCAATTTGTATTATCTGTTCTTCAAATTGAGACTTGAATTTTTCAGGTTATGCCCCAGTGGGCCGATGGTAAAGAGGACGCATAGGCGTTGGTGGCAATGTGGCTCGGGGAGGACGAGGAGTTAAAAGCCTTAAGCGAGCAGAACAAGGCAAACGGCGGCCACGAGGGGACACACTGTGCGGGAGCCCGCAACCATGCTAGCTCAAGAAAAAATTTGTATGTGCACACATCGAACAACATGCATTTTATTCCCGTCATGTTTCTATATGGTATGCATAACATTTCTTTGGCGATGCAGGAGTCCATCACGGGGAATGTCCCTCTTACGAACATGGAAGTATGAGAGAAGATGAGGATCAAGAAGGCCGATCCATCCAAGCCCCAGCCCTCGTTTCCACAGTACTTCGGCAGCGCCAGGGATGACTTAGCTATTTACACGACGGCGTTCCAGGGTTTTCATCCTCACGTGGATAACTCTATTCAGGAGGAGACCGACGTGAGGGCTTTGGTCGTGGGCGGGCGCGGCAGGGAGCATGGTCGTCTTCGCTTCCTTAACCAGGTGATCCCGTGTACTCCCGAGTTGTGCCTCACGCGTATCAAGGCCATCCTCACCGCCGACGGCCCCGTTGTCCCTCCTCCTCGACGGACTTCCAAAGCTCGCGCCGAAGTAAGTTCTTCTCAATCTCATTCCCTTTTCGACATTTCTTCCTTAGTAGCTAACTTGACGAGATTCATTTTTCTCGAAATTGTAGCCTGCATTAGGCGATGCCTACGATGCAGCTATGGCGGAGTACACCGTTAAGTATCAGGAGTGGGCGCAGAAGAGAAGGGCCTATGACGCCTGGGAAGAACTGCGCGATGCTGTAAGTTTCACCATTTTCTCCCTGCAAAAAATGACAAGTCCTACTTCCCCCTACTTTGAACCTTTATTTTTGCAAAGCCTAACATCAAAAATATATTGTAGGCGGACGAGAGGTTATATTCCACTGGAGAGCGGGTTACAATACCAATTCCACGACCACCTAAGCCTGACCTGCCGCCTCCGTTTCCAACGAAGGGGGACTTCACTCGCGTAGCCTACGTGAGTACACCGGTAAGTTATATGCCAAACCAGTCGTTACCGTTGTCATGTGCCCGCCACGTTAGAGTTGCTAACTTCTGCTAAAAAATGCATGTAGGGATTGGGACACTCCGGGGCTACTCCCTTCGGCCGTGCTGATGACTCGCCAAGTCGCACGATCACACCGTTTCATCACGCTCCCGGTGCATCGCCGAGTCCGTCGCGCGATGCCGATGCCCGTGCTACTCCCTCGCCGAGTTCCGGGCATGGTTCGACGGCGGCTACCCAACGCAGAGCGTCGCCTATTCTCACTTGGTCCGAGAAGGGCACTTCGAGCTCCCGCGAGATCTAGCTAGGATGCTGATCTTTGTATCGCACTACCGATGATGTTCGGATGATTTTGTACCTTGTACGATGTTTGGATGATATGGATATGATGTTTGGATCTTCTTTGTGTCATTTCTATCATGTTTTTAATTTTTCTGCAATTAAAATTGTATGAAAACATGCCCTAAACAAAACAGCGTAGGAAAAAAAATGCCAAACCGCGCCTATAGCCCGACGGGGTTACCGTCGGCGTCTTCGAACGGCCCAGCAGGCCTGCCAGCCCATCGTCGCGCGGTTCGTCGAGCCCAGGCATGGCGGCCCATAGGCCGAAGGCCTTGCAGCCCAGCCAGTGCCACGTGGCCCATAGGCCGACGGGCCGGGCCGTCGGTGTCTAGTGCGCACACATCCGTTCCATTCTGACACATGGGCCGCACATCCAGCTAAACGCCGACGTGGTCGCGATACGCCGACAGGGTCTTTATTTCGCCGACGAGGCAAGAGGCCGACGGGGCGTCGCCGACGGCCACCGTCGGGCACTCCATACGCCGACGGGCAAGAGGCTTTCGCCGCCGGCCGGCCACCGTCAGCGTACTGCCTGGCTCCGGTAGTGGTTGTCCTGCCCCTGTCCGCGGCAGACACCAGTACATCTACTTGGATATACCCTCGGTAGCCATAAGTGTCACAACAGTCACCAGATAAGTTTCACGTGGTTGCTGAACGTACAAGTTTTTCAATTATCTAGGATCAAATTGGGACTAGGAGCAACGACAGTAGACCCACGACATGCATTTGACTATAGTTTTGTTTTCTACTGCGTTAGTTTTTTGCAAAAAATCCACCGAGAATCAGAGATTAGTTGAGCGAAACCCTGTCGCCCTCAAATCTTTCGATTCGTTGGTGGCGTCACGGGACAAAATTTCCGAAATAATATATGGAACCGGCGTAGCCGTTGACAAATGGTGCCATGCAGGTGGCTTTCTGTGATCCCGTTAGCGTGTCGCGATGGTGGGTGGAATAAACAAGTCGATTGCCTAGGACGTACGGAGGGCGTGGAGAGATTATTTTATGGCAATTGCTTGCTAGAAAGTTTTGGGGTTTAACAAATGGGGAGTGAATCTGGTTGATTGACAGGTACCGGCGCTTCCAAATTCGCAATGCCTTAGGGCATCTCCAGCCGTCCCCCCAGAGCCCCCCAGGGGTTTTTTTCGCGGCGGAAGCGACGAAAAGCGCCGCTTCTTCACCAGTCGACCCCTCCAGCGGCCCAAATAGCGCCGTTTCGGCGCTAAATAGCGCCGCGGCACCCAGGCCAAACCCAGCCCGCTGGGTTCGGCCTGGGGGGCGAAACTGCGCGGCTGCGCGTGCGGGCCAGCACTGTCAGTGACGCGCCGGGAAAACGCGGGAACAGAAACCCCCGCCCGTGATCGTCTTCTCGGCTACCGCGCGGTCAAAGGCTGCCGGCGTTTATGGCGTGGCGGCCGCCCAGTGCATGCGCCCGCCCAAAGGCTGCCGGCGTAATGGCGTGGCGGGCGGCAGCGAGGGGACGGGCGCGCGCAGTAAATGCCCGGCTCCTCGCCGCGCTATAACCCCCCCCCCCCGCCGCGTGCCTCGCCCCCCATTCTTCACACCGGCGAGCTCTCCCCCTCCCCTTCTTCCCCCTTCTTCCACGACAATGTCCGACGGAGCGGCAGCGAACGGGTTCCCACGCCACAACCTGCGCCGGGGCCAGGCGATGGCGCTGTACCGCGCGGGCTACCCTTGCCCGCCGGACATGCGCCTCCCTAGCTCCGCCGCGGGGGCGAGCCGCTGGGCGCTCAGCGCCGGCGGTGTCCCCGTTCCTCCCCTTCCCAACTCCGACCAAGAATTCCGTCGCGCCATCCACGAGATGCGCGCCGGAATGACGAACCCCGAGAACTATCCGCTCACTGGAGTGGATCAGTTCTGGTGGGATCGGCTGACGGCGCGCCGCAACCGGGAGCTGGCGTCCCTGAACGACAACGGCCCTGTCGAGGGCCGTTTCAACTCGCACGGGCGCCGCCAATGGTGGAGCGCCCCCGGCAGGACCCTCGACGAGGTCCTGCAGCACATCCACCACGGCAACCAGCCGCGTCTCCAGATGCCGCCGCCGGAGGCCACCCAGCCGTGGGTGGCGCGGCGGTCCGGCGCGTCCTCCTCGTCTGCGACGTCGAGCTCCTCCGCCGGCCATTCCCTCTCCACCCCCCCCCCCCCATTTCTGAACGCCGGAGCGCCCTCCCGCAGGCGCAGCGGCGGCGCGCTCCGCATCGGCGAGCCACAACGCGTGGTTCGGCCCAAGACGGAGGACACCGGCGACGAAGGCGAGGACGAAAGGCCCGACCAAAGGGTCGCGGAGCAGCTGTCTCTGGACACGCTGCAGCCGCTCGACGTCGAGTCCGCCGCCCGGTGGAGCCTGCGCGACAACACGGAGGCTGAACTCGCCCTTCAGCGCCGCTTGCTGGCTGAAGCCGAGCAGCGCAAGGCGGCGCGCGAGCGTGAGGCCGCCGCCGCCGCGGCTCTCCTCCGCGTCCCTCCCCCACCGCCGACGAAGGAGAATGTCTACATCATTCTCGACGAGGACTCCGATGACGAGAAGGCGATGCAGCAAGCCCTCGAGGCGAGCAGGTGGGATTGCGGCGGCGGCGACGAGGGACAGGGTGGAAGCAGGCGCCTCGGCGACCCCCCCAGCGACGACGACGACGACGACGGCAGCGACTACAGCCAGGCGATCGCCGCCAGCCTCGGGCTGCAGTAGTTAGATTTAGTTTAAATTTTTAAATTCGCGCCGAATATGTACGCAGTTTCAAAAAAATCTATAAAATTTCGTCTCTTTTGAAATTGCGTTTGTTTGGGCCGATTGTTGGGCTCGGGACGCGACTAGGAAACGCGCCCCCCCAGGTTCCAGAATAGCGCCGTTTAGCGCCGCGGCGGCCCCAAAACAGCGGCGTTTTGGGCCCTGGGGGGGCGCAACGGCTGGAGATGCCCTTACATTGGTTCTCTTGCCAACAATAACCATTTTAGTGATGCCATACCCTCATAGTCAAGACAGAGTAAACAAACTAACTCCATGACTAAGGTCTTCAGACTCGAGAGGGAATGACCCTAGGATGACTGGATGAAGCCTGGTCGAGAACTCTGAGAGCTAGGCAAATAAGCACGAAATTTGTTTTTAAAGTTTTAAGACGAGCAAACAACGCTGCCCGATCGACTGCTGGCACTAGTAGAAAAAGGGCTTTCCGCCCAACTTAGGAAAGACCTCTAATCCCTACTGTGTTTTGTGCCGGGACTAGTGTAGCACTAGTCCTGGACGGGCCCGGCTCCAACGGCTGGAAGGCCGGGCAGTCTCTAGTCCCACTAGTGGAGAACAGGGCATTTGCCCCGGTTGGGGGGGGGGGGGGGAGGGGGAGTGGGGGGCGCTTATGCACCGGCTACCCAACCGGGTTTACCAAATCCGGGCTAAAGGTCCCCCCTAATGACCCGGTGAGCCTTACCAACCGGGATATAAGAGGTGCCCACGTGTGCTCTGCGCAGGGAGCAGGCCGGCACTCTTTTACCCCGGTTGGTAACATCAACCGGGGTAAAAGGTTCTCTGCCGCGGCAAAGCTTTGACATATTTTTTTGCTGTTTTTGGGGTGTTATTTGTATGCTGTTTTCTTTTCGGTGATTTCGTTTAGGCTGTAAATGACATATTTGTTGCACATCGACAGTAATCATCATAAAAATCATTGCATGCATTGATATCATCAGAAGATAATTACATTGATCTCAGTTAGATCATTACATCTCAATATAGTTATACACATTGATACCATCTACGTACATGCATGTAGATCATTGTTTATAATGGAATGATTCATTTGGATCTATGACTTCAGCAGAAAACCTGCCAATTCCTCTTGTAGTGCTTGTAAGCGGTCTGCCGGTAGGGGCTGCTCCCGTAGATCGAGCCGGACTCGGGCTGCTGACGCCATGGCATCGACGTGTGCTGGCGATGATCGAGCCAGACTCATTGTAGGTGGTTGTGCTGGCGGTGGACCGCGTCTCGGCGAAGTAGGTGGCGGTGGTGGCGGCGGACTACTCATCGGAAACACTATGCCATTCTTTTTTCCATTGTATGATGGAATTGAAGGCTTCTCCTAGTGTCTCTACCCCATCACCTCCGGGGATGTCAAGCTACAGTATCCTCCAATCTGGCTGAACACTATCCACATCGACACGAGCATAGCCAGGTGTAATCGGACGGCCATGGCAGGTCGCTCCCTCTACACAAGGTAAAGCGTAGCCGTCCGCCACCTTGATGGATACGTTCGAGATTGACACGTATAGCTCACACCTTGTCTTCTCGTTGATTGCATCCACGGCCTCCGTCTGTGCAGCGGCATCAACAATCATAACTACAGCGCCAGCCGGTACCTCCGTTGAAGCCACGCTGCTCTGGTGTTGAGATGGGTCTGTTTCATCGAATGTAGTGTCTTGCTCCTGGGAGCGCCGTGCAGTAAGCTCATTAATCTGATGTTGCTGCAGCATCATTGCGGCTTCCAAGACACCAACCCATTCTTCGACCTGCGCCTCTTTCTTTCTCTTTCCTCTCTCTCGGCTTCTATATGGATAAACACAATCTTCCTTCTTGAACCCAAAGCACCACGGATATCGTTCTTTTCCTCGTGTCCAGCCGCCATGTTCTGGATTCCCGAGGGCCTTTGATAGCTCGTCATTCTCTCGATCCGCCTTGAACTCTCCCGCTTTAACCTCTTGGAACACTTTCTCAAGTGACTGATACGTCATAAACGTATCCTTAATTTCTGATGTTCCATGTTGTTTTCATGTTGTTTCCCACATGTTTTCCTTACACTTTATGTCATTTTATCGATTCCCCGGGACTAACCTAGTGACAAGATGCCACAGAGCCAGTTCTTGTTTTCTGCTGTTTTTGGTTTCAGAAAAGTTGTTTTGGAAATATTCTCGGAATTGGACGATTCGAAAGCCAAAAGTCTTAGAAGTCCCGGAAGCACCTAGATGTCCTGAAGAGCCTCAGAGGGGGGCCACAGGGCAGCCACACCATAGGGTGGCGCCACCACCCCCTGGCCACGCCA
This sequence comes from Alopecurus myosuroides, assembly GCA_028641055.1. Classification (NCBI taxonomy): domain Eukaryota; kingdom Viridiplantae; phylum Streptophyta; class Magnoliopsida; order Poales; family Poaceae; genus Alopecurus; species Alopecurus myosuroides. Next base: position 555,732,659 of record CM054058.1, read on the forward strand.
CCTAGCGGTGTGGGCCCCCTAGCCACCTCCCGACATCGCCCTTTCGCCCATATATACTCCTCGAGGCATAAACCCTAAAACAATCGACCTTTTCTACAAAATACATATGTAGCTCCGTCGCCGCCGCCGACAAGTTTCGGGGGATAGATCTATGTTCTGGCACCCTGCCGGGACGGGGAAGTGCCCCGGAAGTCATCTCCATCGACTCCACCGCCATCTCCATCGCCGTTGCTGTCTCCTATGATGAGGAGGAAATAGTTCTCCCCGGGGCTAAGGGCTCTACTAGTAGCTATGTGTTTCATCTCTGTCTCATATGGTGTGATCTATATGTGATCGTGGGCTTTGTAATCTAGTAATAGACACAAAATCTCTTCACTTTTTTGCCCCCTATTTATTAGTCAAAGTATATTTGTGTAAACAAAAGAGAAAGAGGGATGACCTTCTATAACAGTTACGTCCTTCATATGGGAGCCGCTCTTGTGAAATCTAGTTGGCTTGTGACGTATTGTATTTTCTGTTTACCATTCATTGACATTAGCATACATCTCCCAAAATATAGACACTCAGTGTCAAACTTTTAATACATCTGTTTAATAAAATAAAAGCTCTAGCACATGAGTGGTCCCTGCTTTCCTCTGCGAAGGGCCATTCTTTTACTTTTATGTCGAGTCTCCATCTTCTAACTTTATGCACAGTTGAGAGAGCATTTTTGCCATTCTGAGTTTTATGTGAATTTGTCCCAGAAACATTATTAATTGATTCATGATGTGTTATTGCTTGTTCTCAAATTATTTGTTCTAGTCTTCCTGATGAACTTTGAAGGTGTCCTAGCATTTATGTTTTGCCCCACTCTTAAGTACTAGCGAAATACCACTTTGCCATGCTTTCTCTATACTTGAAACAAATGTATATCTTTCCTTTCATTGTTATTCACGATCTTTTATTTGAGATACTTCTCATGATGCAAAGTGATTGCTATTCTTTATTATTAAAGTTCTATTTATCATATTTGTGTTAAAGTTCTATGATCTCAGCTTACATATGCTTTTACATTTTTATAATCAATATTGTGTGGTAGCATGTCACCCCAGAAATTATTTTGTTTACCGTTTACCTACTCGAGGACGAGTAGGAACTAAGATTGGGGATGCTTGATACGTCTCCAACGTATCTATAATTTCTGATGTTCCATGTTGATATTATGCCAATTGCTACATGTTTTATCCCTTTTTTATAGCATTTTTACATGTTTTCCGGGACTAACCTATTAACAAGATGCCAAGTGTCAGTTCCTTGTTTTCTGCTGTTTTTTATTTCAAAAACAAATTCTGGAAATATTCTCGGAATTGGACCCCACGAATCCCGAAGTTCCTATTTTCCCTGGAGGCTTCCAGAAGTCCCGAAGAGCCCCGGAGCGGGCCACAGGGTGGACACACAATAGGGTGGCGCGGGTCCCCCTGGCCGCGCCACCTGGTGGTGTGGGCCCCCTGGCCACCCCCGGCATCGCCCTTTCGCCTATTTATACTCCCCCAAGGAAAACCCTAAAGGAATCGACCTTTTCCACAAAATACATCTGTAGCTCTACCGCCGCCACCGACAAGTTTCGGGGGACGGATCTCTATTCTCGCACCCTGCCGGGACGGGGAAGTGCCCCCGAAACCATCTCCATCGACTCCACTGCCATCTCCATCGCTGTTGCTGTCTCCTATGATGAGGAGGGAGTAGTTCTCCCCCGAGACCGAGGGCTCTACCGGTAGCTATGCGGTTCATCTCTCTTTCCCATGGTGTGATCTATATGTGATCGTGAGCTTTGTTATCTAGTTGAATAAGTAGATGTTACTCTTCATCTTGTGCTACTCAAGTGTTTTATTAATATGAACTTTGGAGTCACCTTGTCCCGCGGTGTGAAGGTTACAGTGTGCACATCGTGTGTCTCTCCTCTATGAATTGTGGTGTTTGTCTAGTACCTTCTAGGGCGCTCATAGTGACATCATGGGGTTAACTAGACATGAGAATGCTTACTTTAAGGAAAGCTTTTTGCAGCCCTACGCAATGATTAGTGTTTGTTATCCAACCGGAGAGGACTAAGAGTAACATAGTGAAGAGAAGATATTTAGTTATTAAATTATGTGATCATTATTGAGAGTGTCCACTAGTGAAAGTAGGATCCGTAGGCGTGGTTTCCAAGCATTGAAACACCGTTTTCCGCCTGTTCTGCTACATGTCTGCTTGCTGCCATATTTATTTCAGATTGCTATTATTACTTATAACCATCCATATTACTCGCATTTCACTATCTCTTCGCCGAACTCGTGCACCTGTATACCTGACAAGTATATTGGGTGTGTTGGGGACACAAGAGACTTCTTGTATCTTAATTGCAGGGTTGCTTGAGAGGGATATCTTTGACCTCTACCTCCCTGAGTTCGATAAACTTTGGGTGATCCACTTAAGGGAAACTTGCTGCTGTTCTACAAACCTCTACACTTGGAGGCCCAACACTGTCTACAAGAATAGAAACGTGCGTAGACATCAAGCACCTCCGACGACGACGAGGAGGTCACCGACGAGTTCACCTCCGACGACGATGAGTAGTAATAACGCATGTGTTTGTGTGCTCGTCTGTTTTTAATTTCTGTTTTTTAAATCTCCATTGAACTTCTGTATCCGACGAACTGCGGCGCGCTAGTTATATCACGTCTGTTAAATCAAATATTTCTAGCGCCCTAATTTCTTATTTTAGCGCGTCTGAATTCGTTGTCGCCCCGCGCGCGCTTTAAAACCAGTAACTATGGATTATATATACGACAGGAGGAAAATGTGGCGGGATGAAATGTTTGAAATTTCAAAAATTGTTACTAGCTTAAATAGTTAGAATAATTATCTTTTAAAACAGAAATTGTATTTGACGTGTTTATGCAATTTAAACACTTTTCATATTGAAAGTTTCTCCAAATTCAAAACCATTCATAAACTAGGTTTTTTAAAATGTTTGAAAATTCAAAAATTGTTACTAGTTTAAATAGTTTGAATAATTATTTTTTAAACAGAAAATGTATTTGAAATGTTTATGAAATTTTAAATACTTTTCATATTGAAAGTTTCTCCTAATTCAAAACCATTCATAGACTAGGTTTTTTAAAATGTTTGAAAATTCGAAAATTGTTACTAGTTTAAATAGTTAGAATAATTGTTTTTTAAACAAAAAATGTATTTGAAATGTTCATGCAATTTTAAACATTTTTAATATCGAAAGTTTCCCCAAATTCAAAACCATTTGAAATGTATTTGAAAAATTATTTGAAACGAGGCTGGAAAAAAAATGGGGACAGAAAAAAATTGGGCCTTTTGCACCAACCGGGGCAAAAGGGGAGGAGGTGCGGACGCAAGCGAGGGCCCACCCCCCCCCCCGTGCCCCGGTTGGGGGCACCAACCGGGTTAAAAGACCCCTTTTGCCCCGGTTGGTGGCACAAACCGGGGCAAAAGGCCTCCCCCTTTATAACCCCGGTCCGCCGCAGAAACGCAAAGTCCCCGACGCCGAAATCCTCCCCCACCACATGAGGCTGCCCGATCGATTCGCCGCCACCGGAGACACCGCGCCGTCGCGCCCGTGCTCCCCCGCACCCGCAGAGCTCGCCCGCCCCCGTGCTCCTCCGCGCCCGCGCCCTAGCTCCCCCCACGCCCGTGCTCCTCCGCGCGCGACCGCAGAGCTCGCCGCCGGCTACCGACATGCTTCCTCGCCTCTGCCGTTGAGGCCTCCTCGAGGTGAGCGCGGGAGGAGCCACCGCGCGCCCGAGGGAGAGCTGGGCACATTTTTTTAATTACTATTTTTTTACTGTTAATATTTTTAGCTATTATTAGTATTATTAGCTATTTTAGAATTTTTATCTATTATTAGAATTACTAGCACACATGCCCGTGTGTTGCAACGAGAAAGAAAATAGACATATAGTATTTGTGCTTTCTTGTAACAGTGTGTATATAAAATGGAGTGTAACAAATGTCCATTGTTTGATTTAAATAAAATAAAAAAGTATTTGATAGGAACGAGTTGGATCATGTACAATGGCAATCTCTATTTGTATTTACATAAGGTGATAGGAACGAGTTGGATCATGTACAAATAGAATGATTAGGTAAGAGCATGCTATAGTCTTACCAATTTGAGGATCAATCAAAAGAAACACAATGTGTACTTAATTGCGCATTCAAAATTTGAATTTTTCTACACAAGGTGATGGATTAAACACGTGATATTCAGCGGTCTAAAGTAAGTTTATCAATCACAATACATATCTAGCAATGATCCATCTAATTAAAACATATACCATATTGCACCGGGGAAACCAGAATTGCTTCACATAGGGTTGCTACGGAAACAAATGCAAGGAAGCCATTATAAGATGATAGGTTGTTAAACTTAAGTTTTTCAAAGTAAATAGGTTAATTAAGCTAGCTAGTGAGAACTATCATTCTTTCAAGGAGGCCATAAAGTAAATTTTGTATCTCCACAGCGTGATAATATTTGGTGAAATAAAAGTTATGGATGGTGAAAACAAGGGTATGGATTATGAAAACATGTGTGGGATGGTGAAAACAATAGTAATCACTCTGAAAACAAACATAAGATGGTGAAAACAATAGTAATCACTATGAAAACAAAAGTATGGATGGTGAAAACAAGGGTATGAATTATGAAAACATGTGTGGGATGGTGAAAACAATAATGGGTATGGTGAAAACAAAGGTGGGCATGGTGAAAACAAAGGGAAAACATTGTTTCCTTCATTTCAAATCACTTTGTTAACAAGGTTGATGAAGTCTTGTTACCAAAACAATTCTTATGAAGCAAAACTTTGTATGCCACTAAATGATTATGTTAAAGTTGCGAGCTAGCTAGAGGTATCACAACGCACCATTTTGGTACTAATTTTAGGATGTTATCACCTCTGTTAGCTTAATTATTTTGCACCCTATTGTTTTCACTAGTATGTATACTGTTGTGATGATTGTTTAGTGGAATATTATTTTTCCAAGAGAATTTATAGCTTCATTTTTCCAAGATGGTATAAATATTCTTATTCTTACTTGTCTGGTCTACACAATTATCCTATGCACCCAACATACATTCATTGAAACTTGTTCATTTGGGTGAGTTATAAAATGAGAGTACGTGATATAATCTATATATAAATCCGTTAAAAGTAGCTTGACGTTGTTTTTTACAGTACTTAGTGGTAATTAGACATATGTGAAAAATTATTGCATTTGAATTTATTAAAATATTGTAGTGATTGACTTATTCAAATATTTTACTTACTCAAGAATTTTATCTTCCATTTGTATTAGTTGAGCTATGGACGGCAGAGAGGGTGAAGAACATGTGTTCGCGATAATAGAAGAAAGTACACTCCCGGTGGACCCATTGATGGTGGAGGTCAAGACTACGGCTCGCAGTACCTGAATGAATCAGGTCAGGGAATCGAGGTAGAAGATCAATTGCAAGGACCGGATGTGGAACCGGAGAAAAGCAGCGATGAACAAGCCTTAGTGAAGGCTGTGGAACCTACTGCATCGACATCATCTTCCAAGGAGTCGAAACGAGGCCCAGCTCAAGAGATGAGCTCGAAAGAGCATCTACTAATCGAGCAAGTCTATCCATCCGGCAAACCTGCTTGGCCCATCAAGACAACAACTAAGTTTACAATCAAATGTGGAGTTATTGTTAGGGACATGATCCCGATAAGTATTGAAGAATGGAATGAGCCATCAAATCACGAAGTCGATCCTGACCGTCTGACAGTTTCTTTTGTCTCAGACCGGTCTAAACAAGTTCTTTTCGACAAGCTGATGAACCATTTCATTCTTCCAGAATGTGATACCAAGGAGACAGAAAAGGCAATGTGCGACGCAATCATGCACTAGGCTCTTAAGAAGATGTCCCAGGATTTCAATGCTTACAAGAAAAGATTATGGAAGGAATTTCAGAAGAAAAATGCAGTCCCAAAATTTGAGGGGCCGCTAGAGAAGCAAAAGGCACACTGGCCAGCATTTCTGGTGTACAAGGAATCAGAAAAGGGGAAGAAAATGTCAGCCAAGAATGCGGCAAATGCGGCGAAGAAGGTATATCACCATAATATGGGTTCAGGTGGCTACAGAGTTGAAGTGCCTAAGTTTGATAAACTTGAGGCAGATCTGCAAGAGAAGGGGATCATTCCAGGTACACAGGATTTTCCGCGGAGGTCAAGAAATTGGTTGCTTGGGCATGGGGCGATGTTTGACGCATAAGGGAACCTTATTATGACTGAAAATAAAGGTCCCCTTTGCGTCACTGATGTCTACGCACGCTTCTATTCTTGTAGACAGTGTTGGGCCTCCAAGTGCAGAGGTTTGTAGAACAGCACCAAGTTTCCCTTAAGAGGATCACCCAAGGTTTATCGAACTCAGGGAGGTAGAGGTCAAAGATATCCCTCTCAAGCAACCCTGCAATCAAGATATAAGAAGTCTCTTGTGTCCCCAACACACCCAATATACTTGTCAGGTATATAGGTGCACTAGTTAGGCGAAGAGAGAGTAAAATGCAAGTAATATGGATGATAATAAGTGACAATAACAATCTGAAATAAAATGGCAGCAAATAAACATTTAGCAGAACAGGTGGAAAACGGTGTTTCAATGCTTGGAAATAAGGCCTAGGGCTCCTACTTTCACTAGTGGACACTCTCACCAATGAAAACATAATTGAATGCATAAATATCATTTCTTCACTATGCTACTCCGAACCACTCTCCGGTCGAATAACAAACACCAATCATTGTGTAGGGTTGTAACAACACTCCTCATAGTAAGCACTTTCCCAACCAAGTAACCCCCATTCTATCACCATGGGACCCAGATGGTTCCACGCAAACACCACAATTTCATAGTGTTATCCAACACAAAATATAAATATAATGCTAAACCACACGGCGCACACACTGTCACCTTTACACCATGATCAAAGTGTTTATGGAGATCTCATAACAAAAACCACTTGAGTAACATAATAGATGAAGAATAATATCTATGAATTCAACTAGATTACAAAGCTCACGATCACATATAGATCACACCATGGGAGAGAGAGATGAAACACATAGCTACCGGTAGAGCCCTCAGCCCCGGGGGAGAACTACTCCCTTCTCATCATAGGAGACATCAACGGCGATGGAGATGGCGGTGGAGTCGATGGAGATGACTTCCGAGGGCACTTCCCCATCCTGGCAAGGTGCTAGAACAGAGATATGTCCCCCGAAACTTGGCGGCGGCGGCAGCGGAGCTACAGACGTATTTTGTGGAAAAGGTCGATTCTTTTAGGGTTAATTCCTCGGGGAGTATATATGGGCGAAAGGGCGATGCCGGAAGGTGGCTAGGAGGCCCACACCGCTAGGTGCCGCGGCCAGGGGGTGGTGGCGCCACCCTGTGGCCCCCCCTCCGGGGCTTTTCGGGACTTCTGGATGCTTCCGGGACTTCTAAGACTTCTGGCTTTCGAATCGTCCAATTCCGAGAATATTTCCAGAACAACTTTTCTGAAACTAAAAACAGCAGAAAACAGGAACAGGCTCTGTGGCATCTTGTCAATAGGCTAGTCCCGGGAAATCGATAAAAATGACATAAAGTGTAAGGAAAACATGTGGGAAACAACATGAAAACAACATGGAACATCAGAAATTAAGGATACGTTTATGATGTATCAAGCATCCCCAAGCTTAGTTCCTACTCGTCCTCGAGTAGGTAAACGATAAAACAAAATAATTTCTGAGGTGACATGCTACCACACAATCTTGATCATAATATGTAAAAGCATATGTAAGGTGTGATCATAGAACTTTAACACAAACATGATAAATATAACTTTAATATTAACGCATAGCAATCACATTGCATCATGAGAAGTATCTCAAATAAAGGATCACGAATAATGATTCAAAGAAAGATAAACGTTTGTTTCAGGTATAGAGAAAGCATGGCAAAGTGATATTTTGCTAGTCCTTAAGAGTGGGGCAAAACATAAATGCCAGGATACCTTCAAAGTTCATGAGGAAGACTAGAGCAAATAATTTTAGAACAAATAATATCACATCGTGAAGTAATTATTGATCTTTATGGGACAATGCACATAGAACTAAGAATGGAAAAATGCTCTCTCGATTGTGCATAAAGTTAGAAGATGGAGACTCAACATAAAAGTAAAAGAAAGGCCCTTCACAGAGGGAAGCAAGGATCACTCATGTGCTAGAGATGTTATTTCATTAAACCGAGGTATTTAAAGTTTGACACTCCTCCCATCCATCTTTCACAAACCATGGCTAACCGAATCCTCGGGTGCCTGCCAACAATCACATACCATGGAGGAGTGTCTATATTTTGGGAGATGTATGCTAATGTCAAAGAATGGTAAACAGAAAATACAGTACGTCACAAGCCAACTAGATTCACAAGAGAGGCTCCCATGGTGAAGGACGCAACTGGTGCAGAAGGTCATCCCTCTTTCTCTTTTGTTTACACAATTATGCTTTGACTGATAAATCAGGGGAAAAAGTAGTGAAGAGAATTTGTTTGTATTAATTTGGGGCTGGAAACCCCGCTGCCAGCTCTTCTATCATTTGGATAAGCGGATGAAGCCACTAGTCCAGGGTGTGAAATCCAATCAACAAGTGAGATAAATATTCTCTATTTACGTCCTCATGAGCAAAAACAGGAACACAAAACAGGAACACATGAGAAATTTACTTGGTGTGGCAGTTAAATACCACATGTAGGTAGGTATGGTGGACACAATGGGAAAACTTGGTTTTAGGGAGTTGGATGCACGAGTAGAATTCCATACTCAGTACAGGTGGAGGCTAGCAAAAGACTGGGAGCGACAAATCAAGAGAGCATAAGAGCCATAATCATGCATAGCGACATAAACATCATTAATCAAAGCATAAGCGGTATCACAAGTTCAATTATAGAGGCTATTAGTGACTGGTTCATAGTCATAAACATGGTGTGAGCATGCGCCAAGTCAACCAAATAAAACATTCGAAAGAGAATACCATAAATTTATGCTTCAGCATGACAAAGAACAACTCATGAATCTTTCAATGGAACATTAAACACTCTTAGATATTTGAGGGTAATCATGCTACTCAATAACCACAAGGCTTTAAAACTAAAATAACATCTAGCATGATATGAAAAAGTTCTAGCCATAGTCAATACAAGCTTCTACTTGCACCATTAAAAATTCTACTTCAAGCAGCAATTTCTTTTCCCAACAAGCACCATACAAGATATGTTTTAACAAAAATACTCTACATGATAAATCAAGAAAACATGAGAGTACTCACATAATACTACTAAAACTAACAACTCTGAATAATAGATGCATGAAAACAAAGGATAAACACAGTACTAGCAAAAAGTGAACACTCACAGAACAATAAGAATGAAAACTAGAGTGTTCTAATCAATGAAAACGGAGCGTGTCTCTCTCCCACACAAGTATGATAATATCCAACCATAAACAACAGCAAATAAAACTAAACAAACTGAAAGCAAAAATAAAAGACGCTCCAAGTAAAGCACATAATATGTGACCGACTAAAATTATAGTTTCACTAGAAGTGACATGATAATTTGTCGATGAAGAAGGGGATGCCTTGGGCATCCCCAAGCTTAGACGCTTGAGTCTTCTTGGAATTTGCTGGAATGTACCACCGAGGCATCCCCAAGCTTAGTCTCTTCACTCTTCTTGATCACATCATATCATCCTCTTCTCTTGACCCTTGAAAATTTCCTTCACACCAAACTTCTCACAATCTTCATTAGCAACGTTAGTGCAATCGAAATAATAAATTCACATGGTTCAGTTTTAACACAAGAATAACACTCATAAAAACATTAGATACTTTCACAACTTCTTTTAAAACTCTTTTTCTCAAATGAACACCAAAAGAAAGAGATTAAAAGGCAAATGCAATTATTAGGAGAAATCTGTCAAAACAGAACAACAGGTAAAGATAATTTTTTTCGAAAATCCTATGTTGCTCAAATCAAAAAGTGGTCAACTAAGAAAAGTTGGATATATAGCCCAGGATTACGCACAAAAAACCTCAGGTCATTTTTAATTATATGTGATTTTATACGAATTTAACAGTGGACAGCAGAAATCTGTTTCCTACGCAGAAATCCGAAATATAGTCTCAACTTTCCACTAGAGCCTTTACTTGGCTCAACTAATACATGAAAATAAAGATACAAAGGAGGTTCTACAGAAGTATACAAGCCCTTGACTCATAGAAAATAGAGAAAAAAAATGCAAAAATAAAAACATGGGTTATCTCCCAAGAAGTGCTTTTCTTTAAAGCCTTTTAGCTAGGCATGATAATTTGAGAAGATGCTCACATGAGAAATATGAATTGAACAAAAGAGAGCATCAAGAAGCAAATTTAAAACAAATTTAAGTCTAACCCACTTCCTATGAAAACGAATATTGTAGAAAAACAAGTCAACGAAGCACACAGTGACTAGCATAGGAAGACAAAATAAGTGCAACTTCAAAAAATTCAACATAAAGAGGGGAAACTTTGTTGAGATGCATAAAACCATGTTTCTCTCTCTCATAATAACTTCCAGTAGAATCATGAATAAAATTAACAATATATCTATCACATAAAACATTATTATCACGAGCCACATTCATAAAAGAATTAATACTCTCCACATAAGCATAGTCATTCTTATTAATAGTAGTGGGAGCAAATTCAACAAAATAGCTATCATAATTATTCTCATCACCATAATCATTAAATATAGGAGGCATATTGTAATCATAATTAATTTTTTCCTCAATAGTAGGTGGACTGAAAATATCATATTTATCATTGTAAACAGGTGGAACTAGAATACCACAATCATTATAATCATCATATATTGGAGGCAAGGTATCATCAAAGAAAATTTCCTCCTCAAAACTTGGGGGACTAAAAATATCATATTCATCAAAACTAGTTTCCCCAAGCTTAGACTTTTCCATAGCATTAGCAATAATGGTGTTTAAAGAGTTCATACTAATAACATTGCCACTAGCATGGAAATAAAGTTCCATAGGTTTTTAAATTTTCTCTTCAAACACTTCATGTCCTAACTCAAGATAAAGATTATAAAGCTATCTCATATTTTTGTTGTTTTCCATTAAGCCTAACTAGTGAAAACAAGAAACAAAAAGATATAATTGCAGAATCTAAGGAAATACTTCGAGCACTCACACCGAGGATGTGAGAACCTTTACCTTACCTCCCGGCAACGGCCAGAAAAGAGCTTGATGTCTATGCACGTTTCTATTCTTGTAGAAAGTGTTGGGCCTCCAAGTGCAGAGGTTTGTAGAACAGCAGCAAGTTTCCCTTAAGTGGATCACCCAAGGTTTATCGAACTCAGAGAGGTAGAGGTCAAAGATATCCCTCTCAATCAACCCTGCAATTAAGATACAAGAAGTCTCTTGTGTCCCCAACACACCCAATATACTTGTCAGGTATATAGGTACACTAGTTGGGCGAAGAGATAGTGAAATGCGAGTAATATGGATGGTTAAAGTAATAATAGCAATCTGAAATAAATATGGCAGCAAGGAATCATGTAGCAGAACATGCGGAAAACGGTGTTTCAATGCTTGGAAACAAGGCCTAGGGATCCTACTTTCACTAGTGGACACTATCAACAATGATCACATAATTGAATAACTAAATATCTTCTCTTCACTATGCTACTCTTAACCCTCTTCGGTTAGATAATGAACATTAATCATTGCGTAGGGCTGCAAAAAGCATTCCTTAAAGTAAGCATTTACATGTCTAGTTAACCCCACGCTGTCACTATGAGCGCCCTTGAAGGTACTAGACAAACACCACGATTCATAGAGGAGACACACACGATGTGCACACTGTCACCTTCACACCGCGGGACAAGGTGACTCCACAGTTCGTATTAATAAATCACTTGAGTAGCACAAGATGAAGAGTAACATCTACTTATTCATATAGATTACAAAGATCAGGATCACATATAGATCACACCATGGGAGAGACAGATGAACGACATAGCTACCGGTAGAGCCCTCGGCCTCAGGGTAGAACTACTCCCTCCTCATCATAGGAGATAGAAACGGCGATGGAGATGGTGGGGGAGTCGATGGAGATGGTTCCGGGGGCACTTCCCCGTCCTGGCAGGGTGCCAGAACAAAGATTTGTCCCCCAAAACTTGTCGGCAGCGGCGGCGGAGCTACAAATGTATTTTGTGTAAAAGGTCGATTCCTGTAGGGTTTTCCCTCATGGGAGTATAAATAGGCAAAAGGGCGATGCCGGGGGGGTGGCCAGGGGGCCCACATCACCAGGTGGCGCGGCCAGGGGGACCCGCGCCACCCTATGGTGTGGCCACCCTATGGCCCCCCTCCGCGGCTCTTCAGGACTTCTGGAAGCCTCCGGGGAAAATAGGAACTTCGGGATTCGTGGGATCCAATTCCGAGAATATTTCCAGAACAACTTTTCTGAAATAAAAACAGCAGAAAACAGGGAACTGGCACTTGGCATCTTGTTAATAGGTTAGTCCCGAAAAACATGTTAAAATGCTATAAAGAAGGGAGAAAACATGTATCAACATGGAACATCAGAAATTATAGATACGTTGGAGACGTATCAGTGCACGATATCATGTCGGAGATAGGCTCCCACCTCGGATCGTCGGAGGCCCAGTCTTCGCCGGCATGGTTGGCCCGGCGGAGCTCTTTTAGCGCCTTCGTCGTCGTCTCCCGGGCGGCCTCTAACGTGAGGTGGCGCTCGAGGCGGCACTCCGCCCGCTCAGCCGCGCGGGTTGCCCAGAGCTGATCATCGGCGCGTTGCTCCTCCGGATTTTTGCGGTAGTACTCGAGGATGGCGTGCTCGTCCCTGGCGGCAACGAGGCCCTGAGGTAGTGCCCATCGTCATATGAACTACGTGCTTAAGTAGGCACTACACACGCTCATCTGCTTCGTAGCCCCAATTGTTTATGTCATCATCGGACTTTATGTCATCAGAATTTATTTTGGGATTTTTCGAAGAGAGAAAAATAACATCGTGCGCTTTTCAGAGCATTTACAGGCGGGCATTAGATGTCCCGGAATTTAATGATTTTATCTAAATTACAGAAGAGTTTTGGAGAAAACCCGTGAACGCGGATTAAACCTTTGCGGCGCATCATTGAGCAGTGCCTCCCGCCCCCGCGTGAGGATAGCGGTCCAGAGATCGCTATCCTCGCCGTAGTTGGGGTCGGCGCGCTTCTCCGAAATGAGGTTGCTGCAGCACTCACGGAGGAGAGCGCGCAACCATTCCGGCATTTCGAGGAACAGGGGACGACATAGCCTAACTGGCTCGTTCCCCAAATGCCGCCGGATAGAAGGAGCACCTCGGGCGGCATGGGAATGTGGTGGCGCATGAAGAATGGTGCCCCTAGCCTCGTGAGGCAACTTTTGATCCCGCCGCCACCGCCGCTGCCTCTGGCCTCATGGTTGTGTGTCATTGCGTAGAGTGATCGAGCGAGTGAGGGATGAGGCAAAGGAGAAGAGGCGAGGGACAAGGTCTGTGCGACGGAGCGGCCAAAACACCGGCATTTATAGCGGCCGGAGGGCGGCGAGGGGGCGCGTTCATTTACTCTGGCGTCGATTCTAGAGGCCACCATAACTTCGGCGATGCGTGGGAAGAAGAGGCGCGAGTGGACACGACGGGGCCAGGGGAATCAATGCACCATCAAAACTCGGAGACCGGCCCTCCGTCACCGCACTAATTGCGACTCATTCGTTGCCAGTGCGGCCCCGTCCGTCAGCATCTTACGTGACATGCGTTGTCGCGGTTGCCGGCATGTCTGATACCGACCCAACAAATTGGGGACGAAGCGGGGTTGACGGACGCGGGGTTGGGCCCGTCCGGCAACTTTGCCGCTATTGGAATGCCCCGTGGGGATCATTTCGTGTCAGTGAGCCAATAGGCATACCAATTGTTCCGACACTCCAAAACAGCAAGTGTCGACAAAAATAGCCTAGGTAGAAGCGTGAAAACGACGAGATTCCACTATCTCCGGGTAACATTTTATCGATATATGGTCCAGACGTGGAAATCTCCTCGAGAGTACAAAATGGTGTGATTTCCATTAAGTGCCCCTTTTATTCATAGGATAGGAATGTATTGGAATAGGAAACTTATAGGATCGGTATGACATGGCCAACTGAATCCTATGAGAAGAGCAATTTTCTTTGATTGTGTGAAGGAATTTTTTCATGAGGTTGGACCTCATGTTCTTTTTCTATAGTATTTGTACTACAAGATTCTTATGGCAATATTTCCTATAAGATATGAACCTATGAATCAAACAACCAATAAGGGAAATTTTCTTATAGGATCCAATCCTACAATAATCCTATGTCATTCCTATGAATCAAAGATGCGCAAAATACGCACAAAAACGACTTGAAACCACAAGTTTCTCTCATGTTCCAATTACTATGTATAGGGATCCACGGGACAAGAAATGTTACATAACTAAAATATGCAACTATGTTGATGGGGACTGTTGTTGAACTTGCTGAGGCGGTGGAAACAGCTGTTCCGAACTAGTGGGAATAGTCCGAATCCCATGTAGATTAACTCATTGATTTCTTGGGAAATTCTGTGTTGATTTCCCTGAGAGCAACTCTAGCAGAACTCGTAAATGCCAAACTGAAAACGCGGTTTTCAGTTCGATTTTTTCTCTTATTTTAGAGTTCGTGGTGGAGGGGAGCGTAGCAGAGCCTGTAAACAAAAATTGTAGAATGGTTGATGTTGGGGCACCCGTGAGACCATGCTTTAGGAAGGTACCTGGTGCGGCCCATTAAGGGGTACGTTGAGAGACTCCTCTGGTATTACATGAAGGCCCATGAAGAATCAAGCCGCAACAGAAGGAAAGGCTTCATAAGCAAGAATAGGAAAGTTAAGCAACCGGCTCAAAGTCGAAGTACGCGTTATGTATGACCCTTGTGACCCCTTCTACCTATGTAAAGGACGGGAGGGGGTCACGAACAGACAGACAACCGTAGATTACAAGCTAGCCTAGATTCAATCTACGGAGAGCATCCCTTGTAATCAATACTTTTCACCTCATCAGAATAAATACGGTGGGCAGTAACCCATTGATGCATGTAAAATGCATACATGAACTTTGTATGTTATTACTTGTTTTTTCCTACATATTAGCAACTTATATTCATGTTTTATAATGATTTGGGGGATTTTCTAAACAATCCCCCTTCTTTTGGTTCTAACCCTGTTTTTCCAAAAAACGTACTTTTTAGTGTTTCAGACTTTCCGGGAGCTTCGGGACTCCAAAAAGGGCAAGGTCAAAGAGCACGGTTCAGAATTTTCGAGACGAAGACCATGGGCCAAAGTAGAGGGCCAAAAGTCCAACCAGGTGGCAAAGAGGTCCCTCCACGCGGCCAGATTCCTTGGCCGCGTGAGAGGCCCCCTTTTTGCCCCCGTGGCTCCGATGTCGTCGATATTTCTTCTCCCGAGTGTCTCGTGACCTAAAAACGACTATATAAAGGGTCCCCTGGCCTTTTCGAGGAGGAGGCGGCGCCGAGAGACAAAACCACGAAACAGAGAGACAGAAGGCTGTCGCCGGAGAAGATCGGAGGGGGGAAACGCCACCGGAGGGCTCCACCCCCTCCGGCGTGTTCATCATCAACATCTATAGCAAGATCAGCTCCATCTCTCCACTGTAATCTCTTGGCAAACACGATGTATGATGCAATACTATATTCCCTTGATGTATTGTGTCTCTCCGTCTATGTTTGAGTAGTGAATTGTTCTTGGCAATGGTGAAATAGTTCGTTGATTGGTTGCATACAAGTTTGTTATCTTCTATGATTGTCTTTATGTACAATATATGAGTGCACGCATATGTTGGGGAATGCATGTAAGGTGATCACCGGTAGCATCATGGAGTGGTGGTGACTTGGGAGTGACAGTAACCTGAGACCGAGCCACAAAGTTAAGTTATTGGGGGATATACATACGGGACCTTAGAACGTAAGGCTATGGTGGGACTTTATGTCTTAATCAATCCTGTGTAGTCATTTACTTGGCCACATGATCCATCATAAGAGGTTGTAGATCATTTACTTGACTATACCTATTCATGGCTCCTTTCTAGAAGAAACAACTAAGACTAAAACATGTGCTTCACTAATTGTGACAACCACACGAACGAAACACCTATTGCTAGAACACTTGCTCCCTTGAGATACTTGAGATATTTTCTGCTTGCTACTTGTGAAACTTGCTTAGAAACTTGCATTTTAAACTTGCTTCACTAGTTACTAGACAAACCACACTCCACGTCACTTGCTTTTAATTAGTTAGTTCCTTTTAGTCAAACTTATTGCTTTGCATAAACAGCCATATAAGAGGGTTATAGGTCTTTAGAGAATCGATACCTTACCTTCAGCTCCTCGTGGGTTCGACACTCAAATACTTATCGAAAGGTACTACAATTGATCTCCTGCACTTGGGAGTCATCAAGCACTTTTCTGGCGCCGTTGACGGGGAGCATTGTGCTAAGCTTTTATTCTTGTTTGCATTGCATACTAACATATAAACCTAAAAACACAAAAAAATTATAAAATGGAAAACAACCAAACAATTTTTAGAACTGTATAATATCTACCTTGAATTAGGACATGAAGTGTTTGAGGAGAAATTGAAAAATTATTTGCACAACAATCATATTTGTGGTAGTACTAATTCTTTGAACACCTTTATTGCTAAGGAAAACATTGAGCTTGGGGAAGTTTGTCTTGATGAATATGATATTTTTAGTCCCCCTACTATTGAGGATAAAAATGATATACTTGCTGATTCTATGGAAAGTTTTAAGCTTGGGGAAGTTGGTTTAGATGAGCATGATATTTCTAGTTCCCCAAGCTTGGAGGAGAAAATTCACTTTGATGATGCTATGCCTCCTATATATGATGATTGCAATGAAAATTATGAATGTTTAACTCCCAATATCACTAATGAGGATTTTACTTATGTGGAGAGTAGTGATTCTTTTATGCATGTGGCTCATGATAAGAATGTTTTATGTGATATTCATATTGTTGAATCTATTCATGATGCTACTGAAAATTATTATGAGAGAGGGAAACATGGTTACACATATTTCAACAATATTAAGTTTCCCCTCTTTATGCTGAAAGTATTGAAGTTGCACTTGATTTACCTTTCTATGCTTTCTATTATGTGCTTCTTTTATTTGTATCATTACAAAATGCCAATGCATAGGAAATGGGTTAGACTTAAAAATAAATTGTTCAATATTTTTTTGGTGTGTTCCTTATGCTTTAATTTCCTATTCGGTTTGAGCACACATTTATGTCTTTACAACATGTAAAATGACTTTACCTACTGTTATGTATCATTTAGTTTTAAATTTTCATTTTATAAAAAAATTTGGGAAAGTAAATGAGAAGGATGAGTAATGGAGAAGTTGGGGTCGACCTTGAACATGTGTTGTTCATGCCAATGAAACCATTGCAAAGTCTCTATCATTAAAACTTTTTCCAAAGCTAAAAACAATAAAAATATTAGTTCACTACTGTAACATCACATTTCTGTCTTATTTCTCATCTTAAATGGCAAGAATAATCTTATATGAGAGATAGGATTAAACAATAGTAATTAGCTGTCAAGAAAACAGATTCCTGAACTTCACTGCGAAAAATGTTTAAAATCACAGAAGTGGAATTTTGACCTGGTAATTTGCGACAGAAATATCTAGTTATCACTACATATTTCATTAGTTTTAAGTTTTCTGATTTGAGCAACTTAAGTGCCTCTAAAAATTCACTCTTTACGGGCTGTTCAGTTTTTGGCAGATTATGTCTTTATTTTGCATTGCTCTCGTTACTTGTGTTTTGTGTGGTTCTTTTGATCAAGGAGCAATGCACAACTGTAGTAACAGTAGTTAATATTTAGAATCAACTCATGATGTGTCTTTGCTGTACCTATGTGGATTTTATTTATGGAGGCACTAACCCCTCTAATCAAGTTTTATGTTGAGATTTGTGTAAGAAGAATTTTTCAGGAGGAAGAGTTGAGTGAGATGAACAAAGATCAAGAGGGACAACCAATCAAGCTTGGGGATGTACCCCTGGGCTCACCCTACATGTATCAAATAAGTACAAGAATCCAATCTTGGGGATGCCGAGCCACCTCACTCCAACCATCATGATGTTAAGTAAGTAAAGCCTAGCTATATGGCTATAAAGAAAGCGCTTTACGGGAGGCAACCCGGTTGTTTTTGTTTGGATTTTCCTAGTGTCCTTTTGCTGTCTCAAGATATTAGTTTTTTTTGTTTTAATTCTGGAGTTTTCAATAAAGAGTCAAGTCAAACCCATTTGGACTTATAAGTTGCTATCCTAGTGCATGAAATTTCTGTTTCAGCACGAGTCTTCTCACCGTATGATTTTACGTTTTTTATTGGTATGTCGGATTGAGCTAATTTTTTAATATGTTCTGAAACTTTTCGTCCTATGTAAGCACAAAAATTGTCTTAATTTTTTGACGAGTATAGCTTAGGGAAAAACGTTCGTTTTGCTTCTGTTGCTTTTCTGGACAGATTCTGCCTTCTTTTGTTTTATGCACTCTTTGGGCTTGGGAATCGAATTTCCATGATTCTTTCAAGCAAGAGAGTGAAAATATAATATAATGAACCTTATTGTATATCTACTGGAGCATTTGATTTGGAATTTTGCACAGCAAGAATATGATTTGTTTGTCCTTGCTAATCTCACCCCACAGAAAAAGAATGGGAGAAACATGTTTTGTGATGTTTTTTCACAGGGAATAGAGGAGCTGCGCCTCAAGACATCCAATAATGGTGAAAGACATAAGCTTGGGGATGTGATTAACACCCCACTGGAGCTACACTCTTTTGGTTAGCACACGTCTACTTCCTGTTTTTCTAAGCAAAGCATTTATCGTAGAGACTTGAAGCGTTTAGTTTTTGTTTTTATTTTTGTTTTGATAAGACCACACCCATCATTTTATATGAGATTGAGCTACTGAAGTTTGGGGTTGGAATGTATTGGATGCTAGTATTATGACTTGGAATAGGTATTCCATGGTTGATTTGAAGAGCTACATATGTTTGCATGATTTATAGGCTTTTTATGTGTAGAAATTTGCAATAATGTTGTCTTGAGCTATCTCTTATTCATGTCCTTGATGTTAATTGCTGGTTTATTTAGTTTGTCATGAAATGAGTAGTTCTATGTACATATGCATGCATAGTAGCTGGTCAACTATCTCCCTCTTGCTAGCCAAAAATTTAAAAATTCCAACAAGTAAAAACTTGTTTCCAACACTCCTTAGCCAAGTATTTCCAGTGAGTCCACCATATCTTCCCATTAGCTTCATTGCTATTCCGAGTATGTTCACCATGTTATTGTGTTATTTATGTTCTAAATTAAGATATTCACTTTATTAATTGTCATGGGTTCAACTTGGGATAGGACTCTCACGAACTTTTGAAGGCACACTTTACTTTTTATGCATCTAATAAACATGACCCAATAATGGGAGCCACAAGTTTTGCGTTTGACAAGTGTGTGGTTGGGAGCTAGCTATAAACGTGTATCACCAGAAAGCTTTCAACATTGCACAAAAATTTACATTTGGTTGATATCATGTACTTTTGTTTTTGGACTCCTGCCATGCCGAAATGAAATAGAGGAATAG
Source organism: Alopecurus myosuroides (assembly GCA_028641055.1). Taxonomy (NCBI): domain Eukaryota; kingdom Viridiplantae; phylum Streptophyta; class Magnoliopsida; order Poales; family Poaceae; genus Alopecurus; species Alopecurus myosuroides. Next base: position 555,752,482 of record CM054058.1, read on the forward strand.
TAAGTTTTGATGAGTAAGTATCTATATGACTAGAGAAACGCATTGGGCCGCTAACCCAAGCCATGCTTTATCTTGGTGGAAATTTACTTACATCTTGAGTGACTCTACAACACATCCTACAATAAAATAAGAAGCTATGCATAATAGTGAATGAAAATAAAAAGGATGACGAGTCTACTCCGTTTGTTTGTCTTGTCATTGTGACATGGGCTTGTTTCCATGTCATGGGGAAAGAGGTACCTCTTTGCGGTTCTCTATGATGTCATTAATACTTATCATGATTGTACAAATCTTATTAGGAATCTTAAGTTGAGTAATCATGGAGTAGGTTTTCACACTTACGGGGAATGAGGCTTTCAACCACCTTGTCATTCACATTACTTCAACATTCACCATTTAAGATGCTAGTGATAAAGGGGCAATTAGAGTCCTAGATCAATGGATACCACATTTCAATTAGTAATTTTAGTTGAATAATTTAGAGGAAAAATAAGACTTGATCATGTTTTACCTCTACTCAATTTTATCCAAAGTGTCCACCATATTTTCTATTTTCCATTATGCTATTCTTTGACCAATATAGGATTTTATTTTTCATTTTGTGTATGCATTTGGTCCATAGTGCTTTTATTTCATTATACACTTTGTGAACTTTCATGAAGCATCTTTGCTTGCATATTTGATATTTCTTACAACATGAATTGTATATTGCTACTCATTTCTAGTATTAATCATTTGATTATATGTAGCATGAATAATCCTCCTTGATATCCCATGATTGTTTCAATATGCAAAGTCCATGTTAGTTTTATCACCTTCATACTCGAGGACGAGCATGGGTTAAGCTTGGGGATGTTGATGCATGTAAAATGCATACATGAACTTTGCATGTTATTACTTGTTTTTTCTACATATTAGCAACTTATATTAATGTTTTATAATGATTTGGGGGATTTTCTAAACAACCCCCCTTCTTTTGGTTCTAACTCTGTTTTTCTAGAAAACGTACTTTTTAGTGTTTTAGACTTTCCGGGAGCTTCGGGACTCCAAAAAGGGCAAGGCCAAAGAGCACGGTTCAGAATTTTCGAGACGAAGACCATGGGAAAAAGTAGAGGGCCAAAAGGACAACCAGGTGGCAAAGAGGACCCTCCACGCGGCCAGATTCTTTGGCCGCGTGAGAGGCCCCCTTTTTGCCCCCGTGGCTCCGATGCCGTCGATCTTTCTTCTCCCGAGTGTCTCGTGACCTAAAAACGACTATATAAATGGTCCCCTGGCCTTTTCGAGGAGGAGGCGGCGCCGAGAGACGAAACCACGAAAAAGAGAGACAGAAGGCTGCCGCCAGAGAAGATCGGAGGGGGGAAACGCCGCCGGGATCACCCCCGGAGGGCTCCACCCCCTCCGGCGTGTTCATCATCAACATCTACAGCAAGATCAGCTCCATCTCTCCACTATAATCTCTTGGCAAACACGATGTATGATGCAATACTATATTCCCTTGATGTATTTTGTCTCCGCGTCTATGTTTGAGTAGTGAATTGTTCTTGGCAATGGTGAAATAGTTCGTTGATTGGTTGCATACAAGTTTGTTATCTTCTATGATTGTCTTTATGTACAATATATGAGTGCACGCATATGTTGGGGAATGCATGTAAGGTGATCACCGGTAGCATAATGGAGTGGTGGTGACTTGGGAGTGACAGTAACCTGAGACCGAGCCACAAAGTTAAGTTATTGGGGGATATATATAGGGGACCTTAGAACATAAGGCTATGGTGAGACTTTATGTCTTAATCAATCTTGTGCAGTCATTTACTTGGCCACATGATCCATCATAAGGGGTTGTAGATCATTTACTTGACTATACCTATTCATGGCTCCTTCCTAGAAGAAACAACTAAGACTAAAACATGTGCTTCACTAATTGTGACAACCACACGAACGAAACACCTATTGCTAGAACACTTGCTCCCTTGAGATACTTCAGATATTTGTTGCTTGCTACTTGTGAAACTTGCTTAGAAACTTGCATTTTAAACTTGCTTCACTAGTTACTGGACAAACCACACTCCATGTCACTTGCTTTTAATTAGTTAGTTCCTTTTAGTCAAACTTATTGCTTTGCATAAACAGCCATATAAGAGGGTTATAGGGCTTTAGAGAATAGATAGCTTACCTTCAGCTCCTCGTGGGTTCGACACTCAAATACTTATCGAAAGGTACTACAATTGATCTCCTGCACTTGGGAGTCATCACCCATCAAGTCGAGTAGTCCACCAGCAGCGTCTTACCTCATGAAACCCCGGGCCCCTAACCATGGGGATTGTTGAGTTCACCCCCTCGAAATTGGCGCCGTCTATGGGAATCTTGGGCGCTGGATCCGTGGCTCCTTCGACTCCATCACCCGGACTACGACTCGGCGATCTGGGCAGACTCGATCCATTTCGGGTCAATAGACTTCACCAAGCACTCGCTGTCATTGCGTCCGGCGTTCGACTGCCTCAACACGGGTATCGACCTGAAGATCAGTAACCTGAACTTTCGTGCGGGACACGCGGGAGTGATACACCTAGAAGATTCTGACTAACTCCGACCGGAAGAAGCAGACGTTCCAGAACTCTCGGTGCTCTCGCTCGAGGAAGAAGTCCCCAAGTACTTTTACCCGTCCAGACCCTACGTACACTTCGTCGCGATGGAAAGATGCATAAAGCACTCGTCCTCGGAAAGCGATGATGGAGAAGACAAGACAACTGACCCGCCCAAAGCCACTCTCACAACCGATACAGAAACGTCCGGGGAAGAAGAGGATGGAGGACAAGAAACCGATGAAGACCCAACAAAGTCCCCTCCTCCCCAGGATGATGACCTGGAGAACGGCAATGGAGGACATGGAGAGCTACCCCCACACGGCAGTTCCGGGCCTGCGACTAAAAGCAGGAAAGGCAAAGCAGAACTCCCCAAAGTTTATTTGTCAAAGGAAACAATGCAACTGGTCACCTCCCAAGTTGAGCAGGGTCTCCCTCCGCTAGTAGATGCTACCGCGGAAGAAAGGACGACCTAAAAGTGGAAGCTAGTGCAGCACAGGAAGAAGTTGAGCAAAATGTACAAATAGTTGGACGCCACAGGTCTCCCGGAGATGCACTCGACGGAAACCTCGAGTAGAGGGCTGTGGAAACAACCCGCTCCCAAGCAATGATCACGACTACCCAACATGTTGACTGAATACATGAAGGAAACCCAGAAAGTGCTGGACCTTGACTAGGACCTGAAGGAACCTCATCCAACAGAGAAAATAGCACCCAAAACACCTTAGGAAAGGCTTCGACAGGTCCAAATGTGCCTAATGTCCATCAAACCAACATCGGGTGATCCACGGGGAGAGGTACACGAGGAGATGCTACGGGGTCTTAGTATGGAAAGCGTGGAGTTAGGGCAGAAACCCACCCCACGGGCGCCAGCACCCCTAGAGCCAGCAAAGGAGAAAACCAAACCAGTTCGGGTGGCACGCCAGCAGGAAAACCCGGAAGATCTATGAAATTGGCTCACACAGAGTAAAGTGGACAAATCGTGAAGGGAAAGAGCGGCAATTTTCCACTATCAAGAATGGACAGAACCCGATAAGAGAAGCCAAAATATGATTCGACTGACTCGAACGAAGAGGAGGTAAGTGGACATCGGTGTTTTACCCGAGACATTTGCCAAGCTAGGAAGCCGAGACGATTCAAACTAACAACCGAAACACCCAAATACGATGGCGACCAGGAACCCGAGGCATGGCTAGACGACTATGATAACCCACAAGTATAGGGGATCGCAACAGTCTTCGAGGGAAGTAAAACCCAAATTTATTGATTTGACACAAGGGGAGCTGATGACCCACAAGTATAGGGGGTCACAACGATCTTCGAGGGAAGTAAAACCCAAATTTATTGATTCGATACAAGGGGAGACAAAGAATATTTATTAGCCTTAACAACTGAGTTGTCAATTGAACTACAACTGAAAGTAGAATTGCTCGCAACAATTTATCGGTGGTAATAGTTTTATAGCGGCAGTAGAAATAAAATAACAACAGTAGTAAAATAGTAACAGCAGTAGCAATCACGGAAAATAGCAGGATGGGAAGTACCATAGGCATAGAGGGAATGGATGAACGGGTGTTGCATCGATAACATAGGTCATGTAATAATCTAAACATGATATTGCAGATAATAATAATAAAGCATTAAAAATTTAGGCAAACCATAGGCATGTGTTCCAATATAGTCGTACGTGCTCGCAATGAGAAACTTGCACACCATCTTTTAACCTACCAGCCCGTGGCAGCGGGGCCTCTAGGGAAACTACTGGTAATTAAGGTGCTCCTTTTAATAAAGCACCGGAGCAAAGCATTGATACTCCGTGAACACACGTGATCCTCACATCACAACCATCCCCTCCGGTTGTCCCAATTTCTATCACTTTGGGGCCTCAGGTTCCGGACACAACTTGCAGATATGATCAAGAAACATAATTATACTCATGAAACAATAACATGTTCAGATCTGAGATCATGGCACTTGGGCCCTAGTGACAAGCATTAAGCATAACAGTTGCAACAACGGTAGAAAACACTAACAATGGAGACTAGGCACTATGCCCTAACAATCTGGCATTAATACATGATCGATCTCATCCAATCCCTTCCATCCCTCTCATCCTACAGCGGTGTTTACTCACACATGGACGGGGGAATCATGGATGGTTGATGGAGAAGAGGTGGCGGTGTCGATGGCGATGATCTCCTTCGAATCCCCGTCCCGCCAGGGCGCTAGAACATGAACTACTAATCCCCGAACCGAGTTTCAAGGTGGCGACGATGCTCTGTTGTGTTTCTGTGGAATATGACGAACCCCCTCGGTTTTTAGGTTACTGGGCATATGTAGTCGAAAGGGGAGTCCGAGGGGGTGCAGGAGTGACCCACACCACCTTGCGGCGCGGCCAAGGGGGCGCTAAGGGATGGTGTGGCCCTCTCCTGGCCCCCCTTCTGGCTCCTGGGGTCTTCTGGTGTTTTAGGACCAATGGGATCTTTTCTAGGCAATTTCCCAAAAGTTGTTTTTTCTGCACAAAAACGAGACACCAAGGTAATTCTGCTGAAAACAGCGTTAGTCCGTGTTAGTGGTATCCAAAACACACAAGTTTAGAAGAAAACAATAAGAAAAGTGTTCGGAAAAGGAGATACGTTTTGGACGTATAACCTCCGCCAAGCTTAGCTTATTCCTTGTCCTCATGCAATTAAGTGACAACTGAGTGCGATAAAATACTTTTACGAACACAATTGTTCCATATGATGTAAATATACTCACTATATGATCAAGTGCTGAGGTAATTCATAATAAGATGTATGGAGAATAAAAGTCACCCAGTAGTTATGCAAACCATGAAAAGATGCCAACAAACTAATAATAGACAACATGAAGTATATCAATCTACATGATTACAATGCTCATAATATGGTATGATAAAATGTACTCGCTTGTCCTTAATAGTGGAGCAAAACATAAATGTCAGGGCACCTCTGAAGTTCAACTGAAGACTAGAAATAAAGATATCAAAGATATAAGCATTAAAGTTATACCACTATCAAGCGTGTTTTGGGACAAGCACATTACACTAAGAATAACAACCATGCTCTCAGGACGATGCATAAAGTGAGAGGCTGAAGACTCAACATAAAAATAAAAGAAAGGCCCTTCACAGAGGGAAGCAGAGATTAAATCATGTGCTAGACCTTTTTATTTCATTAAACAGAGGTATTGGAAACATTTTAAGAGAGGTGTATGTTTATGTCAACAAATGGTAAACATACAATACAGTACGTCACAAGCCAACTAGGCTTCACAAGAGCGGCTCCTATAGAAGGACGCATCTGGGTAGAAGTACATCCCTCTTTCTCTTTTGTTTACACAATTATGCTTTGACTGATAAATCAGGGGCAAAAATAGTGAAGATAATTTGTTGTATTAATTCGGGGCTGGGCATCCCGCTGCCGGCTCTTCTATCATTGGATAAGCGGATGAAGCCACTAGTCCAGGGTGTGAAATCCAATCAACAAGTGAGACAAAGATTCTCTATTTACGTCCTCATGAGCTAAAACATGGACACAAAACAAGAATAATTTTTAGCAAGTTTTAAAGGTAGCACATGAGAAATTTAGTTTGAGTGGCAGTTAAATACCACATATATAGGTAGGTATGGTGGACACATTTGGCGAACTTTGGTTTTTGGGAGTTTGATGCATGAGTAGAGCTCATACTCAGTACAAGTAGAGGCTAGCAATAGACGGGGAGCGACAATCCAGAGAGCAACAAATGTCATAATCATGCTTGCCACAAAACAAAATTAACAGGGGCTTAAAAATGATACAAATACTCTGAGGCAAAATAAATCACCGAGGCTTAAGCAACTTTTTGTTTTCAGTCATAGCATGCATGAGCATGTGCCAAGTCAATTCAAGCGAAACAATCAGAGGGAGATACCACAATGTCATACCCTTCTATGAATAAAACAATGCAAGCAAACATTCATACGACATGCTATCTTATATTATCAAGTTGGACCTAACATGTGAGAGCACAAACTACTAAGCATCAATTAAATAACATATACCTTACATGAACGGACTAAGCATGTTCACACGATGAGTATATGTACAAAAATAAAACAAATAGAGTTCATACCAGCCTCTCATCACAACTTGGAATGTCGTAAATCGTCATTACTGGTCTTCACTTGTGGATTGAATAATATAGAATGATAACCATGCTCCAATGGAGACACGGAAATCCGATGAACTTTGCAACAAACTTTACAAAACTAAAGAAGAACAACAAATATTTTTGGGTTTTCGATTTAAAGCAAGAACAGAAAGAACAAGCAGACAAAGCAAAATATTTTTGGATTTTTGAATACTAACCAAAAAGAGAAAAGAAGGCAAACCAACAGAACAAACTAAAGAAGCAAACAAAGAGAAACAACAGAAATATTTTTGGTCTTTTTGTGTTTTGGAAAACAAGATCAAAACGATAAAACAAACAGAAACGAAAGAAGCAAAAGAAAACGAAAAAAAACGAAAGAAATGAAAATATGGATATACAAAGAACCGACCGAACATGATATATAAATGAGTGTGATGTCGGTATACCTCCCCCCAAGCTTAGCCTTTTGGCCTAAGTGGAGATCAGCCCCAAGGGGGCCATGAGGTGGCGCCCCCATAGTATGCCGAGGAGGAACCCTCCTCCTGATATGTGCTCGAGGACGCGCCGGTGTACTACGTGTTGTGATCCTCGGGAGGTGCGTCTCGCCTCTCCTGCTGCCTGTAAAACTCCTCATGCTCACATGCTCGTCTATCTCCTCCTTGGAGGGCGACCATGGTGACTTGTCAACTTTGAACAAAACAGGTTGCGGCAAAATAACTTTCCGCTCATCTCCATCCATAAATAAAACTCTATATACTAAGCGATCATCAGTAGAGTTAGCAGTGATAAAATGATGAGCCGTCATGACAACAAGGTTGAGTATATAGGGAACAATCAATTAATCATCAGGAGAAATAGAAAATCTCGAGCAGTTGCTATACGTGTAGCAATATAGTAAGTAAAATATCTAAGGACAGGAAGTTGGATGTTCCTTATGTTCCCACGCTGGGGTGAGCGTCCATCATCATTTGTGATTTCTCGGTAGAGCGCCATGAGATATGCGGGTTTATCCTGAATCCCGCACGCTGTCCCGGAAGCGTTGATACCTACAATCGTACAAAAAGTCTCCAAGGGCAAAGAAAAAGAACTACTAGATAACTTGAAGGCAACAGTGGGACAAAATTGTGTTATCTGAAATTTAAAACTCTCAATAAAAGTTTTTGTGAGAGCGGCATACTGAAGACTTTCATCACCCATGTAGCTGGTTAAACCAACTCTTTCAATAAGCATCGAAAAGTCGTCTAACTGGCCTACACTTCTTAAAAATGTAACACAATGAAAGCTAGAGGGATTAGCGATACATAACCTCCCGCATCGTCGATATTAGGTGCAATAAGGTCTTCATTATATGATGGCCTCACTAAGGTGGATGAGCGTGAGGGCCTTGTTCTCTTCGGAGCATCACTCCTAAATATCTCTCCAAAATTATGGCTATCCATCTCTGAAATTTTTCAACAATTATCACAAAAAATTAATTTCGAGCAACTATAAGGTGGAAACTACCATAGAGACTTATAGGAGAGCTAAACATGCATCAAAATTACATTATTTCTATTCAAATCAAGCATGCAAACTCACATAAGATGTCACCTACAGTACCAAAATACTCAAGAAATACTCTACAAAACAAAATTCTACTTGGATAATCGGAGGAGGCACATACCAATGAGCAAATGCACCAAATTTTAGGACAAATGATGGGACGAGCAAAGAGATCGAAATATCTCGAGGAAGACCAGCAAGAACTCGGGTTCCAGGAAATGTGTAGAGTTTGGGAGGTGATAGAAGGAACTTTGGCAGGGGGAGATAGTTCGTGGGGCGCCAGGGGGCCCAACACCATGTGCTGGCGCCACCAGGGGTAGGTCGCGCCACCCCATAGTGTGCGTGACTGGTGGGTCAACCTGGGGTCTCCCAGGTGGCTCTTTGCCTCATTTTTGACGTAAAAATTTATTATAAATTTTCTGTAATTTTCCGAGAAACTTTATTTTTGAGGTATTTCCAAAATTTTAATAATTAATAAAAACCAGGAAATAAGTGTAAAGGTGGAAAACAAAACCAAAACTATAGAGGTTCTATGACACTCCAATGGAAAAATATACAAAGAAAACAAAGGTGGAAGTGGTGAAAACAAAAGTATGGATGGTGAAAACATGCATAATCATAGTAATCGGGGTGAAAACATGAATATGGGTGATGGAAAACATGATTGTACTCAAGTAGAAATGTGATAAAATAAGTAAATATGGTGAAAACATAATGGGGAAGGTTAAAAGATTGTGAAAACATTGTCTTCTTCTTTCAAAATCATTTTGTTAACAAGGGTGATCAAGTCTTGTTACCAGAACAATTTTCATATGAAGCAAAACTTTGCTAATCAATAAATAATTATTTTACCTCAACCTTGATAGACATAGTCCCAATCATAATAATTTCATATTCTTTTGGTGGTACTGGAATCGGACAATAAAATTCTCCAATCTTGATGGTCTCAATATTTTCAATTGAATCTAAACCATATCTTCTATCAATCTTCTTGGAAAAATAAACAGTATGCTCTTTATCATTGACATTAAAAGTTACTTTTCATTGATTGCAATCAATAATAGCGCCAGCAGTGTTAAGAAAAGGTATCCCAAGAATAATAGACATATTATCATCTTCATGCATTTCCAACACAACAAAGTCAGTTAATATCAAACAATTAGTAGCAACTTGAACATGAACATTCTCACATATACCAACAGGAATAGCAGTAGATTTATCAGCCATTTGCAAAGATATATCAGTGTGTATCAATTTTTCAAGATAGAGTCTCTTGTAATGAGAGAAAGGCATAACACTAACTTCAGCTCCCAAGTCACATAAAGCAGTTCTAACATAATTATTTTTAATAGAACAAGGGATAGTAGGAATACCAGGATCTCCAAGCTTCTTTGGAACCTTGCCATTGAAAGAGTAATTAGCAAGCGTAGTGGAAAGTTCCTCATTAGAAATCTTCATTTTGTTAGAGACAATATCTTTCATATATTTAGAATAAGGAGGCAGTTTAATAGCATCAGTCAAAGGGATTTGCAAAAAAATAGAGGTTTCATCCATTCACAAAACTTGTTATAATGTTCCTCTTCCTTTGATTTGTGTTTCTTATTAGGAAAAGGCATTGCTTTTTGTACCCAAGGCTCTCTTTCATTACCATGTTTATTAGCAATGAAATCCTCCTTAGTATACTTTGCAGTTTTAGTTTGCTTTTAAGGTTCAGCTACAGTTTCTTCTTTATCAGAAGCATCACTTTTATAATTACCACTTTCAGTTTCAGCATCAGAAATAGATATACTATTAGGATCTTTAGCAGGTTTAGGAGATTCTACAATATTTTTATGTCTATTCTTCTTTTTCTTAGAAGGAGAAGAATTGTTATTAGGTTGCTGAGAATCTTGTTCAGTTCTTTTAGGATGTCCTTGAGGATACAAGCGGTTCTGAGTAGAAACACCAGTTCTAGTAATTATTTCACAAACATGTTTATCTCTAGAAGCATTAGCTAGCATGTCTCTTTGAACTTTAGTAAGTTGATCAATTTGAGTTTGAACCATTTGAAAATGTTTAACAAGCATTTTAACATCATTAGAGGTTCTGTCAATAATACCATGCAAATTATCAATAGCTCTAGAGTTTTCCATAAGGTGATTTTGCAATCTCATATTAAAGTTGTCTTGCTTAACGACATAATTATCAAACTCATCTAAGCATTGATAAGGTGGTTTAGAGTAGGGAATATCTCTATTATCAAAGTATTGGAGAGAGTGTACCTCAACAGTTGATGGATGAGGAATAGGCTTACATAATTCTTCTATAGGAGGTAAATTCTTCACATCTTCAGATTTAATACCCCTCTATTTAAGAGATTTCTTGGCTTCCTTCATCACTTCATCATTTAATTCAATCATTCCTCTCTTCTTGGGTGTTGGTATTGGTGTTGGCTCTGGTGTAGGCTCAGGTATATTCCAATCATCATTATTTTGGCTATTTTAGTCATTAATTCCTCAGCTTCTTGTCGAGATCTTTTCTTGAAAACACAACCAGCACAACTATCCAGGTATGTCATAGATTCAATTGTTAGTCCATTATAAAATACATCTAGGAGCTCATTTTTAGGTAATGGATATCTAGGGCTATCTCTTACCAAAGAACAAAACCTCGTCCAAGATTCAGGCAAGTTTTCTCCTTCAATTTGCTCAAAGTTAAAGATGTCCTGCACAACAACATGTTGGGCACTAGCAGGAAAATATTTTTGAAAGAAAGCATTAACCAAATCCATAGGACTATTAATAGATCTAGGTGACAGATTGTTAAACCAAGTTTAAGCTTCATCTTTCAATGAGAAAGGGAAGATCTTGGTAACAAAATAAGTATGCAGTTTACTATCATCAGAAAATAAACTACTCAAAGATAAAAGCTCATTCATGTGTTCGATAGCACTTTTACTTTCAATTCCACAAAAAGTTTACTTCTCAACAATAGATATATAAGATAAATCTAAAGAGAAATCATAATCCTTGTCTCTAATGTGTATGGGAGATGTGGCAAACTTAGCATCAAGAGAAGATTTATATTTCATAGCATGTCTTGCAAGAAGACTCTTAAGAGCACTTGCACCAGTAGTAGCACGAGCTTCTTCAATAAAATCTTCATTAAGTTCAATATAGGTTTCATCAAGGTGTACTAGCATTTTCAACAGAAATTTCAGAATTTTCAATTTGTTTGGATTTAGCAATAGTAGCATCTAGGAAAGGACCTAGAGAACCAGTATCATCAAGCACAATAGAAGCATCATCAAAAGTACCAAGAACATTTTCTGACTCATCGGATGTAAAAGTACATGTAACATGTGGTGGAGTAAGAAGCTTACTCATAACAGACGGTGAATCAAGAGCAATAGAGGTGTTCAGAGTTGTACCTCTTCTTGTAGCGGATGGTAATATAGAGACTTTTCCATCACGATTCTTTCCCATGATGAAAGGCTTGCAGCGAACAATATCACGATCAAGTGAGCAAATAAATAAATCTATGCTCCCCGGCAACAGCACCATAAAATAGTCTTGATGACCGACATGTATAGGGGATCGCAACAGTCTTGGAGGGAAGTAAAACCCAAATTTATTAATTCGACACAAGGGGAGCCACATAATATTTATATGCCTTAACAACTGAGTTGTCAATTCAGCTGCACTTGAAAGTAGACTTGCTCGCAACAATTTATTAGTGGTAACAGTTTTATAGCAGCTGTAGAAATAAAATAACAATAGTACTAAAATAGTAACAAAAGTAGCAATCGCGGAAAATAACAGGATGGGAGTACCGTAGGCATAGAGGGAATGTATGAACGGGCGTTACATGGATAACAAAGGTCATGTAACAATCTAAACATGGGCATTGCAGATAATAATAATAAAGCATCCAACTTCTAGGCAAACCATAGGCATGTGTTCCAATATAGTCATACGTGCTCGCAATGAGAAACTTGCACACCATCTTTTTTCCTACCAGCCCGTGGCAGCGGGGCCTCTAGGGAAACTGCTGGTAATTAAGGTGCTCCTTTTAATAAAGCACCGGAGCAAAACATTAACACTCTGTGAATACACGTGATCCTCACATCACAACCATCCCCTCCGGTTGTCCCAAATTCTATCACTTTGGGGCCTCGGGTTTCGGACAATGACATGTGTAAACAACTTGTAGATATGATCGAGAAACATAATTATACTCATGAAACAATAACATGTTTAGATCTGACATCCTGGCACTCGGGCCCTAGTGACAAGCATTAAGCATAACAAGTTGCAACAACGGTAGAAAACACTAACAGTGGATACTAGGCACTATGCCCTAACAATATGGCATTATTACATGATCAATCTCATCCAATCCCTTCCATCCCTCTCAGCCTACAGCGGTGTTTACTCACACATGGACGGGGGAATCATGGATGGTTGATGGAGAAGAGGTGGCGGCGTCGATTGCGATGATCTCCTTCGAATCCCGTTCGACAGGGCGCCAGAATAGGAACTTCTCATCCCCGAATCGAGTTTTGAGGCGGCGGTGGCGCTCTGTTGTGTTTCTGTGGAATATGATGAACCCCCTCGGTTTTTAGGTTACGGGGCATAATTAGTCGAAAGGGGAGCCTGAAAGGGTGCCTGGGTGGCCCACACCACTAGGCGGCGCGACCAAGGGGGGGGCACCCAGGGGAGGTGTGGCCTCCTCCTGGTCCCTCTATGGGACTCCTTCTGGCTGCCGGGTTCTTCTGGTGTTTTAAGCTCAATGGGATCTTTTCTGGGAAATTTCCCGAAAGTTGATTTTTCTGCACAAAAATGAGACACCAAGGTAATTCTGCTGAAAATAGCGTTAGTCCGTGTTAGTGGTATCCAAAACTCACAAGTTTAGAACAAAACAATAAGAAAAGTGTTCGTAAAAGGAGATACGTTTTCGACGTATCAGACTACCTGACGGCTGTTGGGTTCCAGAAAGGGAGCAAGGTGACAACAATACAGTATATACAGCTGCAACTGGTAGGAGCATCGAGAAACTGGCTAAAGAGTCGACCCAAGAACAAATATAGCTGCTGGCAAGAATTCGAGTACGATTTTGTCTAGAACTTCAGGTCCACCTGCAAATGACCAGTAATAGTCGGGTGATACGTCTCCGACGTATCTATAATTTATGATGTTCCATGTTGTTATTATGCCAATTGCTACATGTTTTCTATACCCCTTATATCATTTTTATGGATTTTATGGAACTGACCTATTGACAAGATGCCACAGCGCCAGATCTGTTTTCTACTATTTTTTGTTTCAGAAAAGTTGTTCTGGAAATATTCTCGGAATTAAACGAAACAAAACCCAAGGTCCCATTTTTCTGTCACGTACCCGAAGTCCGAAGGAGACCTGGAGGGGGCTCTGAGGGGGCCACACCATAGGGTGGCGCGCCCCTGGCCATGCCACAAGGTGGTGTGGGACGCTCGGGCGCCCACCGACATCGCCCTTTCTCCTATGTATTGATATCCTCGGGAAAACCCTAAACACCCGAGCCTCCATCCACGAAAAGTTCTATAGCCGTCGTCATTGTCAACCCTAGTTCGGGAGGGTTCTGAGGCTTTCCCCGGCACCCTGCCGGGAGGGGAAATCATCACCGGAGGGCTCTTCATCACCATGCCTGCCTGCGGAGTGATGCGTGAGTAGCTCATCCTAGGACTACAGGTCCATAACAGTAGCTAGATGGTTGTCTTCTCCTTCTTTTGTGCCATCATGTTTAGATCATGTGAGCTTCCCAACATGATCAAGATCATCTTATTGTAATGCTACATGTTGTGTTCGTTGGGATCTGATGAATATTGAATTCTATGTCAATTTGATTATAGATCTATCTTTTATATGTTATTTGTGATCTTGCATGCTCTCCGTTACTAGTGGATGCTCTCGCCAAGTTGATGATTGTATCTCCAAGAGGGAGTATTTATGCTCAATGGTGGGTTCATGGCTCCAATAATCTGGGAGAGCGACAGTAACTTCTAAGATTCTGGATGTGCTTTTGCCACTAGGGATAAAACAACAATGATTTGTCTAAGGATAATTCTATTGTTTACATTACACACTTTACTTAATGCAATAATATGTTGCTTGCAACTTAATACCCAAAGTTTGCCCGGATGACGTCTTGAGGGTGGATTATTAGTCATAGATGAAGTTGGATTACGGTTATGTATGATGTGTTAATGCCCAAATGAACCTCACAGTAATCATCATGTCATGCATATGCACTACGGTGCAGCCTCTATTTATGTCAATTGCTCAGCTATAATTTGTTCACCCAACATGTTATTTATCAGTTTTGGAGAGACACCACTAGTGAAATGTGGACCCCGGTCCAATCTTTTACACTTATAATACAACCTAGTGCAAGCAATGTTCTGTTTTACTACAAACACTGTTCTTTTTTCATTTACTGCAAACAAACATTATTTTCCACACTGTACGTCTTTATGTTCATCAAAACCGGTGAGATTGACAACCTCACAGTTTCATTGGGGCAAAATATCTTGATTGTGTTGTGTGCAGATTCCACGTTGGTGCTGAGCCTAGTAGTGCGCCTTGCCAACATCAGGTGTCAACAACCTTCATAAGTGATTTCTTTCTTCTACTAGTTCGATTAAACATTGGTTTCTTTCTGAGGAAAAACATATCGTTGTACTTTTCATACCTTCCTCTTGGGGTCTTCCAACGAACGTGTGTCTACACGCCATCAAGCTTGTTTTCTGGAGCCGTTGTCGGAGAGGGAAGAGGATTTCTGCAAAGAGAGTCTCTCACCTACAATGTTTTTACTTTGTTATTGTTTTGCTTTAGTTTATTTTCTTTTTTCTTGTTTGCTTTTGTATATCAAAAACACAAAAAATTTAGTTCTTATTATAGTGGTTATTTTTGTTATCTTGTTTTAATCTTGCTAAAATGAGTATCCCTGAAAACACTAATTTGTGTGACTTCACTAGCACAAACAACAATGATTTTATTTGTACACATATTGTTTTAGCTGCTCCTAATTTTCTACCCACTGAATTATAAAGAAAATTTTCAAGTACTCAAATGTATATTAAATATATATGATAATTTTTTTTCTTACCTGACATTGTGGTCGACGGTAGACGATTTGAGGCCTAATGCACAACGGCGCATTGCCGCTGCCAATATTTGATAAGTGTGGACTGCAAATCTTGTAAGATGTAACCTATCAGTAGTACCGAACCGAGTTTTAGACTACACTCCCCGCATACACAGGCATGAGCCGGTTTCTTAATCCGGCTCTAAACGATGGTCTCTAACGTATTTTACATTAGAGCCGGTTATAAAACCCGTCTATGATTACCTAACCCCTCAAACGGCTGAAAACAAAATACGTCTCCAAAAAAAAATATTGCAGAGGCGGACATGAAATATGTCCGTCTCTAGTTATGTGAGCAACAGAGTGGGTTGTAATTTATGTCCGGCTCCCATTTCCGGAGCTTCTAGTTTTCCACTCCGACCATAATAGAGGCGATCGATTTCTACATTGTACCGTCCGGGATATGATCTCCGGACGATCAGATCATATGATACATCTAAATTAACAATTAATAATATGCAAATCAGATAATATAATTAAGCAATACGCCTCTATACAATATTGTTCACCTTTCTGAAAACTAACATTCGACTTTCATTAATACCAAATGTTTCCCATTATTAAGAAACAAAATAGAAACAATAGTACTCGAATCTTGAGATCATGGGATTTATTCGTCACTCTCTCAGGCCTCCGAAGTGTCTGAATCGTCCTCACTATCCTCTTCATTGATGCCATAGTTCATAACACTATAAGAGGGATTACACGTGCAATCCTTGACGAGCGAAGACTTAGCAACATCCTTGCAACTAGGCCTAGCTCTGAGGATTTACGATTGTTCCAAACTCTTCTATACATCGAATCCGCTGCCCGGTGAGTCGTTATCCCGATCCTCGTATGTATTGGCATGCCTAATTATCTGCATAGTGATCTTGACAGACTACGCAGGGAAATTTTTAAATTCTGCAGCGTAGACCAGCATACCGCCACATCTAAAATTTGTGTCCGGCACACTCTAATTATAAGCCACTTTGCGGTGCGTGAGATCTGTCCGCCAAAATATGGTGCTTCCCCGTGACACCCTGTGGGAACCCTCACTTCAGAGAGTCGGAGGGGGTAGTTTAGAGCTTTGCATCTTTTCATTTAATACATTTGGCGTTTTGAGATCTTCTTCGTGCTTTTGTGCAAAGTGTGACGGAGAGATCACTTATCAACTTGTCGAAGGATCAGGAAACATTTCGTAGACATTTAGTCAAGAGGGTTGGTTTCACATTTAGTCGAGATTCCCGTTTGAAATCACCAGGACACGAAGGATCTACAAAAATAGAGAAGAATCCATTGGGGAGAGCACCAAACTCCTAACACATTTACCCACACGGGAATTTCGATTTGGCATCGAAAATGAACTACATGTCAGGGGCGACGAGATTTACCCGTAGATTTTATCTTCCCCACAAAATCGCCTAATCCACTCGGCTCGAACAACAAATCAGATCTGCCGCCCCCCCCCCCCCCCACACACACACACGAAATCGCCACCGACCGATGAAAAACGAAGCAACCTGTCGCCGACAACCACATCAACCCTGCCAGCGTGTAGCCCAGCAAATCCCCGCCGGTGCCGAGGGAGAGTGCGATGCGAAGAGAAGAAAGGGAAATGGGGGGGGGGGGTTAAGCTACACGCTCTCTCTCTTATCTACGCAACTCCCGAAATTTGAAACGGCTCTAGGCATACCCAAATGAATACAGGTTGACTGGTGGCCTCGCTTTGGTGTTGTCGAAACAACACGAGTAGAATGCGGAGGCGCGCGGTCTGTTCGATTCCCATCCGACGACGCATGAGCGTGCCTCGCGGTTCGCGAGAACAAGGCCGAAGTAGAGATAGAAATTGCATCCTACTTTATTACTCCCTCCGTATCAAAATATAAGATGTATTTTTTTTCTAGACAAAATATATATAGACATGCGTAGATTCGTATACATCTTGAGAAAGACCCTTTTTTGTGCATATTCCCAGCTCTGTAGCATGCTTCACAAATATTTCCTCTTGCACAGTTGAGCTCTTGGCAATAAGAACAGATGCACGAATGTTATCTATAGTAGCTGCAATTATGTTCACACCATCCCTGGCAATAAGATTAATTATATGGGCAGCACAACGTACATGAAAGAACTTGCCATGGCAGACTAGGGAATCATGATTTTTGAGTGTAGAAACAATAGTGTCCACACAAACATCATTTGAAGCAGCATTGTCTAATGTCAAAGCAAACAACTTGTGGTCAATATTCCATGCAGACATTTCCCCCATGAAAGGAGTACTCATGTTCACTCCAGTATGCCTTCCTTCTAGATGCAAGAAGTTTATAATATGCTTTTGAATTTTCCAATCATTATCAATGAAATGGCAAGTAACACATAGATAACCCTTATTTTGATTAGAGGTCCACATATCCATAGTGCAACTGAATCGACAATTCAAAGAGGACAACTTATCAAAAAGCTTGAGCTTCTCTCGGCGAAAAATTTCCATTATCTTTGACCTTGTAATCTTGCGGCACCTTATGGGAAATGAGGGGCATAACGGTCTGATGAAGTCATTAGTGTATTCATGCTCAGAAAAGTTGAATGGATATTCATGCATGATAATTGCAATATGATACTTCTCAACACTTGCATCCTCGTCATACTTCTAAGTATTCAAACTGGGATCTCCTCCTAATGTGGTCTGATTAAGTTGTGCCTGATTCTTGCTTAGTACATGTTTTGCATTATAATGATTCCATAAACATGTTGTACCTTGCTTACTAGCAGCATCAAGAACCGTTGTACAGTACTTACACCCTGCCTTAACAATCTTGACAACCTTGCCATCCACATTTTCCTCCTCTGAAATCTCAGTGTAGTGTGCCCAGACCTTTGAGGTTTTCTTCTTTCCTTCTTTCGCCTTGAGAACTTTCTTTGCTGCATCTTTACGTTAGGAGAAGTAGTATCATGGTCAACATTGTTATTTCCATTTGGTCCATTTTCAGTTGCAACTCCAGATGCTGCTCCTGCAGTCTACAACAATATAAATTTAATATACATAGTCAAATCTGAAAGTGTACAAGGCAGTGATCGTGGCAGCCAGCTACCTGTATATTTTTAGCTTTCCTTGAAGATTTAGTAACCATGGCCGATCGGCGTAAACTGGTGACCAGAACTGAAAGATTGATAGAAGATTTAGCAACAATGCCGATTGGCTTAAACTAGCAACCATGGCCGATAGGTGTAGTAAAACTGAGTAGTGAGACTAGTTTATACCTACAACAGATAGTACTAGCGCACGTCCCCGGCGGCCGGCTTGGAGAAGTGCTGAAATTCGAATGGGCTAGCAGGCCCATTAGGCAATTTCCATTTAATCCCTAAGGCTCATGCTGCCATGGCAAATGGTGGGAGTTTAGTCCCACATTGCTAGTTGAGAGAGTTTTGCACCAGTTTATAAGGTGAGCTCTCTCCCCACTAGTGTGAGTTGGTATGAAGAGAGAGGAGTAGTGGAGGTGTTCCACACGCGCGCTCCTCCTCCTCCGCCGCACGCCTCGCCTCGTCACGACGCGCCGCGCCGCGGGTTGCGGGAATGAGCCGATGTCTTTATTTTGGCAGTTGGAAACGGAGTCAACAGACACGCCAATATTGATTGCTGTCTATTGCGTCACATTTATTTTGGTAACAGCCGCGCGCAGTAAAACGCCGCATTGATCACGTGTTAACCGCGCGCAGTAAAACGGCGCATTGATTACGTGGTAACGTCTGTAGTAAACGCCAAATTGATTTGTGAGATGACCGTTCTCCTACCGTGCCTATATATCAGGGTCGCAGGGGCGGACACAAACACACAATTCATACGCTCTGCACCTACTGTCGTTCCTCTCTCTGTTGCTGCCTCCGGTGATTCCATCCCGTCTACCGCGTACACGGCCGACGGGAGAGCACGCCTCCGAAACCCCGCCTCTCCAGATCCTGTACGGGAGAGGGGCGATTAGGTTTTTGGGGAGCGTCTCCTACGCGACTGCTCGCTGCCGTACGTCTACTTCGACTACTACCTCATCGTCAACATGGCCTCCGAAGCCGAACAAGCTGCTGCTGCCGCCGCTGCTGCCACCGAGGCTGCTGCTGCTGAGGCTGCCAACGCCGCTGCTGCCGCCGCGGCCGCCGCCTCTGCTACTGCTACTGCCAATTGGCCAACTGCAGGGTATAGCACGTTTATCCCTGTCATTATTATTTCAATGTGTGCAACACTAGTAGTTCGCGTAGATTTATCTACTATAAATCTAGTATGCACGAATATGGTTAAATATCAGTATGTTTACGTCATGTTCATGATTTATACTTGGATTAATTTAATCTGTAAATTGCCTAAATTCTTAACAATCCAAAAACCTAATATGTGTAGGCAATTTTCGATTCATGGTTTTGCTACTGCACTGAAACCGGACCCGTTTACGGGGACGTACTTTAAGCGTTGGCAGACCAAAACGTACATTCTTATGGCTCATGGCTATGAACGTGTTCTGGGTCGTCGGTGTCACTCCCACGGAAACGATTACTCCTGATCAGGAGAAGGCGTTTAGGGATGCCACCGTCGTCTTTGTTGGATGCGTTCTAAGCGTGATCGGAGAGAAGTTTGTTGACGCATATTTACATGTGCGGGTTGCCAAGGACTTGTGGGAGGCGCTTGAATCCAAATTCGGCGCAACCGATGCTGGCAGCGAGATGTACAATATAGAGCAGTTCCATGACTACAGAATGGTCGAAAACCGTTCTGTTTTGGAGCAGGCTCATGAGATACAGTGCATCGCTAAGGAGCTTGAAATTCGCAAGTGCGTGTTACCGGGCAAGTATGTCGCGGGATGCATAATCGCCAAGCTGCCTAATTCCTGGAGGAGCTTTGCCACTCCTCTGAAACATCAAAGGCGTGAATTCTCAGTAGAGGATGTCATCGGCCATCTGAGTGTTGAGCAGAATTCGAGGGCAAAGGACTCGCATGGAAAAGGGAATGAAGGGACTTCTGCGGCCAATATGGTACAGAAGAACTACAACTCCCACAAGAACAAGGCGAGGACTGGTGTCCAGAAGAATACCGACTTCAAGAAGAAGGCTAAGAAGACCTTCAAGAAGGATAAGAAGAAAGATGGCTGCTTCACTTGTGGTTCACTGGAACACTGGGCTGGGAAGTGCCCAAAGAAGTATGTGAAGCCAGGACAGGATTCCAAGGCTGTCAACATGATCGTGAGCAACAATGAGAATGGGGCATCTGGTATGGTAATTTGTTTACTGTATTTTCAGTCAGTCTACTGATTGGTGGATTAACACAGGTGCAAACATTCATGTGTGTGCTGACATCTCATTGTTTTCTCTTATCAGGTCACAAGGAACGGGTCCGTATTGATGGGGAACGGCGCAAGTGCTTCTGTACTTGGTGTTGGCACGGTCGATCTGAAGTTTACTTCGGGAAGGATCGTGCAGCTCAAGAACGTGCAGCATGTCCCCGCCATCAAGAAGAATCTCGTTAGTGGCTCCCTTCTATGTAGAGAAGGATTTAAGTTGGTTTTCGAGTCCAATAAAGTAGTTGTAACGAAATATGGACTGTTGTTGGAAAAGGGTATGAGTGCGGAGGTCTGTTCCGCTTTTCCCTCGCTGATTTTTGTAATAAAGTCGTGAACAATATTCATTCGAGTGTTAATGAAACAGAAGTTTGGCATTCACGTCTTTGTCACGTTGGTTTCAGTTGCATGACGCGGTTAGCAAAACTAAATTTAATTCCAAGTTTCACTTTAGCCAAAGGTTCTAAGTGCCATTCGTGTGTACAAGCAAAGCAACCTCGCAAGCCCCACAAGGCTGCGGAGGAGATACACTTGGCGCCATTAGAACTCATACATTCTGATCTCTGTGAGATGAATGGTGTGTCTAAAGGTGGAAAGATATACTTCATGACGTTAATAGATGATTCCACTAGGTTTTGCTATGTATATCTGTTAAACACTAAAGATGAGGCTCTACACTACTTTAAAATCTATAAGGCAGAAGTTGAGAATCAACTTGAAAAGAAAATTAAACGAATCCGGTCAGATCATGGTGGAGAGTATTTTTCTAATGAGTTTGACTCTTTCTGTGCGGAACATGGCATTATTCACGAGAGGACGCCTCCCTATTCACCCCAGTCAAATGGGGTTGCCGAAAGGAAAAACCGTACTCTAACAGATTTGGTTAACGCCATGTTAGATACATCGGGTTTATCCAAGGCATGGTGGGGGGAGGCTATATTGACATCATGTCATGTCCTGAATAAAGTTCCGACGAAAGACAATGAGGTCACTCCCTATGAGCAATGGGAGAAGAGAAAAACAACACTCTCGTACTTACGTACTTGGGGCTGTTTGGCAAAAGTCAATGTGCCGATCCCCAAAAAGCGTAAACTTGGACCAAAGACCGTGGATTGCGTTAATTTGGGATACGCTAAGAATAGCGTTGGCTATAGATTTCTAGTAGTGAAATCTGAGGTACCTGACATGAAGGTCGGTACGATTTTGGAGTCTAAAGATGCTACATTCTTTGAGGATATTTTTCCTATGAGATATGCAAAGCACTTCTAGACAGGAATCAGAGGAGACTCCTGAACCTGCCATTCCTATGGAATATTATGAACAAACACATGATGAGAATCCTGAGAAGGATGACGAGGAAACCCTTGGTAGGGGCAAGAGACAGAGGACTGCAAAGTCCTTTGGTGATGATTTCCTTGTGTACCTTGTGGATGATACTCCCACTTCTATTTCAGAAGCTTATGCATCTCCAGATGCTGACTACTGGAGAGAAGCGGTCCGTAGCGAGATGGATTTCCATCATGGCTAATGGAACGTGGGAGATCACTGAACGTCCTTATGGCTGTAAACCATTAGGATGTAAGTGGGTGTTCAAAAAGAAGCTTAGGCCTGATGGTACGATTGAAAAGTACAAGGCTAGACTTGTGGCCAAGGGTTATTCCCAGAAAGAAGATGAAGATGTCTTTGATACTTATTCACATGTGGCTAGACTGACCACCATTCGAGTATTACTCTCGTTGGCGGCCTCGCATGGTCTTCTCGTCCATCAGATGGATGTTAAGACGGCTTCCCCAAATGGAGAGTTAGACGAGGAAATCTATATGCAACAGCCAGATGGCTTTGTGTTAGATGGTCAAGAAGGAAAGGTGTGTAAGTTACTGAAATCTTTATATGGGCTGAAACAAGCACCTAAGCAATGGCATGAGAAGTTCAATACAACTTAACATCTGTTGGCTTTGTTGTTAATGAAGCTGACAAATGTGTATACTATCGCCATGGTGGGGGCGAAGGAGTTATTTTGTGTTTGTATGTTGATGACATACTGATATTTGGGACCAACCTCAAAGTAATCAATGAGGTTAAGTCATTTCTATCCCAGAACTTTGAGATGAAAGATCTTGGTGTGGCTGATGTTATCTTGAACATCAAGCTATTGAGAAACAATGAGGGTGGATTACACTTCTGCAATCCCATTATGTTGAGAAGGTTTTGAGTCGTTTTGGATATTCGGACTGCAAAACTTCTCCAACGCCATATGATCCTAGTGTGCGGATTCGAAAGTTCGAAGGCACGGCTAAGGATCAGCTGAGGTACTCTCAAGTAATTGGTTCACTCATGTATCTAGCGAGCGCTACGAGGCCTGACATCATGTTTGCTGTGTGTAAACTAAGCCGGTTTGTTTCCAATCCGGGTGATGTGCATTGGCATGTTGTAGAAAGAATTATGCGCTATCTGAAAGGTACCGTGAACCATGGACTTCACTATACTGGATATCCTTCGGTACTTGAAGGGTATTGTGATGCGAATTGGATCTCTGATGCTGATGAGATGAAAGCCACAACGGGGTATGTGTTTACCCTTGGAGGTGGTGTTGTTTCCTGGAAGTCTTGCAAGCAAACGATCTTAACGAGATTCACAATGAAGCAGAATTAACAGAATTAGACACGTCTAGTGTCGAAGCAGGATGGCTTCGAGATCTTTTGATGGACTTGCCTGTGGTTGAAAAGCCAGTACCGGCTATCCTTATGAACTGTGACAATCAAACAGTGATTGTCAAGGTGAAGAGTTCAAAGGACAATGCACAGTCCACAAGCACATAAATGAGATTAAAAGCTGTCAGACATTTAAGAAACTCCGGAGTGATAGCGGTGGATTATATCCAGTCGGCTAAAAATGGCAGATCCCTTTACTAAAGGGCTATACGTGTTGTGATAGAAAGTGCATCGAGGGAGATGGGTATGAGACCCACATGAGTTGCCATGGCAATAACCCAACCTATGTGATCGGAGATCCCGTGAAGTGGGACCTGGGAAAACAAGCTATAGTGGTTAACTGAGAAGAGTAACTTTTACTAACCCACTCCACTGGAGATGCAGTACTCTCAAAAACTGTATGGCAGGTTGACTTTTGTCTTAATGTGTTCCAAGGCTTGTATAAGCAAGATGCTATCCTACAGAGCGATCTTTGGAGGAACACACCTATATGATCCTGACTGCTGGTCACAGTCTATGAGATTGGGTGATCTCTAATAAGTTCATGAATAGGCCAGGAGTATGACTAATATGCTCCACCCGAGGGGTCAGCCTTCGGCAGCCTAGTACTGGCAAGACATTTAGTGAAACTATTTTACGCCAAACTGACAATTCAAGGCATAGTCCATTGTTCAGTTGTGATGTAGTGTAGCTACTTGTTCTAGGTGGATGTTCAACCTTAACGGGTCTGCACTGAAAATGCCGGTATATAAAAACAGTGAATGGAACAGAGGACAACACCATGGGTCTTCGGGATCTGGTGGGGGATTGCTGAAATTCGAATGGGCTAGCAGGCCCATTAGGCAATTTCCATTTAATCCCTAAGGCCCATGCTGCCATAGCAAATGGTGGGAGTTTAGTCCCACATTGCTAGTTGAGAGAGTTTTGCACCAGTTTATAAGGTGAGCTCTCTCCCCACTAGTGTGAGTTGGTATGAAGAGAGAGGAGTAGTGGAGGTGTTCCACACGCGCGCTCCTCCTCCTCCGCCGCCCGCCTCGCCACGCCTCGCCTCGTCATGACGCGCCGCGGGTTGCGGGAATGAGCCGAGCCGATGCCTTTATTTTGGCACTTGGAAACGGAGTCAACAGACACGCCAATAATATGAGACGTCATATTGATTGCTGTCTATTGCGTCAAATTTATTTTGGTAACAGCCGCGCGCCGTAAAACGCAGTAAAACGGCGCATTGATTACGTGGTAACGGCTGTAGTAAACGCCAAATTGATTTGTGAGCTGACCGTTCTCCTACCGTGCCTATATATCAGGGTCGCAGGGGCGGACACAAACACACAACTCATACGCTCGCACCCACTGTCGTTCCTCTCTCTGTTGCTACCTCCGGTGATCCCATCCCGTCTACCGCGTACACGGCCGACGGGAGAGCAGGCCTCCGAAACCCCGCCTCTCCAGATCCTGTACGGGAGAGGGGCGATTAGGTTTTTGGGGAGCGTCTCCTACGCGACTGCTCGCTGCCGTACGTCTACTTCGACTACTACCTCATCGTCAACATGGCCTCCGAAGCCGAACAAGCTGTTGCTGCCGCCGCTGCTGCCACCGAGGCTGCTGCTGCTGAGGCCGCCAACGCCGCTGCTGCCGCCGCCTCTGCTACTGCTACTGCCAATTGGCCAACTACATGGTATAGCACGTTTATCCCTGTCATTATTATTTCCATGTGTGCAACACTAGTAGTTCGCGTAGATTTATCTACTATAAATCTAGTATGCACGAATATGGTTAAATATCAGTATGTTTACGTCATGTTCATGATTTATACTTGGATTAATTTAATCTGTAAATTGCCTAAATTCTTAACAATCCAAAAACCTAATATGTGTAGGCAATTTTCGATTCATGGTTTTGCTACTGCACTGAAACCGGACCCGTTTACGGGGACGTACTTTAAGCGTTGGCAGACCAAAACGTACATTCTTATGGCTCATGGCTATGAACGTGTTCTGGGTCGTCGGTGTCACTCCCACGGAAACGATTACTCCTGATCAGGAGAAGGCGTTTAGGGATGCCACCGTCGTCTTTGTTGGATGCGTTCTAAGCGTGATCGGAGAGAAGTTTGTTGACGCATATTTACATGTGCGGGTTGCCAAGGACTTGTGGGAGGCGCTTGAATCCAAATTCGGCGCAACCGATGCTGGCAGCGAGATGTACAATATAGAGCAGTTCCATGACTACAGAATGGTCGAAAACCGTTCTGTTTTGGAGCAGGCTCATGAGATACAGTGCATCGCTAAGGAGCTTGAAATTCGCAAGTGCGTGTTACCGGGCAAGTATGTCGCGGGATGCATAATCGCCAAGCTGCCTAATTCCTGGAGGAGCTTTGCCACTCCTCTGAAACATCAAAGGCGTGAATTCTCAGTAGAGGATGTCATCGGCCATCTGAGTGTTGAGCAGAATTCGAGGGCAAAGGACTCGCATGGAAAAGGGAATGAAGGGACTTCTGCGGCCAATATGGAAACGTTAACTCCGGGAGCATTATAGTTGGTAACGGATCTTCCTTGCCTATCCATGCCATTGGCTCTACTTCTCTCACTGATCGCCCTTTTAATCTGAACCATGTTCTTTATTCTCCCTCTCTCGTCAAGAATATCATTTCTGTTCGGAAATTCACTCGCGATAACAATTGTTCTATCGAATTTGACCCGTATGGTTTTTCTGTGAAGGATTTGGCAACGCAGAGTCTTCTTCTGAGATCCAGTAGGAGTGGCGATTTGTACCCGTTTTATGGCGATCACTCTCCCTCCACTGCCTTGACCATCAGCACCACGAGGGATCTCTGGCACCGACGTCTTGGCCATCCCAGCGATGCCACCCTCTCTCGCATTTCCCATGATTTTCTTCGTTTGTGTAATAAATCGACTAGCTCATCTCCTGTTTGTGAGAGTTGTCAGTTTGGCAAACAACCCCGTCTCCCGTTTTCTTCTTCAACGAGTTTCACCACCGCGCCGTTTCAATTAATACATTGTGATCTCTGGACGTCACCGGTCCCTAGCTTTTCTGGTTACACATACTATCTCATTGTACTTGACGATTTTTCGCATTATTCCTGGTCTTTTCCATTGCGGCATAAATCCGATACGTCTGCTACCCTACAACGTTTCTTTGTCTTTGTCAAAACACAATTTGGCGCTGTTGTTCGCTCACTCCAATGCGATAACGGGGGGGAATTCCTCAACTATGATCTTCGTTCGTTTCTTTCCGCTAACGGCATCGCTCTTAGGCTCTCCTGCCCACATACCTCCCCACAAAATGGCAAGGCCGAAAGACTCCTTCGCACCACTAATGACGTCGTACGCACCCTGCTTGTCCATGCTCATTTACCCGCGCCCTTTTGGGTAGAGGCACTACACACCGCAACACACCTCCTAAACCTACGACCATCACGTGCCATTGCTTACACCACCCCTCACTTCCGCCTCTACGGTCACCATCCCACATACACACACCTCCACACATTTGGATGCCTATGCTACCCGAACTTATACGCCACCACTGCCAACAAGCTTTGCCCGCGCTCCACACGATGTGTATTCATCGGTTACCCACGTGAGCACAAAGGGTACAGGTGCTTTGACCTTGCGTCGCGGCGCGTTATAATTTCCCGGCACGTTATTTTTTATGAATCCACTTTTCCATATCTTCCTCCGGATGCTCACACACCCACGCTCACACCACCCGCAGCCACAAACGATCCCACCCACCTGGCCCCTATCTACTCCGGGATCCGCTACGTCCCTGGCGCACCTGCCGCATCCGCATGCAGCGCATCCTCCTCGGGATCGCCAGCTTCCCCTGATTGCGCACTCACGCCGCAATCATTGCGCCTGCATGCTACACCAGCCACCAGCCCCACCGAATCTCCCTCGGTGCCCACGCCCAGGCCACAACCAACCACTCCGCCTCCGCCACGTATACCACCCCATGCTATTCCCGTACGTCCACCCGAAAACGCACACCGGATGACCACGCGTGCAAAACAAGGATTCCTAATGCCCCGCCGCCTCATTAATCTCTCTCTCTCTACCACATCCCTCTCGCCAATTCCTGCCACGTACCGTCAGGCCCTCAAAGATCCAAACTGGCACGCTGCAATGCTCGACGAGTTTAACGCTTTGTTACGGAATGATACCTGGTCTTTGGTTCCATGTCCTGCAGGTGTCAATGTCGTCACGGGAAAGTGGATCTACAGGCACAAGCTAAACCCAGACGGTACCCTCGCCCGGTACAAGGCCCGTTGGGTCGTCAGAGGATTCACGCAGCAGGCGGGTGTTGACTACGGCGAGACGTTTAGTCTTCAAGCCAGCGACGATCCGAGTGGTTCTGTCCATTGCCACCTCCTCCGGATGGGCCATCAACCAACTCGACGTGAAGAACGCATTTCTCCACGGTAATCTCCAAGAGACGGTTTTCTGCCATCAACCTTCTGGTTTTATCGACTCCCGTTTTCCGCACCACGTTTGCCAACTCAAAAAGTCCCTGTATGGGCTCAAGCAGGCCCCGCGCACGTGGTTTCACAGATTCACTGCCTTTATTCGCTCTGTGGGTTTTGTTCCATCGCAATGCGATCCCTCTCTGTTTATCTTCCACCGTCATGATCAAATTGCCTATCTGTTGTTAGACGTCGATGACATCATACTTACCTCCAACACACCCACCCTTCTTCAATCAGTCATCGCCTCCCTCCAATCCGAATTCTCCATGACAGACCTAGGCGAGCTCCACCATTTTCTAGGGATCAATGCCCATCGCAACACCTCTGGATTGTTTCTCTCCCAACAACAATACACACTAGAGCTTCTCGACCACGCCAACATGCTTCAGTGCAACCCGATCTCCACACCCATAGATACTCGATCCAAGCTCTCTGCTCGCGACGGCACTCCTTTCCATGATCCCTCGCTATATCGTAGCCTAGCAGGCGCATTGCAGTACCTAACTCTTACCCGCCCCGATATATCCTACACTGTCCAGCAAATCTGCTTGTTCATGCACGCCCCAACCACTTCTCACTTTCAGATGATCAAACGTGTGCTCCGCTATCTCAAAGGAACATCACACTATGGCTTGCAGCTGTTCCGTTCTTCGACACATGAACTCACTGCCTACAGCGATGCCGATTGGGCCGGGTGCCCGGACACACGCAAATCCACTTCAGGATTCTGTGTGTTCCTCGGGGATAATCTTGTCTCGTGGTCCTCGAAACGACAACCCACCGTGTCGCGATCCAGTGCTGAAGCGGAGTACAGAGCGGTGGCCAATTGCATAGCTGAATCATGCTGGATGCGTCAACTCCTCCAAGAACTCCATCGTCCACCTCGTCGAGCCACCATCGTCTATTGTGATAATGTGAGTGCCATGTATCTGTCGTCGAACCCAGCGCAACACCAGCGGACGAAGCACGTGGAGATCGATCTCCATTTTGTCCGAGATCGAGTTGCATTGGGCGAAGCCAAAGTACTTCATGTACCTACGTCCTCACAGTTCGCCGACGTATTCACGAAGGGGCTACCATCTGCAGTTTTCAGTGATTTCAGGTTCAGCCTGAACATCGTTCCTGACGACGTTCAGTCTGCGGGGGGCTGTTGAAGTACACATGTAACGTGTCATCTTATGTAACGTGTGGCGTGCGTATAGCAGTAGGACCGAGTCCATAGGGATCACGTCGCTATGGTTGTTAGGATCCGATCGCTGCTCCTGCACGATCGCCTGTACTCTGTATATAACAGTCCTCCGTGGCTAAGCAATAACATCGTGGAGTTCTGTTAATCTTCTCGAAACCCTAGAGCCATCCCAATCCTGCAGCCGCCCGTCCGCCCCTCTTCCCCACTCCTCCATCTGCCCCGACAGCCGCCAGCTGCTCCCGTGGTGCCCCGCCGCATCCGGCCAACGGAGCGGAGATCCAGGCCCCGGCGGCTAGAGCTCCAGGAAGACGGCGCAGGCCCCCGTCTCGCAGCGTCTCCCGCTCCCCCTCTTCCTCGCGCCCCCCGGAAACCACGGAGCAAGGCACCGCGGGGGCTGGCCGAGCTCGGCACCAATCGGCGCCGCGGCCCCGAGGCGTTGCTCCCTGAAAATCTCCTCGTCGCGGCGCGCTCTCGACGGAGCTCCACGGGTGGCGCGCGGCGGTGGAAGCCTGGATCGAGTCGCAGCGTGGGTACGCGGCGGCGCTCTTGGGCTGGGAGCGGAGCTGCGTCAAGGACGGCGAGGACATACCGTGCCTGCTCGTGGCCTGGGCGTGCTCCTTCGAGGCCGTGGAGGTCGTTGTGGCGGAGTCTGCGACCGGACTGGATCCCAGCCTGGGGGGCCTTTCAGTCTCCTTCGTGATCTGGCGAGCTGCTTCAGCCAACCATGGAGCTGGGAGCTCCGTCGCTGGGCAGCCGGCCCTCCTGGGCGAGCTGGGCGCCCCAGCAGATCGTGGAAGGCCCGATCTGGCCATTAGCTCTCGAATCTTTATTTGGTTGGTCCTGGTCTAGCCCCTATTGTGGATCTGAGATTTTTTCTGTGCAGTTTCGTTTTTGTATGTTCCCGGGCAATGAACTGGGTCCATGTCTGGCCCTTTTTTTTATTTCATCCAGCATGGAAGATAAACGTTGTTAGATCTTGGGCTGCTTCTACTTGGCTTGGAACATGAAAGTTGGTACATGAATCCTGTATGCATATTCTGTAATTTTCTGGTGGTTCTTGTATGAATCGTTGATGTTTTATGCTTGAATCTGTGTACCAACAAAATCTTGTATGATATATTCTTATTTTTGTTGTATGAGTTTGCTGTATCAGATGCTCTGTGGATATTTGTGGGATTCTTGCTAAATCCGTAAATCATTTGTGATTCTCGAAAAAGAGGTCATTAGGCTACATGTATGAAAATCTTATGAATCCATGTACTTCTATGCATTTTCTATGTATGAATTTGTGGAGAACGTGTATAGAATAGTTAACAATGAAATTTTGAATGAATATTTTTTGTAGAAGAATATTTTAGTAGAAGAATTTTCATAGATATATTTTTGACAGAATTTTCACAGAACATATTTTGTGTAGAAGAATTTTAACAGAAATATTTTGTGGGGAAGAATATTCAGAAAATAACTTTCTGTGTAAAATCTTATATAAAACTTATATGAATTTTTTTGATAAAAATAAATCGAGCCCTGAAAGCATCTAAGAAGAGGGCAGCACGGTACTTGGAAAAAGCTAAAAGTAAAAGGGTTGCTCTGCAAATCTGCAATGTGCAGGTGGGAGGGTTATTTTGCAAACATTTTTAGCACGAATCTCCAACAAATGAGTCAAATAGACGGCTCAGATAGTATGGGGGGGCCAACATATGAGTGGTTAGACATTTCCCTCTTCGTTGCCCTGATAGAGCAAATTTATAGTGTTGTTGAGAACCACATCAGTTTGTCCACCCGAAACTTTGGGCACGACATAGAAGCTTTGTGTCTGGAGCCCGTTTGACAATGTCGCCTTTCAATGTCCAATGATGAGAGCTGGTAATGGCCTTTGAAGCACGAGAAAGCAACTGAACATCCAATCGTGCCCGATGGAACGCTTGGCTGAGCACAAACGGTGGAAACTGCATGTCCAAGGGACTCCAGCGATGCCACATTGAGTAAGAAGAGTTGACGGTATCCACTACAAAGAACATGAGAGCCCGGTTGGACTTGTAGGTCAAATAGCATGAAGTATCTGATACTTCTCGTTGGCAACTTGTGTAGGGTGATGAGATTGTCGAGGAGGTCAGCGGGCAGAGCGGCAAAGCCGCAGCCAGAAAACGCACAGAAACATGGCCCCTTTGGGCACTCCCTCCCATGTTCTATTATGTTGTAATTTGTGATATTCGTCCTACAACCGTGCTTGCATGGAACACAAGTGTTATCGACAATCCGCTCCATGCCATAGCAGCGCTTGGGAACGGTGCGCTTGCTTTCCGGGAGCTTCTCACGGCAAGGCGAGCAGATGAAATTCCCCTTAGGACACTGAAAGGACAGAACTTTCGCACTATAAATGTATATCAAGATCCGCTGAAAATTATAGTGAGATTTTGATCACGGTAGTGATACGTATGTTCAACCGCAAATCACATTTACCTGGAAAATGGGCGGGCTGAGGGGTTTAGAGCAGACAGGGAAGTTCAGGGTATCCAAGCCCATGGTGACTGCCTCTTGGCGTTGCTCTATCCCTCTGGCCGAGCTTCTGCTCGTCCCTTGCTGGATTTACAACCGCCCATCTCCACAAAAACCTCAAAGCTACTAGCTATTGCAATCCCTCCAAAACCTATCGATTGACAAGCAAACTAACTGGTGTCACTGAAGTCTAAAGTAAAACTAGAGCAGAAACAAGCTAGGAACGCCCTTGTTTTGCACAACACAGTGTATGCATTTGTGGCAATCTGAAAAAGGAGAAATGTACACCGGTTTTTATATGAGACAATCGGCAGCGGAGTGGCAGAGCAGTACCTGGTCTGGTCACCACGTTTCGACGAGGGCTAGTCACCATCACAGGCATCGATGCAGTTCGCTGGCGGCGGCCCCATGACGGACGGGTTCCTCGACTGCTCCTCCAAGGAGAGAAATAGCTGCCGATCACCTGCTTGCGAGTTCTCCTGCGGGACCTCGCCCGCGGTGATCTGAGTCCGACGAGAGGAGGATGGGAGAGGAGGTGCAGAGAGGGCGGCGGCAGGAGGCAGCAGCGCAAGTGGGGACTGAGCAGGCAGACAGACAGTGCGCGTGTCGGAGAGGAAAGAGTGGACTTGATATGGGCCCGATGGGTTTAGCAGAGGCGGTGACCAATTTTAGAAATGGGCCATTTGGGCCTGGGCTATGAGATAAGCCTACCAATTCTTTACGCGATTGCGACTATGTCTTGCATTTTTTGCCCTCAATAGTAAATGTGCACGTGAAATGCACATCTCTATAATGACTCGGCAATAGTTCACATGTCGAGAAAATCTCCAATCTGGAATTTCAAGAGTTAGGTTTCATGATTTCCTTATTCATATACGGAGCTGACAGTTTGGGTGCGCAATGGGGCGCTCACTGTACCACTACTCTTATTGTTCGTTCTTTTATGTTAAATAGGTAGATCAATGCATGATTTCTCCTTCCATCGAAATTAGAGTCGACTTATCTTTTGAGCACTCTACTTTGATTTTTTTTCCATGATGAGTTTCCTGAACCTTCTGATCTTCTGCAATCCGAGTATCCTCCTCTTCTTCCTCCGGGGAACCTTGGGGTGCGGTTTCTCAGAGAAGTGGCAACTGTAACGTCGCGGGGGGTTTCCCCCAATTAGTTTGCCTATTGTTTTACTTTTCAACATCTTCATACATCATGCATCGTCATATCACATGGCTGTTAAGATTAGTCTAACCGACTATTAGTTAGAATAGATGTCTATATGACTTATTCCCTAAACATATTGTAATTGTAATTGTACCCTTGAGGGTTTCTCCCTATATATACAAGAGCATGGCCGGCGGGTCTAGTTACGCTATAATTGAGGGTTTCTAAGTTGGTATGAGAGCCTATCTAAAACCCTAGATCAACACCCGCCGCCGCCTCCACCTGTGATCACCATGAGCGACATTGTCGTCTCCGCGTCCACCTTGTCCCCCTCCGCTGCACCGACCCCCATCAGCAGTATCTCCGACACCCTCGACCGGACGAACTTCATGTTGTGGAGGTCGGTCATCTTCCCTCACCTCGTCGGCGTCAATCTTCACGATCACCTTGATGGATCTACACCCGCCCCACCGGAGAAGATTATCCAAGGGACCGGAGACAAGGCTGTGGAAGTGGCCAACCCAGCCTACCACCAATGGTGGATTCAAGATCAGCGCGTGTTGTCTACGCTCCTCACCATCATGACCCCTGCCTTTGCTAGTCAGATGATCGGCCGCACCGTGGACAATGACGTATGTTATGCGCACAGAATCGCGCCACCGCTCGTCAGGTCCGCAATGAGCTCTCCCAGCTGAAGAAGCAAGATCTGAGCGTCGCCGAATACTTCCACAGGAAGAAAACCATGGCTGATACTCTGGCCTCCATCGGTGCCCCTGTGAAGGATGAAGAGCTCATCGATCTAATCCTTAACGACCTCGAGCGTGAGTTCTCTGCCATCAAGGCCTCGCTCACGGTGTTCAACCAGCCAATCTCGGTAGACAACCTCTACTCAATGCTGCTATCGTTCGAGACTATGGAGGCTGGATATCAGGACGGCGATGACTGGTCTTCCTCAGCTAACACTGCTGGCCGCCGCCACGATCAGCAGGCGTACCGCCCACTGCGCCCTCAAGACGGGAACCCCAGCTACACCAACCACGTGGGGACAACCTCATCAGCAAGTCGGCTACCAGGGTGGCCAACAGCACCAAAGCGACAGCTATAATAACCGTAAACACGATGGAGGTCACGGTAACAGCAACAACAACGACAACGGGAAGAAACAACGTCCCCGCTGTCAGATCTGCAAGAACTGGGGACACGATGCCCTAGGATGTCGCAAAATCTTCGACCAAAGCTTCCAGGGAGAGAATCAGCGCAGCGGCAACGCTGCGACGTCCACGCCGAGCCAGGGCTATGAAAACCCCTGGTTCATGGACTCCGGAGCAACTGATCACCTTACCAGCGACCTCCAGCGCATGCATGTTCACGATCGCTACACCAGCAAGGACCAGGTGCAGGTCGCAAACGGTTCAGGTCTGTCAATTGCTCACATTGGTCATTCTCGCATACCTGGTTCATCTCTTCAGCTTAGGGATGTTCTCCATGTTCCACACATAAGCAAGCATCTTCTTTCAGTTTATAAGCTTCTATGTGATAACGATGTTTTTATCGAATTTCATCGTTCGTTTTTCCTTGTGAAGGATCGGGTCACTCGGAGAACTCTTCTTCAGGGTAAAAGCCAGGGCGGTCTCTATCCCATTCCAGTTATTCGAGCCATCACCTTCCATCATGCCGCCCACTCCAGCTCCAAGGTTCCAGCCGAGCGCTAGCATCAACGTCTTGGTCACCCATCGAATAAAGTAGTCAATGTCTTAGTTCAAAATAATAGCCTTCCTAGCTCGAGTAATGTTTCTGAGAACTCTATTTGTGATGCTTGTCAACGTGCCAAAAATCATCAATTACCATACTCCTTGTCATCTCGTGTTTCATCCATACCTCTTGAGTTGGTGCATTTAGATGTTTGGGGCCCTGCTATTCCCTCCTCTGGAGGATTTAAGTATTATGTGAGTTTCATCGATGACTATAGCCATTTCTGTTGGATTTACCTTCTCAACCACAAGTCAGATGTTGAGTCTGTTTTCTATGCCTTCCAGAAACATGTTGAACTCTTGCTAAATACCAAAATTAAGGCGATTCAATCAGATTTGGTTGGGGGGGGGGGGGGGCGAGTACCACTATCGAATCTGCATCTCAACAAGTCCCTCGGGTGAACCCATGGGGTTTCGATTAGGAGAACGTGTAGACGCTGGTGACAATCGTCGGCTAGACAGGGGGCACGATTTACCCAGGTTCGGGGCCCTCATAGAGGTAAAACCCTTACTCCTTCCTCTGTCGATCTGTATTAACAAGTAGATCGGTTACAACGGGGGGTTGCTCAAGTCGAGAGTATGATCTCGATCTCAAGGCTTGGTGGTGCGGTATTGCTTGGTCCTCTTCCTGGTGGTTCTCCTGGCCTTATATAGGTGGCCAGGTCTCAAACCGTACCCGGGGAGGACTCAAACCCTAACCTAGAGTCGGTTACAAGTTTCCTAACTTGACCCGCAAGGCTTTGCGGGTGGGCTTCAATTGGGCCTTCTAGAGTAGTCCATGACGCCTCCTTTAGAGCTTGGGTCGTGGGCCTGAGACCGGGTTGGCTCACCCGACAGGCCTAGGATCCATCCCTTCATCAGTAGCCCCCGAGCCTTTACTCGACTGAGAATCCGTCGGGTGGACGCTCAGAACTTATCTTGATTTCTCTTCGACTGGTGACTTCAATCGTTTGAAGAGGATGTGTATCCTATATGCGATGCATTTCTTGTACTCGAGTATCGAGAAAATAAAAGTGCCTGTGTGTTTGGCTGATTTCGTAGAAGGATGTGGCTTAGTTGCTTGGCTCTTCTGAAAGCTCAAGGTCAATTAATTGCATCTAGGGCAAAAACAATTCTGGCCTACACAGATTCAAGACCTCCGACTCGAATCTGATGAGGTGATCATTGTGACTTGGCCGTGGAGGTCTTACCGAGTCGAACTTAACCTAATAGGGTACCCGGCGCGTCCGCTAGGATTTTTCTTCGTGTTGTTGACACGGAAATTACCGGAGGACGCAGGTTGAGTGCGATTCCAGGCCCTCAAGAGAGATCGTTTGGGTCTTACCTTCGTATTCGAAAGAAATACGGCATCCAGATGTGCCTAGTCGGCCGAACGATCCAGGGAATTGATGTGCGTACATCGTATAACCGATTGCAGGAGCTACGCACTCGCAAGTTTTGTCCAGGGATATTTCGAGTGAAAATGTCTCCCTTGATTTTTGTGCACAAAGTTTTTTGTGCTTTGTAGTCTTCTATCCATACGAAAGAGTTTTCGTGTTTGGAAACCTTGTCGTGCCCATTTGAAAGGAAATTTCGTATTCTGGGGCTTTTATGCGAAAGAGTTTTCGCGTCACGATTTGCCCATACGAAGTTATTTCGTGTCTCGGGTTTTTATGCGAAAGAGTTTTCGCATCATGATTTGCCCGTATGGAGTTATTTCGTCACTACAAGAAATATGTTGATACATGACCCTTTTTTAATGACCGTGGATGAACTGGTCATAGATCCATGACCATGTTTAATCTGTTGGTCATGACATGTTTGGGAGGGACTAAACCCATGACTTTTTTGGCAAAAAAGTCATGATTTTCTTTAACAAGATGGTCATGGCACATGATACCTGGTGTATGACCTTTTTTTTTCTTAACTAAGACCAATTGAATTTGTCATGAGTTTGTTGGCAGTAATTTTTTGCCTATGTGTCATGTCCACGTGTCAATTTTTGCCTATGTGTCATGTCCACGTGTCAATTTTTGCCTATGTGTCATGTCCACGTGTCAATTTTTAATCATCCACAGAAAACAAAGAAAATGTTGGCACTAATTTTTGCCTATGTATCATGTCCACATGTCAAATTTTGTCTATGTGTCATGTCCACGTGTCACTTTTTACCTATGTGTCATGTCCACGTGTCAATTTTTAATCATCCACGAAAACAAAGAAAATTGGCAAAACGGGGGCTTGAACCTGCACCCTCCGAGGAGCTCTACAACCCACATAACCACTACATCACCCGATCCTTTAGTGATAAATTGGAAGCACGACTGTATTTGTACAGTTAGTAATCGCTTACATTGGAAGAAAACCCACCGACCGATAATAATACACGATAAAAAGAGCGCAGGAGGGACTCGATCCCGCGACCTCCTGTAGGCCAAAGAGGACACCGACCACTAGCCTATCAACGATTTGATGCTAGGATTCAAACTGAAGCCTTTTATCCATACTTCCTCGTCGGACTGGGCCGCGCGATCGACCGCGCGCTGGGACGGGTCGGGTGTGCTGCATAGATGGGCCGACCGCGCGCTGGGAGGGCCCGAGTGTGCTGCATAGCTTGGCCAGCCGCGCTGATGGGTTGGGCTGGCCGGTTTGGGTGGCTATATTTTTCTCTTTTAACATTTCACTTTTTTTTCTTCTTCTATAACTTTTGGTTTCCAACTCCAAATTAAACCAAATACATTTTGATTTTTTTTTCAAAATATTTCTTGTGATTTTATAGACTATTAGGGACCATTTTTACTCAAAACAAAATAGAATACGCCTAAGCATTACATACCGATTCATAAAGGGTTGTGAATATTCTTAATTAAAATTTTGTATTACTCATTCATATTCAAATGCAAGATCAAATGCGGGGTTTTAAAATTTTGTATTACTCTTGGTGTATTTATGTTGAAATAGGTACTTGGGTACCTAAAAATGATTTTTTTCAAAAAATAAAGAGAAAACTATGAGGCACCTGTAGTTCAAATTTGACCCGGTTTAAGCTGAATCGGCACAAACTTGTCTTTTTCAAAGGAGGTGTATTTTGAGATATTTAGAGGTAGTAAATTTGTTATTTGTAGATCAAATATGACATAATATATTTACAATTTTAATTTGTACATTTTTGCAACATATTTTGTGTATGTGCTTCACAAAAATAGCCAGTTTAGACACTCCGGAAAGGGAAAATGGTATTTTTATTCAACGAAAAATAAAACTTTCTTCGTGAACATTGTTAGTTGTTCCAATATGCACCTTTGTGTGGAATATGGGCACATTTAAACAAACTATGCCATGGATGTGGCCAAAACATCCGTCATTTGGCCCGAAAGCCATGAATCTTCGTAGGAGATAGCTCATTTATGTGAACACATTTTCCACCAAATTGTCGTATTCCAAGTTTATTATTTTTTTTTTGATACTAGGACATATATAAAAACACCACGCGAAGGTCTTGCATCGTTTCGAGTTAGTCTGAATTTTCTGTAATTTTCAAACCCGGTTTCGGAAAACCGTCAAAACGGGGGACATGACCGTTCGTATCTAGGTGTTGAATCTTGATGAACTCTTGGTGTATCTATGTTTAAATAGGTACTTGGGTACCTAAAAATTATTTTTTCCAAAAATAAAGAGGAAACTACGAGGCACCTGTAGTTCAAATTTTGCCCGGTTTCATCTGAATCGGCAGAAATTTGTCTTTTTCAAAGGAGGTGTATTTTGAGATATTTAGTGGTAGTAAGTTTGTTATTTGTAGATAAAATATGACATACTATATTTAGAATTTTAATTTGTACATTTTTGCAACATATTTTGTGTATGTGCTTCACAAAAATAGCCAGTTTTGACACTCCGGAAAGGGAAAATGGTATTTTAATTCAAGGAAAAATAAAACTTTCTTCGTGAACATTGTTAGTTGTTCCAATATGCATCTTTGTGCGGAATATGGTCACATTGAAACAAACTATGCCATGGATGTGGCCAAAACATCCGTCATTTTGGCCCGAAAGCCATGAATCTTCGTAGGAGATAGCTCATTTCTGTGAACACATTTCCACCAAATTGTCGTATTCCAAGTTTACTATTTTTGGTGGATACTAGGACATATATAACAACACCACGCGAAGGTCTTGCATCGTTTCGAGTTTTTTTGAATTTTCTGTAATTTTCAAACCCGGTTCCGGAAAACCGTCAACACGGGGGACATGACCGTTAGTACCTAGGTGTTGAATCTTGATGAACTATTGGTGTATATATGTTGAAATAGGGACTTGGGTACCTAAAAATTATTTTTTCCAAAAATAAAGAGAAAACTACGAGGCACCTGTAGTTCAAATTTGGCCCGGTTTCAGCTGAATCGGCAGAAACTTGTCTTTTCAAAGGAGGTGTATTTTGAGATATTTAGTGGTAGTAAGTTTGTTATTTGTAGATACAATATGGCATAATATATTTAGAATTTTAATTTGTACATTTTTGCAACATATTTTGTGTATGTGCTTCACAAAAATAGCCAGTTTTGTCACTCCGGAAAGGGAAAATGGTATTTTTATTCAACGAAAAATAAAACTTTCTTCGTGAACATTGTTAGTTGTTCCAATATGCACCTTTGTGTGGAATATGGTCACATTTAAACAAACTATGCCATGGATGTGGCCAAAACATCCGTCATTTGGCCCGAAAGCCATGAATCTTCATAGGAGATAGCTCATTTCTGTGAACACATTTTCCACCAAATTGTCGTATTCCAAGTTTATTATTTTTGCTGGATACTAGGACATATATAACAACACCACGCTAAGGTCTTGCGTCGTTTCGAGTTTTTTTTTGAATTTTCTGTAATTTTCAAACCCGGTTTCGGAAAACCGTCAAAACGGGGGACATGACCGTTCGTACCTAGGTGTTGAATCTTGATGAACTCTGGGTGTATCTATGTTGAAATAGGGACTTGGGTACCTAAAAATTATTTTTTCCAAAAATAAAGAGAAAACTACGAGGCACCTGTAGTTCAAATTTGGCCCGGTTTCATCTGAATCGGCAGTAACTTGTCTTTTTCAAAGGAGGTGTATTTTGAGATATTTAGTGGTAGTAAGTTTGTTATTTGTAGATAAAATATGACATACTATATTTAAAATTTTAATTTGTACATTTTTGCAACATATTTTGTGTATGTGCTTCACAAAAATAGCCAGTTTTGACACTCCGGAAAGGGAAAATGGTATTTTTATTCAACGAAAAATAAAACTTTCTTCGTGAACATTGTTAGTTGTTCCAATATGCACCTTTGTGTGGAATATGGTCACATTTAAACAAACTATGCCATGGATGTGGCCAAAACATCCGTCATTTGGCCCGAAAGCCATGAATCTTCGTAGGAGATAGCTCATTTCTGTGAATACATTTTCCACCAAATTATCGTATTCCAAGTTTATTATTTTTTGGTGGATACTAGGACATATATAACAACACCACGCGAAGGTCTTGCATCGTTTCGAGTTTTTTTTTTTGAATTTTCTGTAATTTTCAAACCCGGTTTCGGAAAACCGTCAAAACGGGGGACATGACCGTTCGTACCTAGGTGTTGAATCTTTATGAAATCTTGGTGTATCTATGTTGAAATATGGACTTGGGTACCTAAAAATTATTTTTTCCAAAAATAAAGAGAAAACTACGAGGCACCTGTAGTTCAAATTTGGCCCGGTTTCAGCTGAATCGGCAGAAATTTGTCTTTTTCAAAGGAGGTGTATTTTGAGATATTTAGTGGTGTTAAGTTTGTTATTTGTAGATAAAATATGACATAATATATTTAGAATTTTAATTTGTACATTTTTGCAACATATTGTGTGTATGTGCTTCACAAAAATAGCCAGTTTTGACACCCCGGAAAGGGAAAATGGTATTTTTATTCAACGAAAAATAAAACTTTCTTCGTGAACATTGTTAGTTGTTCCAATATGCACCTTTGTGTGGAATATGGTCACATTTAAACAAACTATGCCATGGATGTGGCCAAAACATCCGTCATTTGGCCCGAAAGCCATGAATCTTCGTAGGAGATAGCTCATTTTTTTAAACACATTTTCCACCAAATTGTCGTATTCCAAGTTTATTACTTTTGGTCGATACTAGGACATATATAAAAACACTATGCGAAGGTCTTGCATCGTTTCGAGTATTTTCGAATTTTTCTGGAATTATCTAAGCCGGTTTCGGAAAACGGTCAAAACGGGGGACATGACCGTTCGTACCTAGGTGCTGAATCTTGATGAACTCTTGGTGTATCTCTGTTGAAATAGGTACTTGGGTACCTAAAAATGATTTTTACGAAAAATCATGAGCAAACTATGAGGCACCTGTAGTTCAAATTTGGCCCGGTTTCTACGGAATCGGCTGAAATTTGTCTTTTTCCAAAGAGGTGTATTTTGAGCTATTGAGAGGTAGTAAGTTTGTTATTTGTAGATCAAATATGACATAATATATTTAGAATTTTACTTTATACATTTTTGCAACATATTTTGTGTATGTGCTTCAAAAAAAAAGCCAGTTTTGGCACTCCGGAAAGGGAAAATGGTATTTTTATTCAACGAAAAATAAAAATTTCTTCGTGAACATTGTTAGTTGTACCAACATGCATCTTTGTGTGGAATATGGTCAGATTGAAACAAACTATGCTCTGGATGTGGCCATAACATCCGTCATTTGGCCCGAAAACCGGTTTGGGAAAACGGTCAAAACGTGGGACATTACCTTTCGTATCTAGGGGATGAATATTGTGAAACTCCTGGTGTATCTCTGAAGAAATAGGAACTTGGGCACCTAAAAATTATTTAAAAATATATTTTAAGTTGAAACTGTTAGTTATAGGTCTTGAAGTTTTTATATTTGACATAAAGAAAATAAGCTATTTGTTAGCTGATAAAGTACCACGGAAACTAGTTTTGTGTTACTTCTAAATTAGCTACCTAGAGACTATATAGTGGGGCCAACAAGTAGCAGGTCCTAGCTGCAGCTAGAGTATGATGGGGTGGGAAAGTGAGTACGAAGAGGAAAATTTCGGAACAAAGCTCGCGAGGCCGCGACCCTATCCCGCCCCCGTCCTCCTAAAACTGATCCCCATCTAGTCCCCTAGGTTTTCTCCCTCGCGCCGCCACCACCCCTCGTCTCGTCTCCT
Organism: Alopecurus myosuroides; assembly: GCA_028641055.1. NCBI lineage: Eukaryota > Viridiplantae > Streptophyta > Magnoliopsida > Poales > Poaceae > Alopecurus > Alopecurus myosuroides. The sequence continues at coordinate 555,794,202 of CM054058.1, forward strand.
TCGATAGATCCGAGCCCCTCTCTTGTTCTCTCTTCCTCGCGTGCTCTCCACGGCCTCGAGCGAAAGCGCGACGCAGTGCGGGTCGGAGGAAACCACGAGCAATCAACTCATCCGCCCCCTGTTTCGCTCTTCCGCCGCCGCCTCTCCCAGCCACTCCCACTCCTATGGATCCCCTTTGCCGCCGCGTCTGTCTCAGGTCGATTCCGGCCTAGCACAACCACACTCGGCGTTGCAGACCACAACCCCGGCCCCAGAGCCTCCTCCTCTCCCGATTCCACCGAGTGGAACCTCGAAATCGTGGCCCGACTACAAATCCTAGATCCGGAGAAAGGGCTGGCAGACCACAACCCCGGCCCCAGAGCCGCTCCTCTCTCCCCGATCTAGATTCCACTGGTTGTTCTATTTTACGGTTGGGGATTCGTTCTTCTTTCTCCACGCTGATGGTTCGGGCCCTCCTCAAGGGAAGGATCTGTCTGCATTTTCCGTTTGGTTAATCTCTCCCTATCTCTCGTCGGCCGAGCCGTCTTTCTTGGAGAATCTTGGTCGATTTCCCCTTTGCGCGAGCAGATCCGCTCGCGATCTTGCCCGATTTCTCCTGCCGCGAGTCTCACCCAACCTTTTCGTTTCTTACCATACGAAAGAATCCGCGTCTTTTTCTATGTACGGATTCTCTCCGTGCACGCAAGACTTCTAGATTTCTTTGCTAGATTTCTTCTTTGCTCAACCACCATGTTGACCTTTCTTTCCACCAGGTGGCTGCGGAGGACATGGAGCACTACACCGTGAGGCTTGGCGCTGGGGGAGGACATGGAGGGTCAGTTGCTGCTGCCGCCGCCGCAAGATCACGCTCGGGAACATCAAGGCCGGATCGACAAGGGCGGCCGCCGTGGACGCCTGTGACAGCTACTTCCTCTACAAGGACTACAAGATCGCCCACGACTCCACTGCCCTCCAGATCTGGTACGCATGCCCGCTACCTCCTCTTCCCCTCTTTTTTTTTGCCTAGAATGCGAATACAATTGGAACCATTTTTTGGGTCATGTAAAGTTCATTATCATCTGAAGTTCATTATATGACTGCAAGTGTTCTTTGCCAGTTCCTGATTCCTGTAACATGTGCTATAAAATAAAATGTGAAGTCAAGAATTTCCTGAACACTTGGATATATTTTGGTGCTAGTTAATTAGAAAATGATAGTTAGGAAGCTCAGTTGCTGTAACAGTAGTTGCCCTACTTGGTAGTAATTTGTGATATTGGTAGGTTCAGTGGGATATATTAGCCCAGAGAAGTGTTCTGCTAGCCATGGATAGCACTGCCCTGCTGCTCTAGTTTAGTTTTCAAATGTTTGATAAAGCGTTATACGACAATGTCCACTGAAACTAGAGTTCCAGAACAGCTTTGTTCCAGGTAAACCGCTGCAAATTGTCATGTCTGATGGCGGCTACTTGTGATTGCAGTTATCATCTCTGTCACCAAGGAGGGTGTCAAGTTATCCACTGCTGGAGACACTGGGACTGCTAACATCGTATGCAGGCAGAAGTTGTTCCTGCCTCTAGTTAGTCTGAATTTTTTTTTCTTGTGTCTGGTTGCAAAATGGGAGTCAGGACGCCGAGTTGTAGCACTATGATTAATTACCCTATTATCTGTCAGACTGCTTACCATTATTTGATGTATACTTTGTTTACTCCATAGTTCTCTATATTACCATCAGCTTGTTGAATGTTGATACTGTAATCAAGCGTCGCTGTGTCTCTTGCCCGTTTGTGTGTGTTTTTCAGTTTCACGGGTGACATTAGTATACTTGAAACTAGTCATTGCATGTGATTTGTGTCTACATTGACTAGTGTCGGCCTTATTGAACGAAGTACCATGGCTCTGAGTTTCATATTTGAACTGGGATTTGTTTGTACTGTGACTAGTGTCATTGCTTGGTTGTTTGCACTAGAGTTTTATTAGGATGAGCATGCTTCCCTTGTTCACATAAATCGATTGAACATATATCTGCTTAGTTCTCTCTATAAATTTTATTCTATAAAGTAAAGGCATAACTCAGTTTGCCTAACTATAGATTAATGATTTTAGGGACCAGTTTGTGGTGTTAGATCTCTACACATGTTTTATCTTGAATTTTGGTAGTGCGGAAACACAGTAGCAATCTTATTAATAAGATATATTTGATGTATTATCTTTCATTGGATTGTGTATGTTCTAAAGTTGTTGTTTCATTCTACTTTTATCTCACAGTTATCCATTTTGGTTGCATGATACATTTGTTCTACCGTGCTGAAGCAATGATGAATGTCGGCGGGAGGGCATTCTTCAATGGCCAGTGTCAACGATGACATGGACCAGATCTTCTTTAACTAAAATCCCTTCCACGACATCGACACAAAGTGAGATGTCTACTCTTCATCTTCTCGAATAGATATGGTCCTGTCTTTTAAGCTGATATTATTAGATGATCAACTAGTTGGGATGTACCTATGTGTGCATGAGCATTTTGAAGCTCTGCATGTAGTTATTTTTTTCTTGTATCTACTGATTAATGGAGTGTGATTCTTGTTACTGTTTGAACTTGCAAGAAAATATCTGAAATTAACAACAGACTGGGATAACCGTCTTAGATTTACACAATCGTATTTGTGGGCAGGATAGCCTTTGCTTGCTTACATGTGCTCTGTTGCTTACATCAGTTGCTCTGCTGCTCACATTAGTGTTGACATTTGTTGCCATTGCAGTCCTTCAGTATCAGTACACTAATGCTGGTAGAACTTGAAATGTTTTCATGCACCCCGCGTCTCTCATTTTATATTATTTGACTTACTGTTGTTTGTTCTTTGCATGCATGAGCTGGGAGGTCTAGCAGATGTTCCATATTGCGCCCGGAAGACTCATTTCCTTATGACGAGCCATCGTGTTGATATTTCTGAACCATGATGGTGACGTGTTAGATTTCTGGGACCTGAAAAATGCTATTGTGACTTGGCCTGTTCTTTGAACCTGTAATATGGCGTGAACCTGTAATATGTGATGATCTGTATTCCTGAAACATGGGATGTAATTCAAATTTATTGTAATACAAATGAAGTTTGAATTCAGTTTTTAATAGAGATTTGAATTTGATCCTAGCTTGATGCAAGTCGGCTTAAGAGTATAAAGCCCATGATGATAGCATTTTCATGAAACAATTGGGCTGTGATAAAAGGCCTCAGCCCAATTAATAGTGGACGCTATTTGGTAGTAAAATAAATATTAATTCGAAAAAATGGACCCAGAAAAGGCCAGAACTGGGAAATTAATTGTACCGTAGAAAGGCCGAGGCCCATGGAATAAGTCTAAATTAAAAAGGCCAAGTGCCAGGAATTAAATTAGCTGAAAAAAATGCAAAGAGAAGAAACAAGAAATGGGCTAAAACATTGGGCTGGCCCATTTGGAGGAGCAGCATGGACTGGGCCGAATCTTTTCCATGACCTAGTGAGTTGGTCATTATTTTGCCACATAGGATTGGCCACGTAGGATGTGACGTGGCTATGGCAGGATATCACATGACTAAATCAGTTGGTCATAGGGTTATGACCCCTCTGATTGGGTCATAGTGTCTATGACAATTCCATTCAATTAGTCATTGACGATTAAATAAGACGCTCGGTATGTGACTTTCCATTTTTGGTCAAAAAGGGGTCATGAATCAAACTACGTGACCTTCTAGTGACAAAAATTGAGGGTCATGTATCAACATATTTCTTGTAGTGCGTGTCTGGGGCTTTTACCCGAAAGAATTCCGAGCCTGATGAGGTTCACAATGACGTCATAGCGCACTTTTATCCTCCCGATGGGACGTGACGGAGTGAGAACAGGTGTGCTGGCCCACCTTGTCAGCTTTTTGACCGGAAACGAGACGTCGTTTCCGGTTTTTCCGCGAGCCACGCGCAGTAATTGCGCACGATCTGCTGTTAAGATCGTGGCACGAAACAGCTTCCACCGTCTCCTCGCTTCCGCTTCACGCGTGGCAGCCGCGATGAGTGCCACGTTGCCTGATGAACGGCCATGATCGAGTGGCGCCGTGTATATATTCGGTCCTTAGGTGGAAAGTAAAAACTTCCCGGTCATTCGCTCCCCAGCCTTCTTCTTCCTCGCGCTCATCTTCTTCTTCACGAGCTCGCACCAGCATCCATGGCGGGAGGAAAGAAAAGTAGTGCAGCTGCCTCCTCCTCAAGGGCGACGGAAGATGTTCTGCGCCACCCGCTCTGCGCTCAGGCGACTGGCGCTCCCCCAACACGACGAACAAAAGCATCAAGGAGATGCAGAGGGAGGGACTGCTGTCCCCCGAGACCGAGAAGCGGGTTCGCCTTGGCAAAAAAGAAGAGGTACCAAATCCCCGCGCGAACGAGCGCGTGATCTTCGCGGATCACGTTTCGCGTAGGCTCTCATTCCCCCTCCATCCTTTCCTTGTGGCTTTGCTGTATGTCTACGGCATACAGCTCCACGATCTGCCTCCAAATGCGGTGCAGCCCATCTCATGCTTCATCGTTTTTTGCGAGTGCTTCCTGGGCATCCGCCCACACTGGGGTCTTTGGAAGGCCCTGTTCAAGGTGCGGGTCTTCCGCGAGAAATCGCGGGTAGAGACCGAGCTTGGAGAGCCGCTGCGCACTGCCGGCTTCGGAATCAAGGCAAAATCGGACAACTGCTACTTCGAGATGCACATCATCGACTCCACACAAGGGTGGAGAACCAAGTGGTTCTACATCGTCGACAACATCGCGGGTGGAGTTCATGAATTCCACCCGTTCGCTGTCCTGAAGCAGCGGAAGTCCTGGGCGCACAAGCTTTCAGTCGAGGAGAGCCGAATCATCGCCCCGCTACTCGCCAAGGTGGCCGCCCTTCGTGACCAAACCGCAGGATTTGTGCTGAACGGCTTGCATCTGGCGAGTGTGTTCCTCAAGCGCAGGAGTCAACCTCTGCAGGAGAGGCCCTCCACGATGTGGGAGTACCAGGGTGTCGAAGACCCCATCCGCGTGAGCCGAGAAGAACTTTCGAATGTTGAATTCGAGAAGAAAATCGCAGCCATCACCAGTCTGAAAGTGGGCGAGACCTTCCCTGACTTCCCTGTCGCAGCATTTGAAGCTTCGAGACCTCCTCCACCCGAAGGAAGTTCAAATCTTTCCTTGTCTTAACTTTTTCTCTTTGTTCGAGAGTTTGTCGACTGAGTTTCTCCTTCTCGTTTTTTTGTTTCCCTTCTGTAGAGTTTAAGGGTGGCAACCTGCTACCCGCCAATTTATGGTGAAGAGGCGTCGGACTTGTTGGCAAGCAACCTGGAAGTTCCTGTTGACACCAGCGTTGCCGATGCTGACTCGAGTTCCGAGCACGCCTCTTCGGATGACGTGGAGGAATCGAGTAGCGATCTCCACCACCGTAAGCGGCGCAGGGCGGGAGACGATGAAGCCACTTCCAAGGATAACTCCTTGGGTGGGGGATATGATAAAGAGCCCCTCATCGTGACCCCATTGAGTATGCGTGCTCCTCCGGCTCCCAAGCTGAAGATCCAGATCGCCTGGAACGCGGACATGTTGGACGACGATGATGACGAGTAAGTTTTTCTTTCCTTCTTCGTTCTAGTCGAAAGTTTTCTTTTTGCTCCTTCTGATGTGTTGTTTCTTTCTCCCCAGGCTTCAGTACATCAGCCCCGGCCGATTCGCATCTTCTGTTCCTCCCGAGAAGAGGAAAGATGCTGCTGCTGCGGGTGAAACCCCAATTGCTGGGGCCGTCCAGAACTCGCCAAGCCCAGCCCCCACAGCTGCGGCTACGGATTATAGGCTGTCTAGCTTTGCGGTTGGGGCCTCGGCTTCGAAAGAAGTGTCGGGTAGCTCGGCTGATCCTCTGTGCATTGCCCAGGGCCAGGTAAACTTTGTCGTTTTCCTTGCATTCTGTACTTCGTTCTTTTCTGTGTTTTTATCGGGTGCACGGTAGTGCTCCCGATGGGAGTAGCCCCCGAGGTTGTGGTCAATCGCTTGCGATTGGCTACAGGCTAAAAAACTTTAAGCTTCTTTCCTTTCTTGATTTTATCGGGTGCGCGGCAGTGCTCCCGATGGGAGTAGCCCCCGAGGCTATACTCGACTGTTTACAGTCGTGAATAGACTCAATTTCCTTCCCCTTTCGCTGACTTCTTCCTCTTTGTGTTTTTGCAGTCTCTGCTTGACTCTCTCGCAGCCTTTGGTCGCCGTGTAATTTCGACTGAGGCAGATTGCGTAATCCTTCGGGCTGATCGTGATCGACTCGTCTCGGATAACCAAGCTCTCCAAGGTAAATGTACCCATTCCTTCTACTTATTATTTCTGATTGTGTGAATTCCTTTAGGCTGAAATTGATTGCTGTGTATCCCAAGTTGATTTTCTGAAGACCGAGAAGATTGATGCCATCACTCGGGTGACCACTCTCGAGGCTGAGTTGGAGGCTGCTCGAAAGGAACTTGAATCCTCTCGCAAGCAGTCGACTGAGCTCGAGGGAAAGCTCGTTGAGCCCCAGGACGCTCTGAAGCGACTGGAGGAGGCTGGCACCGAACAGGATAACGATCCCGTTGACTTCTTTCACCCTCTGGCCCAGAATTTCGCAAGTAAGTTGCCCTTGACCTCCGGTGTTTTTGGACTGGCTGGTATGTCTTTGGAATTAATGTTGTCTCTTTGCAGATGTCCTTGGCGTTGCGCTGGAGCTGCTCGGGGTTCAACGGGTGGATGCCCTGACGGATTTTTGCGCTCAGCTTCGGAGGCACGCGAGTGCGATCTGCTCCCTTGTTGGCAATGCCATTCGAGTGTTGACGCAATTACACGAGTGTCTTCTGGCTGATGTCGCGGTTCCGCCCACGCTGGATGGTCTCTTGAAGGTTTTTCTGGAGGATGATCCTCTTCAGGCCTACTCGGTCGTCCAGTCGGAGCGCGGGGCTAAGACTGCTATCCAGTTCGCGCTGGCGCACGGAGTCGCAGGCTTAGACGAGCCGTACTCGAGCCTTCCCGTCGATGCTACCACGGGTAGAAAGGTAGCGCTTCGTCCTTTCGGCGATCCTGCTGGAGTCCTTGCTCGGAAGCTATCTGACTTGATTGCCCGTGCTAGTCGCAAGGGGCAATCTGCCGCGAGTGGAAGCACTTCTGTAGTTCCTTAGGATAGACCTTATGTAGTTTGCTCTTCTGATGTAATGAACCTTGGGATGTATTCCCGTATTCTGCCTTTAATCGAAATGTTCTTTTGATATCTAAGATGTGATTTCTTGCGATTGATTGTCATGAGTTCCTCCCGATGGGAGTAGCCCCCGAGCACCTGTCGAATAGGTGGTTTATTTCTTGAGTGGGGGTGTCTTGAATTCTTCCTTAACTTTTCTTATCTTCTTCCAGGTAACAGGTGCTGTTGCGGAGTCTTCGAGTGGATCTGCCACACGAGCAGATCCCCTTGTTGCTGCTGTTGGTACATTTGCCGGCCTCCATGATCGTGTCGCGGATGGTGAGCGCAAGCTGAAAGCTTTGCGTGGAGTGGCTGATGTAGCCAAGTCTAAACAAAAACTTGCGGCTGAACGCGAGCAATTTGTGATGGAAGAGTTGGCAGTTGTTGCCAAGGATATGCTTTGTAAGCACTTCAGTCCCCTAGCATTTTGATTGACTGTATCTTGTTGTAACACTCGGGGGATTTCCCCAATTAGATTTGGTTGTTTTTCTTTTTGCATAGCATCATGCATCATATGCATTGCACTTGTTTTCAAACCAGTTAAAACTTTCAAACCAATTTAAGAAATTCAAACAATGCACTCTTGTTTCACACTCAAATTGTTTTCAATGAAATTGAAATGGAAAATAAATGTTGCTTGGTTAAATAAATTCCCCTTTTCTTAAAACCCTAAATTGAATGTCAAATTCAAATTTAAACATCACTAAAAACTTTTGAATTTTCAAAATCCAAAACTTTTGTTCTTGGGCATTTGTAATGCTGAGTGCATGCAAATTGCTCCCCTAATTTTTGAAAAAAAAACCCTAAACCCCTTTCCTTTCTCACTTATCTCTCTTCTACAAAAAAAAAGAATAAATAAAAAAAACCAAAGGGGGAGGCAGCCAGGCCAGCCAACAGGCCGGCCCAGGCCACCTACGACCCCAGGCCCAAGCGCCTCCCATCCCCTTGTCGTCTTCTTCCTCTGTACGGAGACAGAGAAAGGAGATCCTCCCCCACCTGCAGCCCTCCTACCGCACCCCCTCTCCCTTATCTACCCCAAGGGCACGCCCAAACCCTAGCCTCCCTCTCCTTCCCTCCTGGCGCCGCCACTCTCCTCGCTTCCCCTCCTTTCCTGCTTCTTTCTGAACTTCTGAAGCACCACCGAAACAGCCACCAGGGCCGAATGTTTGGGGCCATGGCGCCGCCGGTACCCTCCTCGATGGACCCCGGTTCCGGCAGGAATGGAACTGGGGCACATCCACCTCCGTCTCCGCTTCCTCGGCTGGCCCGGAGAGGCACCAGGGGGCGCGGCACCGGCGAGTTTTCCGCCGTCGACCGCTGCCTGCTGCTGCTCTCCCACAGCGCCTCCACGAGCCTTCTTGCGGACCACGGGGCCCCTCGAGCCCAAGGTGAGCGCCTCGTCCTCGGGCCCCTTCCCTGCTTCCCCCCTCTTGCTCTGGGTGATCGCCATCGAGCGGCACCATCCCCTCCGCTCCAGATCGCTGCTGGCCGTAGTCTGTCTGTCTCCGTCGCGAGCACGTGTTCGGTTCAGTTTCGTCAGTTAAAAAAATCAAAGCAGTACACTTGATCTTCCCCGTGCACGCTATTTTGTAACGACTCGAACCGCAGCCCAGTGGTAGCGTCCCGCCTGCCGCAGCGCTAGGGCGCAGGATCGAATCCCCGCGGGCGCAAGCAGCAGCCCCTTTTTTGCGAATTATTCGCATGGGCGCTGGGCCCACCTGGCATAGGCTCCCGAGGCCCAGCTGGCTCCAGCTCGGTCCAGTCAGCGCCAGGACGGCGCTGGCCCACTGTCAGCCGGTGTGGGTATCCCCCCCGGTGCAAAATGTTTTCCTGCCCAGTTTCTTTTACTTATCTTTCCAGAAATTGCAGATTAGTCCCTAGTTTTCAAAATTGAATAAGTAATTCAATTTAAATCCAATTTCAACATATAAAATATGTTTTCCACTCAAAATTTCCTGTACTTTTCAATTATGCACTTTGTTTACTGTTTTGCCTAATTAAAATTGGTGCAATAATTCAATACTTTAAATACACCTTTTGAATTGCAAAATTAATAACTTGGGCATACAAATTCCAAATTCAACATTTTTAATATGTATTCCATACTAAATTAAATTCTCTACATGTTTAAACCATTTGTATACTGTTTTGAACATTTCAAATGGTTTCAAAAATTCAAATTTGGTCAAATTCATAACTAATTCAAATTTAATTCAAATGACACATATAAAATATGTTTTCCTATCAGAAAAATGCAATTAATCTGTTCATGCCATCCATGCACCTATCTGCATCTTGTAATGTGCACTTTAGATTTTGTTATGCATGCTCACTTAACATCAACATATGGAATGGGTTGGGGCATTTTAATTCAATTGTTGCCCTATTCCATTTAATATTGCTTAACTCACATATTTACTGTTTTCCATGCTAAACAACATTTAAATTGATGGTTAGCTAAACAACTTGAACCAATAATTATTTGTCCGGACTCCGGGTTCCGATTAAATTGTCTAAATTGCACTTTTGCGTTGCATCCCGCATGTCATGCATATAAAATAGGATCATGCTGGATCTTTTGCCGTAGTAGTAATTGTTGCATCCGGTGTTTGTTCTAGTTCGTTGCTTCTTCGCGGATAGGACTCTGAGATGATGTGAGCAACGACAAGTTCGGATGTACCTCTACTTGCTGGATTCCAGGCAAGTATACTCACTTGCTACCTATGGCTGCCTTTCATCACTTGTTACCGATTCTTTCCGTTGTCCTTATGCTAGCCTTATGATTCGATGCTTGTGTCTCGATCCTATCATATGTTTACCTTGCAGCCATGATATAGCCTTCCTTCCACTTCCTATTAACTGTTGTTTGTTTACCTTGTTGGCCCTCGTGTCGTAGTTGCATGCTTAGTGTTGTTTGCGCTCAAGTCTCGTTGTCCGTCTTATCACCTGTTTAGTCGACAGTTGGGTTTCAATTCAATCAACAACATGTTAATGCTTGGGGTAATAATAATTTGATGATAAGGCACCGGCAGGAGGCCCGGCGTGGTTTTGAGGCCTGCTAGTGTCGAACTTAATTAGGAAAAGGGTCTTGTCCTCCGATCCATGATGAGCGCACTAACCGCATGTGGGAAGCGAGTATGGGCGCCCCCCGCAATTCTGATTCGATTCGCATCTCGTCCAAATCGCCACAATTAGTTCGGGCTTTCCATTTGATGCATGCATATGTAGGTGCGAACCCTTGGCGCCAGGGTGGAACTTTTGTAGTCGGCATTTAGGGCGGCGTGGTCTTCCAGTGCTATGAGGGTCCCCCTTTTCTTCGTGGGGGCTCGATTAGCCGCGCACGCACAACACGTGGTTCTTTGGGCTTGATGCGAAGAAGAGTTGGGTTGTGTTGAGTGGCCTGCTTGGTGGGTTTGCTCCCCGCCTGGCGGGTTATTCTTACGTGTACGGCCAAATTGGTGCATCCCTGCAGGGTTAAATCTTCTCGAGAAGCCGTGTTGTCCGCGGTTATGGATGACTTGGTGAAAGTGCTGGCTAACAAGTACTCAGACAACTTACACTTAACGATGATAACTTGACTAGTAATATAGATTACCTCCACCATAAAAATGAATGTCACCTTAATCAACAGTGTGAGTTTCCTTGGGTTGCCTCCTTAGTAGGGGGTAACACTGGATGGGTATTGTTTGGTGAGTAGTTATAGTTGGTTTTGTCGCGCTATCTTATCCCTTTCTTTTAGCCGGATGTTGTAGCGCGTCTCTGTAGTTAGTTAGTGCAGCCCGCTGCAGCTTCTTTGCAATAATCCCTTCCTTCAGTTGTACCCAAAGTATTTGTATCTTGTGATGATTGGTTACGCTGGTATCTTGTGAGTATGGTTTATCCACTTGCCAGTACTTAATAGTACTGACCCACGAATCCTTTTCGTGGCTGCATATTCCACATTACAGTCAACAGGTTTGAAGTCTGACGATGTTAGCTTGGGAATCCCTCCGGCTTGGCCTGGGCAGGGATTGGACGCCATCGGTTATCTTCAGGACTCTTAGTCCAATTTGTATCTTGTCCGTAGTCGGACACTATGTTGTTTCTTCCGCTGTCATTTGGATCTTTGTATTGTATCAGTTGTATCCTTGACTCGTTTGAGTCGTCTTGTATATATCTTTTCTGTTGTTGTTGTTGTGGATTATTCGTGAACTGTTGTAATGTTATCACAAGTGGCAACCTGAAATCGGTTATTATGTGGATTTTGGCAGAAATGCTGAAATCTGCATAGTGCCCGATCCCGGGGCGTCACAAATGGTATCAGAGCATGGTTTCCGATTCCCAAAGTTGTTTCGATACAAATGGTTATCGAAGCAACGGGTCCGCAAAGCCTGTAGGATAATCTCGCTAACGGTCGTTGTTTCTAGAGTGTCAAAAACTATTTCCTGTTAAACTATTTTGGAAACATCTCAATAGGATTCTTGTTTTCTCCTTATCTCTATTCTATTTCTCCTCCTACCTTATTTGTTTTGGAGTCTCTTCCCTTATCTATCTTTCAAAGTGTTAGGATCCTACGTGGGTTGGACGTTCTCTTAGCCTTTAAACCTAATAGGTTCGATCTTCGGAAGGATCTCAATGGAAGAACATCGTTGTCACTCCGAGCAAGAATCTCTTGTTAGTGGTGTCGAGAAGCCCTTGTTAGTGGTGTCGAGGAGATCAACTGGAAGCATGAAGAATCGATAGTCGAACTTCTTTTCCCTCCCGGGTTAGTGGGTGGATTGCGAGGGCGCAATCCCTTGTTAGTGGTGTCGTCTGTAACACCCGGGGGATTTCCCCAATTAGATTTGGTTGTTTTTCTTTTTTGCATAGCATCATGCATCATATGCATTGCACTTGTTTTCAAACCAGTTAAAACTTTCAAACCAATTTAAGAAATTCAAACAATGCACTCTTGTTTCACACTCAAATTGTTTTCAATGAAATTGAAATGGAAAATAAATGTTGCTTGGTTAAATAAATTCCCCTTTTCTTAAAACCCTAAATTGAATGTCAAATTCAAATTTAAACATCACTAAAAACTTTTGAATTTTCAAAATCCAAAACTTTTGTTCTTGGGCATTTGTAATGCTGAGTGCATGCAAATTGCTCCCCTAATTTTTGAAAAAAAACCCTAAACCCCTTTCCTTTCTCACTTATCTCTCTTCTACAAAAAAAAAGAATAAATAAAAAAAAACCAAAGGGGGAGGCAGCCAGGCCAGCCAACAGGCCGGCCCAGGCCACCTACGACCCCAGGCCCAAGCGCCTCCCATCCCCTTGTCGTCTTCTTCCTCTGTACGGAGACAGAGAAAGGAGATCCTCCCCCACCTGCAGCCCTCCTACCGCACCCCCTCTCCCTTATATAACCCCCAAGGGCACGCCCAAACCCTAGCCTCCCTCTCCTTCCCTCCTGGCGCCACCACTCTTCTCGCTTCCCCTCCTTTCCTGCTTCTTTCTGAACTTCTGAAGCACCACCGAAACAGCCACCATGGCCGAATGTTTGGGGCCATGGCGCCGCCGGTACCCTCCTCGATGGACCCCGGTTCCGGCGGGAATGGAACTGGGGCACATCCACCTCCGTCTCCGCTTCCTCGGCTGGCCCGGAGAGGCACCAGGGGGCGCGGCACCGGCGAGTTTTCCGCCGTCGACCGCTGCCTGCTGCTGCTCTCCCACAATGCCTCCACGAGCCTTCTTGCGGACCACGGGGCCCCTCGAGCCCAAGGTGAGCGCCTCGTCCTCGGGCCCCTTCCCTGCTTCCCCCCTCTTGCTCTGGGTGATCGCCATCGAGCGGCACCATCCCCTCCGCTCCAGATCGCTGCTGGCCGTAGTCTGACTGTCTCCGTCGCGAGCACGTGTTCGGTTCAGTTTCGTCAGTTAAAAAAATCAAAGCAGTACACTTGATCTTCCCCGTGCACGCTATTTTGTAACTTCTCGAACAGCAGCCCAGTGGTAGCGTCCCGCCTGCCGCAGCGCTAGGGCGCGGGATCGAATCCCCGCGGGCGCAAGCAGCAGCCCCTTTTTTGCGAATTATTCGCATGGGCGCTGGGCCCACCTGGCATAGGCTCCCGAGGCCCAGCTGGCCTCCAGCTCGGCCCAGTCAGCGCCAGGATGGCGCTGGCCCACTGTCAGCCGGTGTGGGTATCCCCCACGGTGCAAAATGTTTTCCTGCCCGGTTTCTTTTACTTATCTTTCCAGAAATTGCAGATTAGTCCCTAGTTTTCAAAATTGAATAAGTAATTCAATTTAAATCCAATTTCAACATATAAAATATGTTTTCCACTCAAAATTTCCTGTACTTTTCAATTATGCACTTTGTTTACTGTTTTGCCTAATTAAAATTGGTGCAATAATTCAATACTTTAAATACACCTTTTAAATTGCAAAATTAATAACTTGGGCATACAAATTCCAAATTCAACATTTTTAATATGTATTCCATACTAAATTAAATTCTCTACACGTTTAAACCATTTGTATACTGTTTTGAACATTTCAAATGGTTTAAAAAAATTCAAATTCAAACAACTCTTTCAAATTTGGTCAAATTCATAACTAATTCAAATTTAATTCAAATGACACATATAAAATATGTTTTCCTATCAGAAAAATGCAATTAATCTGTTCATGCCATCCATGCACATGTCTGCATCTTGTAATGTGCACTTTAGCTTTTGTTATGCATGCTCACTTAACATCAACATATGGAATGGGTTGGGGCATTTTAATTCAATTGTTGCCCTATTCCATTTAATATTGCTTAACTCACCTATTTACTGTTTTCCATGCTAAACAACATTTAAATTGATGGTTAGCTAAACAACTTGAACCAATAATTATTTTTCCGGACTCCGGGTTCCGATTAAATTGTCTAAATTGCACTTTTGCGTTGCATCCCGCATGTCATGCATATAAAATAGGATCATGCTGGATCTTTTGCCGTAGTAGTAATTGTTGCATCCGGTGTTTGTTCTAGTTCGTTGCTTCTTTGCGGATAGGACGCTGAGATGATGTGAGCAACGACATGTTCGGATGTACCTCTACTTGCTGGATTCCGCAAGTATACTCACTTGCTACCTATGGCTGCCTTTCATCACTTGTTACCGATTCTTTCCGTTGTCCTTATGCTAGCCATGATTCGATGCTTGTGTCTCGATCCTATCATATGTTTACCTTGCAGCCATGATATAGCCTTCCTTCCACTTCCTATTAACTGTTGTTTGTTTACCTTGTTGGCCCTCGTGTCGTAGTTGCATGCTTAGTGTTGTTTGCGCTCAAGTCTCGTTGTCCGTCTTATCACCTGTTTAGTCGACAGTTGGGTTTCAATTCAATCAACAACATGTTAATGCTTGGGGTAATAATAATTTGATGATAAGGCACCGGCAGGAGGCCCGGCGTGGTTTTGAGGCCTGCTAGTGTCGAACTTAATTAGGAAAAGGGTCTTGTCCTCCGATCCATGATGAGCGCACTAACCGCATGGGAAGCGAGTATGGGCGCCCCCCGCAATTCTGATTCGATTCGCATCTCGTCCAAATCGCCACACTTAGTTCGGGCTTTCCATTTGATGCATGCATATGCAGGTGCGAACCCTTGGCGCCAGGGTGGAACTTTTGTAGTCGGCATTTAGGGCGGCGTGGTCTTCCAGTGCTATGAGGGTCCCCGTTTTCTTCGTGGGGGCTCGATTAGCCGCGCACGCACAACACGTGGTTCTTTGGGCTTGATGCGAAGAATTGGGTTGTGTTGAGTGGCCTGCTTGGTGGGTTTGCTCCCCGCCTGGCGGGTTATTCTTACGTGTACGGCCAAATTGGTGCATCCCTGCAGGGTTTAAATCTTCTCGAGAAGCCGTGTTGTCCGGTTATGGATGACTTGGTGAAAGTGCTGGCTAACAAGTACTCAGACAACTTACACTTAACGATGATAACTTGACTAGTAATATAGATTACCTCCACCATAAAATGAATGTCACCTTAATCAACAGTGTGAGTTTCCTTGGGTTGCCTCCTTAGTAGGGGTAACACTGGATGGGTATTGTTTGGTGAGTAGTTATAGTTGGTTTTGTCGCGCTATCTTATCCCTTTCTTTTAGCCGGATGTTGTAGCGCGTCTCTGTAGTTAGTTAGTGCAGCCCGCTGCAGCTTCTTTGCAATAATCCCTTCCTTCAGTTGTACCCAAAGTATTTGTATCTTGTGATGATTGGTTACGCTGGTATCTTGTGAGTATGGTTTATCCACTTGCCAGTACTTAATAGTACTGACCCACGAATCCTTTTCGTGGCTGCATATTCCACATTACAGTCAACAGGTTTGAAGTCTGACGATGTTAGCTTGGGAATCCCTCCGGCTTGGCCTGGGCAGGGATTGGACGCCATCGGTTATCTTCAGGACTCTTAGTCCAATTTGTATCTTGTCCGTAGTCGGACACTATGTTGTTTCTTCCGCTGTCATTTGGATCTTTGTATTGTATCAGTTGTATCCTTGACTCGTTTGAGTCGTCTTGTATACATCTTTTCTGTTGTTGTTGTGGATTATTTGTGAACTGTTGTAATGTTATCACAAGTGGCAACCTGAAATCGGTTATTATGTGGATTTTGGCAGAAATGCTGAAATCTGCATAGTGCCCGATCCCGGGGCGTCACAAATGGTATCAGAGCATGGTTTCCGATTCCCAAAGTTGTTTCGATACGAATGGTTATCGAAGCAACGGGTCCGCAAAGCCTGTAGGATAATCTCGCTAACGGTCGTTGTTTCTAGAGTGTCAAAAACTATTTCCTGTTAAACTATTTTGGAAACATCTCAATAGGATTCTTGTTTTCTCCTTATCTCTATTCTATTTCTCTCCCCTACCTTATTGTTTTGGAGTCTCTTCCCTTATCTATCTTTCAAAGTGTTAGGATCCTACGTGGGTTGGACGTTCTCTTAGCCTTTAAACCTAATAGGTTCGATCTTCGGAAGGATCTCAATGGAAGAACATCGTTGTCACTCCCGAGCAAGAATCTCTTGTTAGTGGTGTCGAGAAGCCCTTGTTAGTGGTGTCGAGGAGATCAACTGGAAGCATGAAGAATCGATAGTCGAACTTCTTTTCCCTCCCGGGTTAGTGGGTGGATTGCGAGGGCGCAATCCTTGTTAGTGGTGTCGTCTGTAACACCCGGGGGATTTCCCCAATTAGATTTGGTTGTTTTTCTTTTTTGCATAGCATCATGCATCATATGCATTGCACTTGTTTTCAAACCAGTTAAAACTTTCAAACCAATTTAAGAAATTCAAACAATGCACTCTTGTTTCACACTCAAATTGTTTTCAATGAAATTGAAATGGAAAATAAATGTTGCTTGGTTAAATAAATTCCCCTTTTCTTAAAACCCTAAATTGAATGTCAAATTCAAATTTAAACATCACTAAAAACTTTTGAATTTCAAAATCCAAAACTTTTGTTCTTGGGCATTTGTAATGCTGAGTGCATGCAAATTGCTCCCCTAATTTTTGAAAAAAAAACCCTAAACCCCTTTCCTTTCTCACTTATCTCTCTTCTACAAAAAAAAAGAATAAATAAAAAAAAACCAAAGGGGGAGGCAGCCAGGCCAGCCAACAGGCCGGCCCAGGCCACCTACGACCCCAGGCCCAAGCGCCTCCCATCCCCTTGTCGTCTTCTTCCTCTGTACGGAGACAGAGAAAGGAGATCCTCCCCCACCTGCAGCCCTCCTACCGCACCCCCTCTCCCTTATATAACCCCCAAGGGCACGCCCAAACCCTAGCCTCCCTCTCCTTCCCTCCTGGCGCCACCACTCTTCTCGCTTTCCCCCTTTCCTGCTTCTTTCTGAACTTCTGAAGCACCACCGAAACAGCCACCATGGCCGAATGTTTGGGGCCATGGCGCCGCCGGTACCCTCCTCGATGGACCCCGGTTCCGGCGGGAATGGAACTGGGGCACATCCACCTCCGTCTCCGCTTCCTCGGCTGGCCCGGAGAGGCACTAGGGGGCGCGGCACCGGCGAGTTTTCCGCCGTCGACCGCTGCCTGCTGCTGCTCTCCCACAACGCCTCCACGAGCCTTCTTGCGGACCACGGGGCCCCTCGAGCCCAAGGTGAGCGCCTCGTCCTCGGGCCCCTTCCCTGCTTCCCCCCTCTTGCTCTGGGTGATCGCCATCGAGCGGCACCATCCCCTCCGCTCCAGATCGCTGCTGGCCGTAGTCTGACTGTCTCCGTCGCGAGCACGTGTTCGGTTCAGTTTCGTCAGTTAAAAAAATCAAAGCAGTACACTTGATCTTCCCCGTGCACGCTATTTTGTAACTTCTCGAACAGCAGCCCAGTGGTAGCATCCCGCCTGCCGCAGCGCTAGGGCGCGGGATCGAATCCCCGCGGGCGCAAGCAGCAGCCCCTTTTTGCGAATTATTCGCATGGGCGCTGGGCCCACCTGGCATAGGCTCCCGAGGCCCAGCTGGCCTCCAGCTCGGCCCAGTCAGCGCCAGGATGGCGCTGGCCCACTGTCAGCCGGTGTGGGTATCCCCCCCGGTGCAAAATGTTTTCCTGCCCGGTTTCTTTTACTTATCATTCCAGAAATTGCAGATTAGTCCCTAGTTTTCAAAATTGAATAAGTAATTCAATTTAAATCCAATTTCAACATATAAAATATGTTTTCCACTCAAAATTTCCTGTACTTTTCAATTATGCACTTTGTTTACTGTTTTTCCTAATTAAAATTGGTGCAATAATTCAATACTTTAAATACACCTTTTGAATTGCAAAATTAATAACTTGGGCATACAAATTCCAAATTCAACATTTTTAATATGTATTCCATACTAAATTAAATTCTCTACATGTTTAAACCATTTGTATACTGTTTTGAACATTTCAAATGGTTTCAAAAATTCAAATTTGGTCAAATTCATAACTAATTCAAATGACACATATAAAATATGTTTTCCTATCAGAAAAATGCAATTAATCTGTTCATGCCATCCATGCACCTATCTGCATCTTGTAATGTGCACTTTAGATTTTGTTATGCATGCTCACTTAACATCAACATATGGAATGGGTTGGGGCATTTTAATTCAATTGTTGCCCTATTCCATTTAATATTGCTTAACTCACCTATTTACTGTTTTCCATGCTAAACAACATTTAAATTGATGGTTAGCTAAACAACTTGAACCAATAATTATTTGTCCGGACTCCGGGTTCCGATTAAATTGTCTAAATTGCACTTTTGCGTTGCATCCCGCATGTCATGCATATAAAATAGGATCATGCTGGATCTTTTGCCGTAGTAGTAATTGTTGCATCCGGTGTTTGTTCTAGTTCGTTGCTTCTTCGCGGATAGGACGCTGAGATGATGTGAGCAACGACAAGTTCGGATGTACCTCTACTTGCTGGATTCCAGGCAAGTATACTCACTTGCTACCTATGGCTGCCTTTCATCACTTGTTACCGATTCTTTCCGTTGTCCTTATGCTAGCCTTATGATTCGATGCTTGTGTCTCGATCCTATCATATGTTTACCTTGCAGCCATGATATAGCCTTCCTTCCACTTCCTATTAACTGTTGTTTGTTTACCTTGTTGGCCCTCGTGTCGTAGTTGCATGCTTAGTGTTGTTTGCGCTCAAGTCTCGTTGTCCGTCTTATCACCTGTTTAGTCGACAGTTGGGTTTCAATTCAATCAACAACATGTTAATGCTCGGGGTAATAATAATTTGATGATAAGGCACCGGCAGGAGGCCCGGCGTGGTTTTGAGGCCTGCTAGTGTCGAACTTAATTAGGAAAAGGGTCTTGTCCTCCGATCCATGATGAGCGCACTAACCGCATGTGGGAAGCGAGTATGGGCGCCCCCCGCAATTCTGATTCGATTCGCATCTCGTCCAAATCGCCACACTTAGTTCGGGCTTTCCATTTGATGCATGCATATGCAGGTGCGAACCCTTGGCGCCAGGGTGGAACTTTTGTAGTCGGCATTTAGGGCGGCGTGGTCTTCCAGTGCTAGGAGGGTCCCCGTTTTCTTCGTGGGGGCTCGATTAGCCGCGCACGCACAGCACGTGGTTCTTTGGGCTTGATGCGAAGAAGAGTTGGGTTGTGTTGAGTGGCCTGCTTGGTGGGTTTGCTCCCCGCCTGGCGGGTTATTCTTACGTGTACGGCCAAATTGGTGCATCCCTGCAGGGTTAAATCTTCTCGAGAAGCCGTGTTGTCCGCGGTTATGGATGACTTGGTGAAAGTGCTGGCTAACAAGTACTCAGACAACTTACACTTAACGATGATAACTTGACTAGTAATATAGATTACCTCCACCATAAAAATGAATGTCACCTTAATCAACAGTGTGAGTTTCCTTGGGTTGCTTCCTTAGTAGGGGGTAACACTGGATGGGTATTGTTTGGTGAGTAGTTATAGTTGGTTTTGTCGCGCTATCTTATCCCTTTCTTTTAGCCGGATGTTGTAGCGCGTCTCTGTAGTTAGTTAGTGCAGCCCGCTGCAGCTTCTTTGCAATAATCCCTTCCTTCCGTTGTACCCAAAGTATTTGTATCTTGTGATGATTGGTTACGCTGGTATCTTGTGAGTATGGTTTATCCACTTGCCAGTACTTAATAGTACTGACCCACGAATCCTTTTCGTGGCTGCATATTCCACATTGCAGTCAACAGGTTTAAAGTCTGACGACGTTAGCTTGGGAATCCCTCCGGCTTGGCCTGGGCAGGGATTGGACGCCATCGGTTATCTTCAGGACTCTTAGTCCAATTTGTATCTTGTCCGTAGTCGGACACTATGTTGTTTCTTCCGCTGTCATTTGGATCTTTGTATTGTATCAGTTGTATCCTTGACTCGTTTGAGTCGTCTTGTATATATCTTTTCTGTTGTTGTTGTGGATTATTTGTTAACTGTTGTAATGTTATCACAAGTGGTAACCTGAAATCGGTTATTATGTGGATTTTGGCGGAAATGCTGAAATCTGCATAGTGCCCGATCCCGGGGCGTCACACTTGTTTTCTTCTTTAACTCTCTATAACTTTTTATGTAGTTGTTCAGCCTGACGAACGGTGTGAAAAACATTGGGTGGATAACCATATTCTTCACGAAGCTGGTAGTTCAAAACCACATGCAAACAACTTCTGGTCCGACCGTAGTCGAGGCTTTGTGCTGACTACTTTGAAGTATCGTGTGGGCCAGGCAAAGATACTCGTTGATCGTTGTCACGAGGCCCTGATAGCTTTGAATCGTGCTTTTTATCCGCTGGAGAGAGGTCGAGAAGACTTGAGCCAGTTGCTCAGAACTTTTGGTCGAGTAGGAGAAATTCGCGAGTGCGTCTGCCAACAGCTGATCTGCAGGGCCTTAGTAGCATTGGCTTTTGTCCGATTATGGCATGCTGAGGTCAATTTCAAATGTGTGGCCAGGCTCCCAAATACTCTGGTCGATATGACCTCTCATTACACAGTCGTTCGTCCCGCAGCAAAGGAGATTATTCGACCGACTTCTGAAGAGGTTAATTGAGTGTTAGCTGAGGAAACTGCTCGTCGCCATATGTAATTTTAGGATGTATGTATCCTGTTGTTTTTGTATAGTTGTCTTGAAACTTTATAAGGTGCCAACCTTGTTTGTACTTTGTATTTGTAAATGATGCTAAGTTAGGCGTAGCCCCCGTGTGTTTGGAGTGTATACCTGTTATTTAGCGTGTAAAGATCAATAACCTGAGAAGCTATGGTTGAGAAACCGTGTATTTTATTAATATGACTGAGAAGCCATGTATTTTCTTCGAGCTATAGGATGGCTGGTATAGCCTTATTTTCGCGAATAGAATAATCCTAAGGATAGAATTTTCGGAGGTGCGCAACATTCCATGGATTGGAGTAGATGCCACCGGTCTCGGGGTTCTTCAGTCGATAAGCGCCACCTGGGATAACTTCGTGTATTATGAAGGGTCCTTCACACGGTGGCTCGAGCTTGTGTCCTTCCTTCTGCTTGAGCCGCAGCACCAAATCTCCTACCACGAAAACTCTGTGGCGTATACGGCGGCTGTGGTAGTTGCGAGTGCAATGTCGCGTATCTCGTCGAGTGCATCCACGTCTTCCGCGAGTGACCTGTTAGAGGTTTCTTCGCTATAAGCGACGACTCGTGGGGCGGTGAACTTGACATCTTCGGGAAGGACTGCTTCAGCTCCGTATACCATGAAAAATGGCGTGTAGTTTGTTGATCGATTCAGGGTTGTGCGGAGGCTCCATAGTACGGAGGGTAACTCCTCTGCCCAGTGCCCTGCCGCTGGGTGCAGACGATCGAGTAGCCGTTTCATTATTCTAGCTGAGACCAATCCGTTCGATCGCTCGAATTGACCGTTGGTTTGCGGGTGAGCCACAGAGGCGAAACCGAGAGTGATTCCCTTTTCCTCGCAGAACTGCTCTTTTTCCTTTGCTGTGAAATTGCTTCCATTGTCGGTGATGATGTTGTGTGGTATCCCAAATCTGCTCACTATGGATTCGAGGAATTTTACGGCGCATTGGGCGCTGGCCGAGGTGACTGGCATGGCTTCAATCCACTTTGTAAATTTGTCAACTGCAACAAGCAAGTGCGTGTATCCTCTGGGTGTTGATTTTCTTAGTGGCCCTACCATGTCTATCCCCCATTGTGCAAAGGGCCAGGCGATTGGGATCATGTGAAGCTCAGTGGCAGGGGCGTGCGGCTTGGGCGCGAATCGTTGGCACGCGTTGCATTCGTTGACTAGGTCCTTTGCGTCCCTGGCCGCTGTGAGCCAGTAGAATCCTGCTCGAAAAGTTTTACCCACGATTGCCTTCCTGCTAGCATGGTGTCCACAATCTCCTTGGTGTATATCTCGCAGTAGTTCCATGCCGTCCTCGGGTGCTATGCATATCTGCAATATTCCTGATATGCTATGTTTATATAGCTCTCCATTGAGTACTCGAAAAGCTTTGCTGCGTCGTACTATCTGTCGAGCCTCGCGAACAGCTGCTGGGAGCTTCTTGTTGGACAAGTAGTCGACGTATTTCTGCGTCCAGACTGGTTCGACCAGAAAAACTTGTCTCGAAATGTTGTGGGTGAGCTCAATCATAGCAGTTTGCGGCTGGCTGACCTCTGTCTCCAATGTTGCGGGTGCTTCTGCTGATTTTTTGACCTTGATCGAGCGCTTGATCATCCTCTCGAAGTATATTCCAGGCGGTATAGGTGTGTTCATAGAACCCATGTTTGCCAATTTATCTGCTTCTTCGTTGCTGGATCGCGCAATATGCTTTAGTTCGCACCCTTGGAAACTTCCTTCGAGTAGGTTGTACATACCTCGATAAGCGACCATGTTTTCTGCTATGGCGTCACACTCTTTCATTGTCTGCTGTACTATGAGGTTTGAATCTCCATAGATCATTAGTCGGGTGGCTCCACAGGCAATCGCCATCTTCATGCCGTGGAGGAGGCCCTCGTATTCTGCGTCATTGTTTGATGACGGGTCGTCGGGTGGAAAATCCAATCGCAGGACGTATTGCAACTTGTCACCTCTGTGGGATATCAGGACTCCCCCGGCTCCATCTCCTTCGTTTCTCTTCGACCCATCGAAATACATTATCCAGTTGCTCGTATACTCTGGAGGGCCTAGCATTTGTAGTTCTGTCCACTCGGTCAAGAATTCCACGAGTACTTGTGATTTGATAGATTTGCGACCCGCATATATGATGTCCCAGGCGCCGAGCTCTATACTCCACTTTGTAATTCTTCCGGATGCCATTGGGTTATTCATGATAGTACCCAGTGATGCGTTGTTTACCACCGTGACAGTGTGTTGCTGGAAGTAATGCTTGAGTTTTCGGGCTGTGAGCACCACACCGTACGCGAGCTTCTGATAATGGGGATATCGCTGTTTGTAGGGGGAAAGCACCTCGCTGATATAATATATTGGCCTATGGATGCCATACGCCTTGCCGTCTTCCGGCTGCTCGACCACAATTGTTGTGCTGATGACTTGATTTGTTGCGGCTAGATACAGATACAGTGGCTCCTGTTCTTGCGGTGTTGCCAGGATACGCCTGCTCTGCAATGCTCGTTTGAGGTCTGCGAATGCTTTCTGTGCTTCGGGTGTCCACTCGAACTTATCCGTTTTCTTCTGTAGCTTGTAGAAAGGCAATGCTTGCTCGCCTAGCCTCGCAATGAATCTGGTTAGGGCGGCTAGTCGTCCTGCGAGCTGCTGCACACCGCGGAGATGGGTTGGCTCCTTCATTGTCAGGATTGCTTGGATTTTCTCCGGGTTGGCTTCGATTCCTCGAGCAGAGACAAGGTACCCGAGAAGTTATCCCGTAGGGACGCCAAAGACGCACTTGGTCGGGTTGAGCTTTATTCGGTACGCGTTCAGCGCGTCGAATGTTTCTCTGATATCATCGATGAGCGTATCCTCTACTCGAGTCTTGATGACAATGTCGTCAACGTACACTTGTACGTTTTTGCCAATGAGCTTGGCGAGGCATTTTTGCATGCAGCGCTGATATGTTGCGCCTGCATTCTTTAGCCCGAAGGGCATTGTCGTGTAGCAGTAAACATCGTGGGGTGTGATAAACGTTGTTTTCTCCTCGTCCTCCTTTTTCATCCTGATCTGATTATAGCCCGAATAGGGATCCAAGAAGGAGAGACGTTGGCAGCCTGCTGTAGAGTCCACGATCTGGTCGATCCGTGGTAGGGGAAAGTTATCCTTGGGGCAGTGCTTATTCAACGACGTGTAGTCGATGCACACTCGAAGGATGTCAGTATTCTTCTTCGGGGCCAGCACCGGGTTTGCTAACCAGGTGGAAATCTTTATCTTGCGGATGAAATTTGCTGCGAGTAGTCTGTTTACTTCTTTTCCGAGCGCTTTTTGCTTGGGCTTTGAGAATCTTCGGGTGGTCTGCTTGATAGGTTTGGCGTCTTCGAAGACTTCGAGTGAGTGCTCGGCGAACTCCCTGGGTATCCCTGGCATATCTGAAGGCTACCAGGCAAAAATTTCCCAGTACTCACGGAGGAGTTTGACGAGCGCGCCTTCCTATGCTGGCGAGAGGGTGGCTGACACCATCACCGTCTTCGCAGAATCCGTCGGGTGCACTTGATGTTTGCGGGTACCGCTATTTGTGTTGAACTCGAGCTCTGGGGCGTTCTTCTTGGTGAGAGGCATCACGGAGTGATCCGTGGTTTTTGCTATCTCTTCCAGTTCTTACTGCATCCCGAAGGATTTGGCGATCTCGTTGAACTCGATGTCGCATTTATTGGAATTTTGGAAATCGCCGTCGATGGTGATTGTGCCATGTTCCCCAGGCAGCTTAAGCTTCAAGTATGCATAGTGCGGTACTGCCATGAATCTGGCGAACGCTGTTCGACCAAGAATGACGTGGTACTGTGAGGGCTAGTCGACTACTTCGAAGTCAAGAAATTCTCGCTTGTAATTGCTTCGGTTGCCTAGCACCACCTCCAGGTTGATTGTTCCGAGTGGACGGATCGCTTTTCCTGGAACTATCCCGTGGAAGGATGTCTCTGATTCCGCGAGTCCGTCCAAATTCTTGTTCATGCGACGGAGTGTGTCTGCATAGATGATGTTGATGCCGCTGCCCCCGTCCATGAACACGCGAGCCAGCTCGTAGTTGCAAATTTGCGCTTGGATGACTAGCGCGACGTGTCCTGGTCGATAGACTCGTGGGGGGTGGTCTTCCTTGGAGAAAGTTATTAGTTGACCCGCCATCTTCAGGTACTCGGGCATCGTAGGTGGGGCTTGCACAACCATGCATATTTGTCATGTGTTCGTCTTCTGAACCCTGCGTGATGGACATATTTTTTGTATCATGCCTAAGAGTCCCGCTGGGTTTGGGTATCCATAGGCTCCCTGGTTTGGGGCGGGTGGCGCTGGTAGCGCAGTTAGCACCGTATTTTGATTTCCTGCTGGGGGCAGGGCTTGCGGCTGGTGAAATCCTTGAGCTCCTCCTCCAGGGAGCTGCGGGTAGCCCTGATTGACTGCTGCTCTATTTTTCTTCGAGAAAGCCTCGTGGATATCAAGGAACTTTCGGAAATCCTTGAGAAGGTGTGTTGCCTTAGTTTTGCCGGTGC
The DNA here is from genome assembly GCA_028641055.1 of Alopecurus myosuroides. Taxonomy (NCBI): domain Eukaryota; kingdom Viridiplantae; phylum Streptophyta; class Magnoliopsida; order Poales; family Poaceae; genus Alopecurus; species Alopecurus myosuroides. The sequence continues at coordinate 555,819,469 of CM054058.1, forward strand.
GCTTATCTGTAAATAGATGTAGCGAGGTCCTCCTTCAGGGTTTTGTCCTCTGGCTTTGGCTTCTACTCGCGATTTCCGCGATATCCACTGTCGCGATTTCTTGTGAACTCCGCTGCCACCAGTTCTTCTCGATCATCGTGGTCGTAATGCTTTATCCTTTTCTTTCGACTATGGCGATCGTCTTCGCGTGCTGGTGATGAGGCTTTCTCATTGCGCACCGCGTCTTCGCCGTTTGCCCATCTGTCGGCTATGGCCATCAGTTCTCCCATGGTTTTGGGTGCGAGTCGTCCGAGTTCCTCTCTGAAGGAGGTTCCCCGTGCTCCTTTGGCGAATGCTTCAACCACGAATTCTTCTGATATATTTCCCGTTGTGTTTCTGAGTGTGGTCCATCGCTGAATATATTCACGAGTAGACTCGCCACTTTTCTGCTTGCAAGCTCGTAGCTCCTCGATGGTCGCCGGTCTTTTGTATGTTGCTTGGAATTTTTTGCAGAAATCGAGATTTAGATCGTCCCAAGATCTGTAGCATGCCCTCGGCCTTCCTTCGAGCCAGCTGCGCGCAACGCCGACTAGATGTAGGTTAAGGTACTGCGTAGCCGTGTTTTTGTTCCCACGTTGGCATTTTACTGCCGTGAGGTAATCTGACAACCAGGCTTGTGGCTCTTGCGAACCATCGTATTTCTGCACTTCCGTGGATAGCTTAAATCTCTTGGGTAGCGGTGCCTCGCGGATGCTGCGGGCAAAGCATAAGGCTCCACAGACTTCGTCGTCGGAGGATGTAGATGGGGAACGCGCGCGGTTCCTGGCCACTCGACCTTTATCAACCTTGCGCTGAGCGATGTCTGATTGCGCGTTGTACCCGGGTTCGTCGCGGTTGACGTCTCCCCTCGGCTCCTTGCTACGATGTCGCGAGCGGCTGCTGTGTCGCTGCGGGCTGCGGTCCCGATCCTTCCGCGGGCTGCGATCTCGGTCTCTTCACGGGTTGCGGCTACGGTCTCGATCCCTCGGGCTGCTATCGCTGCCACTCGGGCTATCTCCATGTCGTCAGGCTTCTTTCCCTCGTGCGCGACGAGGTGATCTTTCCTTTCCAGGAGATGTGCCCCTGTGTCCACGGGGTGTTTCCTTGTCCTTATGTGCGGCTGCTTTCCTGCGATCGTAGGAGGCGAGTTTTGCAGCTGCCATGCCTAACCCTTTCTGCACTTGCTTGTATTGTTCTGCACGGGGGTCGTTTTCCCCTAGTTGATTTATCTGCATGTAGGTGGGTGCGGCTAGTACCGCGGCCGCGGGAGTTTGCGGATGGATGTTTCCATCCTCGTCGACACGCATGAGTGAATTGCTGATTCCGCTCAAGGACTCGCCATCCATGGTCGTGGTTTTTGAGACGTATCCATTCTTCGCAGGGCGGTTCCCGACAGAAGGTGTCATGGATAGTCCTGCTCGGCGCTGACTTGACGCATCCGCTAGTTTCTTTCGCTCGACTAGGTCTATCCGAGCTTCCTTTATTGCAGTAGCCGCTCTCACTAGATGATAGTGGTAGGCGGTCATGTCCTCGTGAGGAGCTCCGGGATCTAGTGGCGTGCTTGTGCGGATGGCCTCCTTTGCTCGATCCCAAGCAGCTCGTGAGATGCCGATGGCAGCGCGTTCCCTTGCGCTGTTTTCAGTTTCTTCGGGTGGGGCTCCTGATCCTGCCATGCAGACCTGAGCTAGATATGGCTCGCGAGTCCTAGGTGCAGTTAGGTAGGCTTTCCTGACCCGAGAAGGTTCCTCTGTAGAGAGGGTATGGAAGTTGCCGGTGTTGAGGCGGACAGATTCGCCGCTTTTCGCCAAGTCGCGATCCGCGTAGCGGGGTCGTGAGTCGACAGCTTCTGGGCTAGAGATTGACCCAGATTCCGATCCTTCGAGATCGGTTTTCTCGGGGAAGTGTAGAATTTCTTCTTTTGTTGGTGTAGAACTGGAAGCTTCCGAACGTTAGCGTGATGCTCTTCTCCAAGTCGCTGAATACCGGGCGTGATTCCGGCGTGTGAGGGGCGACGATGACCGATCCGATTCGGATCGGACTGGTTGGAGTCGAAGTGCTGGGGTTCCAGCGTGAGTTGGTTGTCGATGAAGCCGAAGATGCCGGAGATCCAGCGCCCGCCGTTCCCACAGACGGCGCTAATTGTCGAATCTGCATCTCAACAACTCCCTCGGGTGAACCCATAGAGTTTCGATTAGGAGAACGTGTAGGCGCTGGTGACAATCGTCGGCTAGACAGGGGGCACGATTTACCCAGGTTCGGGGCCCTCATAGAGGTAAAACCCTTACTACTACCTCTGTCGATCTGTGTTAACAAGTAGATCGGTTACAACGGGGGTTGCTCAAGTCGAGAGTATGATATCGATCTCAAGGCTTAGTGGTGCGGTATTGCTTGGTCCTCTTCCTGGTGGTTCTTCTGGCCTTATATAGGTGGCCAGGTCTCAAACCGTACCAGGGGAGGACTCAAACCCTAACCTAGAGTCGGTTACAAGTTTCCTAACTTGACCCGCAAGGCTTTGCGGGTGGGCTTCAATTGGGCCTTCTAGAGTAGTCTATGACGCCTCCTTTAGAGCTTGGGCCGTGGGCCTGAGACCGGGTAGGCTCACCCGACAGGCCTAGGATCCATCCCTTCGTCAACCACCGGCTAAATTAATATTTTTAGAGTGTTGGCATCTCGCATCGAGTCTCATGCCCCCACACGTCTCAGCAAAATGGAGTTGCTGAGCGTAAACATCGCCACCTGGTGGAGACTGGGTTGGCGCTTCTTGCACAATCATCTGTGCCTCTTCGGTTTTGGGACGAAGCGTTCCTAACCGCTTGCTATCTGATCAACAGGATGCCCACCCTTGTAATCCACAACGAGTCTCCTACCTCTCGTCTTCTTAAGATTACCCCAGACTATACATTTCTCCGTACGTTCGGATGTGCCTGCTGGCCGAGTCTTAGGAAGTATAACACGCATAAACTTGTGTTCCGCTCTAAGCCGCGCACGTTTTTAGCACAAAGGCTATAAGTGTCTCGACCAAACCACGGGACGGATCTATATCTCCCGAGAAGTGGTGCGCGACGAGTCTCTCTTCCCCTATGCAAACCCGGGGGTTCTCCCAGATCTGTCCCAACTTTTTGATCTGCCAAAAATCCCAGTCGATGAACAGACTATGCATGATCATGTGCGCAAACTTGACCCGATCATATGCACTGGACTTACTTCACCGCTCCAATATGGAGAATTGCAAGCCTACCTCAACACCACTCTCAACGACTGAGAAGCTGTCACGTGACACTAGGATTCGATTGACACCCTCGGATGCTTTGAGTTATCGAGGCACGGTGGGAGGACTTCAGTACCTCACTCTCTCTCGGCCCGATATCAGTTTTGCTGTGAACAAAGTGTGTAAATTCTTATCTCAACCTACTGATGTACATTGGGAGGCAGTGAAGCGCATCCTGAGATATGTGAAAGGGACACTGAATTTTGAACTTCAGTTGAGGAAGTCCCCATCGAGTCAGCTTAGCATCTTCACTGATGCATATTGGGCAGGATTTCCAGATGATAGACGCTCTACAGGAGGGTTTGCTGTGTTCTTAGGCTCTAATCTAATCTCTTGGAGTTCAAAGAAGCAACCCACTATGTCTAGATCGAGTACGGAGGTTGAGTACAAGTCCCTTGCCAATGGTACCTCAGAAGCCATTTGGGTTCAGTCAGTTCTGAAGGAACTAGGTGTTGCACAACCACATGCTCCAATTTTGTTGTGTGACAACCTTGGTGCTACATATCTCACTGCTAATCTAGTGTTTCATGCACGTACGAAGCATATTGAAATAGACTTTCACTTTGTGCGTGATCGTGTAGCAGCTAGTGCATTGACAGTCAAGTTCATAGCCACCGGCGATCAATTGGCAGACATCTTCACAAACCAGCAACTAAGCCATTCCTTGATCGATTTAGGACCAATCTGAATCTTGTTGACTGCGGTTTAGATTCAGGGAGAGTGTTAAGATTAGTCTAACCGACTATCAGTTAGAATAGATGTCTATATGACTTATTCCCTAAACATATTGTAATTATAATTGTACCCCTGAGGGTTTCCTCCCTATATATACAAGAGCATGGCCGGCGGGTCCAGTTACGCTATAATTGAGGTTTTCTAAGTATGGCATTGCCATGTAATGTAAGCATGGATAAAGAGCACACTAGTACAGAAACCCTTTTCTGTGGCGCACCCCCCCATGTAAGATGGAGGAGCTCGCCGGAGTTGGTAGAGGAGGAGAAGTAGCTCGCCGGAGATGGTGAAGGAGGAGGAGGAGCTCGCTGGGGGTGGTTGTGGAGAAGGAGGAGGAGAAGGTGTAGAGTTGAAGTAGAGAAGAGAAGGTGAGAGGAGAAGTGGAGGAGAAGGGAGAGGAGAAGTGGAGAAGTGAAATGAGAGAAATGAGAGAAGGAGAAGAAAGAGGGAAAAGAGGAGGGCTGTTGGGCGGGATTCAAATTTCGAATCCCGCCCAAAAAATCTATGACGCACCGGGGTTGGGTGCGCCACAGAATTTTTTTCAATATTTTTTTAATTTGTAGGAAAAAATCTTCAAATGGTCATAACTTTTTTCCTTTTGGAATTTGGAGAATCTAAAAAAACCTCACATGCCGAAAGCCAGTGAGGTTGAGTTCCTTTTTTTTCTCTAGTTTTTTTTAGGGATAATTAACAGGGTGCCCTCAGTTGGCACCACGACCTCAGTTTTGCCCCTAGCGCCGAATCGACCTCAGTTTTGCCCCTAGTTAGTGCGCAAGGACTGCTTTGGCTGCTCCCACCGTTACTTTCTGCCCCCCGTTAGAATCCTGACCTGTGGGACCCATCATAGAACCGTTGGCGCGGCTTGTGGGCCCCAGCTGTTGAGCGTTGGCGCAGCTTGTGGGCCCAACTGTTGACCGTTGGCGCGGTTTGTGGGCCCCAGCTGTTGACCGTTGCTTGCGGCCGGCGGTTTAAAAGCGGCGGAGCTCGTGGCGGTGAGCAGGAAATCAGCCGAGCTTCTCAGGCAGCGCGCCCCCTTCTTCTCCGGCGGCATGTCGTCGACCTCTGCTTCCGATTCCCACTCCAAATGGCCGCGCTTCGGGCCAGTTCCGATGGGAAGATGCCCTGACTGCCCACAGACGGCGCCCCTGCAGGGGCGGGTCACCGGGAGCGACATGCACGGCAACCGCGGGCGCGAGTATGTGAATGCGAGAGCAAAGAACAGCTTGGGGAGGTGAGATCTGTGTTCCCCCTGTCAATTTCGTTTTTTTTTTCCTCAATTTTCAGCCGATTTGGGTTTTCATCCGATTTGGGTTTTCGTATTTGCAGGATCTTCCTCCATGTGACCATTTCGAGTGGCTTGAGGAGTACGTAAAGAGGATTCAAAAGGAGGACAAAAAAAAGGTGCCCAATTTGCTACCGGCGGTGGAGCAATTGGGATCTGCTACGGTGCACAATGGGGTGCAGAAGGACGAGTTCAAGAAGATGGCAAAACAGCTGGAGACGCTTGTCGATCTAAAGAAGCAGAGCAATATGATGGCTGCATTTTTTTATTTATGTGCAATTGTTCTTGGAATTGTGTATTTGCAGATCATTAGTCAAAAATAATGTAGTTAGTGTTGTAGTTAGCTTGACATGGTCAATTTGAGTATGGCTAAGACTTGGAATAAATGCGTCAGGAATCCAGCCCTAATTTCGTTTGTTTCAGTTCGTTTTCAGTTCAGTTCAGTTTTTAGTGTTCAGTTCGGTTTTCAGTGTTCCTATGTACAGGTTCAGAGTTCAGTCCAGTTCAGGTTCAGTTCAGGCAGGCCCATCTAAAACCAAGACATGCCTAATGTTGAATGAGGCCCAACGTATACTAGCACGGACAAACAGTGGAAAAAAATAATTTAAATATTGGACAAATATAATTTAAACATTTGGACAAAAATAAATTTAAAATTTTGGACAAATATAATTTAAACATTCGGACAAATATAATTTAAACATTCGGACAAATATAATTTAAACATTAACTTCATTTGGGCAAATAGAATTAAAAATAACTTAATTGGCAAACATAATTAAACAGTGGACATATATATATATATGGATAATCATTGGCCCCACTTTACATATATTTAGTGGGGCCCGTCGGACATTACATCTATTAAAAAAAAGGGGCCCTAACCCTAAACCCTAACCGCCCGCGGCATGCATGCGGGCGCCCGTCCGGCCGTCCGGCCAACCGCCGGCGGTTGGCCTACTTCTTCCACTCCGCCGCCCTGATCTTGATCTCATCGTCGATCCGGGCGCGGCGGTTCGCCTCCTGCCACCTCTCCACGTCGTTCTCACGGGCCCTCTTGATGCGGGCCCGGAGAGCCTTCTCCTCCCTCTCCTCCGCCTTCTTCTCCTCCTTCTCGAGCTCCTTCTTCTCCAGCCGCTCCTCTTTCTTGAGGAGGCGGTTCTTCGTCTTGGGGGAGAGGTTCTCGGCGGCGCGCTCGTCGCTGTCGGGGACGTCGGTCGACGGCGATCGCTCCTGTTTGGGAGATTCGACGGGCTTGAGGCCCGTCTCCTCCGGCGTCCAGTCGGGCTCGTACCAAGGCCGAGCCTTGGGGTGGTTGTCCTCGTCGGAGACAGACTCGGGGCTTGAGGGGAGAGAGTAGGAAGACATGGTGTTCGGGGCTTGAAGGGAGAAGGCAAAGAGGCTGGAGAGTAGATGAGAAGATGGAGGAGGAGTGAAACGGGCTATTTAAAGACACGATGAGACGTGAATTTATTGGGTAGATGAAGCAAACTGTGTGAAACGTAGGATGCAGTGTAGAAAGTACAGTCGATGCATGGTCAAAGCGGTGGTAGAACAGGCGTAGGTGTAGGACATAGCGCTTAGGGAGTCAAAGTGATTTGACGTTGCATGCGTGAATTAAAGAGGTGAAGAGAAGAAATCCAAAGTCTCACGCCAAATCCTGCCTCGCTGCATATGCATTGATGCGTATCTTATAAAAAACTAGGCGTGGAGGGCTGCGTCGCTGCAAATGCGACGCGACTTGTGTTTCTGAAAGGAGGCGTGCAGGGCTGCTGCAAATGCGACGCGACGTTCACTCGATCTTTGCACCTGCGTCATTTTCGTCCGTTGTTTACTATGAAAAAACGAGGCGTGCATGCACCGGGCTGGTGAACGGGGCCCTAGTTACATTGAGCCAAAACACCACGTCCATGCACCTGCGTCATTTTTGACCGTTTGATCGTAAGGAACGGTGCAGATTGTCGCACCCGGACTTCTAGGGGATACTCACAGTCCGTTAAACAGTAGATAAATGGCTTACGGGGCATACCGGCACCCGCATCTCAATATGAGCAGGCCAACACGTAAACGTGTGACAACCATTCTCTACTATTCATCGTCTGCGCAAACCATCCCGTAGAAATCTAGATACTTCCATTGACGTACTTCAAAACATACACACATGGTACGTCAACGGCATTGGAACAAGTGATATCACAACAGATCTCTACGACACAAAAGATGGAAATAAGTTGCAAATGGCTCTCACTAGAGCAGAGATAGCAAATACAATCATCCAGAGGACACATGTCCCAACATAACATCATTACATCACAGCGGAAGCATTCAACATGTCTGAGTACAGACAAGAACCAAATAGGCCTAAGAGGCCGGAAACGAAAAGACGGAGCCCATCCACGAAGTCTCGGATCCTGCCCGGGTCCGCTATCTACTCGTCAGCAGCCTCGTCATACTCCACGTAGTAGCCACCATGGGGATCCTCGGAAACGTAGTCTGCGGAAACCACAGCCCCAAAGGGGTCAGTACATAAACGTACTGGCAAGCAAGACTCACAGTTCACCAAAGTGTAACCCGTCAACACCAAGCACAGATGCTTTGGGTTCAACGGAAGAAAGGGGATATAAAGATGCTGCAACTGGCTGCTCTAAACAACTACAGAGTTACTACCACTTCCGGCTATCAGAAAGGAGATAAGATCGTGTATCGTAACCAACTATAACTAACCACCAAACAAACCCATCCTGGACCTCGCCCCTTATCCAAAGAAGCAATCCGAGGATAACTCACACAGTTGAATTAATGATAGTTCAGATTATTGTGTCAATAAGCCTATTACTAGTCAAGTTGTTAAATCATTGGGTGTAAGGTTGTTAATCATTAGGTTTAGGTTGTCCTGAGTACTTGTTAGCCAGTACTTTCACCAAGTAGTCCATAACCGCGGAAAACACGGCTTCTCGAGAAGATTTATCCCTGCAGGGGTGCACCGATTTGGCCGTACACGTAAGAATATCCCGCGAGACGGGAATCAAACCCACCAAGCGAGGCACTCTACACAACTCAACTCTTCTTCGCATCAAGCCCAAAGCACCTTGGGCGCAGGGCTAATCGAGCCCCGAAGAAAAGGGACCCTCATAGCACTCTAAGAACGTGTCCCCCTATATGCCGACTACAAAAGTTCCACCCTGGCCTGGGCTCGCAAAAACATGCATGCGGCAAATGGAAAACCCGAACTAAATGAGGCGATTTGGACGAGATGCGAATCGAGTCAAATTGAGGGGGGCGCCCATACACGCTTCCCACATGCGGTTAGTGCGCTCATCATGGATCAGTAGACAAGACCCTTTTCCTATTAGGGTCGACACTAGCAGGCCTCAAAACCACACAGGGCCTCCTGCCGGTGCCTTATCATCAAATTATTATTAATAATAACATTAGCATGATTGGTTGATTAAACCTCGAGCCCCCAGAACAAAAAAGTAATCTAGTAACGGAAAGTAACGGGTAACAGACTCGAGCAAAAACAACCCTAAGCATGCTAGTAAGACACAGGCAACAAGCAAAAGGTTATAGGTGTGGAGGTGAGGCAATATCAGGGTTCAGGGTATCATGTGATAGGTTCGGAGAACAAGCAACGATACATATGGCTAGCAAAATAGACAACGGAAAGTATCGGTAACCAATATTGAAAGGAACACAGTGGTTCATGTGAGTGATAACTTGCCTGCAAACCCAGTAGCCTGGTACTGAGCTAACTCCTTAGAAGGGGGTGTCGTAAGTATCGTCGGTCTCAACATCATCGTTTATCCGAGAAGAAGCAAACAAACAACGCAGAGAGACAAACAATCAATAACATGGCATAGTGCACAAACATGGGATGATGCATGACCATTTAATTGATGCATAGAAATAAACTAGTTGACATGGTAACATAACATGATTAAATGGACCCACATGCAGTTGGATTGCATATGGAAAGTCCATGAATTATGGTTGAATTAATTGTTTTACAACTAAACAACAGGTGAAGGTGGATTAGCATGATGCATGGATGAGGAAAACAGCAAAATAACAACAATAGAATCAAATTGAAATAAGGTTTAACAAGTTTGGAATTTTAGTTATTATGTTATGGAATTTTGGTTCCTTAAAGGGGTTACACAATCATTTGTTGTTTTCACCAAGTTAAATTATTCAAAACAGATAACCAAGTTCATATTTGATAAGAAACACAATTTAGGTGGATTGCATGTTTCACTTGTTGAAAAAGGATTTCAAATAAATTATTTATGAATTAAACAAGTTTAAGCAAGAATTAAATGAATTTAATTCAAACATGAACTTATTTGAATTTTTATTTGTTCAAAACATTAAGTGAGATTCATATTTGTAAAGTTTATACTTTTGTGGTTTGAAAACATATTTTATATGTCCCAAAAGAATTTAATTTGATCAAGTTATGAAAATAGCAATTTTAAATGATTTAAACAAGGTTTAAATTATTTAAGCAATTTTAATTATTCAAAACATGAAACAAATTTTATATTTGAAAAGGTGGTTTAATTTTGCATGGAAAACATATTTCATTTGTTGAAATTGGATTTAAAATGAGCAAGTTATTATTTTGGCAATTTTAAATGCAATAATTAAGAAACAGTTGTTTTCAGCAATTTAAATTATTCAAAACAGCAAACAAAATTGATATTTGTAAATTACATGAAAAGTTGATTGGAAAACATATTTAGTTTGTTGAATTTGGAATTTTTATGCTCAAGTTATGAATTTTGCAAAATTAAGTGATTTAAACAAGATTTCAAATATTGCACCAATTTAAAATATTCAAAACAGTAAACAAATTTTATATTTGGATAGAGCATTTAATTTGGTATTGAAAACATATTTAAAAAGTTAAATTTGGAGTTAAAATGATTTAGTTATGCATTTTACAAAATTAGGGTGCAAATTTGCCATTTTTATTACCTCTAGGGATTTAGGAAAAAATAAATAGGGACTAGAAAAGAAATACAGGGACCTGTGTGTGATTTTCTGGGAAGTGCTGTGCCAAAACAAATAGTAAAAAAAAAGGTTGGGTTTTTGGTGCGCAGGGGGGGATCGAACCCCTGACCTGCTGCTAGCGCAAAGGGGTGCTAACCAGTGGGGTGGAGCTTGGAGTTGTGACAGGAGAGGCATCTGTGGGGGGTTAAGGTGTTGGTGCGGCTGTTTTTTTCTGAATCTGTAACTGATCATGCTGAAAATGACGGTCGTAGGCTGTCGACGGCGGACAGCGACGTGATGCCGCGGCTCTCCGGTGGGGCGCCGTGGTGCGGGCTGCTGCGAGGGGCGAGAGAGAGGAGGGGAGGGAGCGAGAGGGAGAGGGGGTCGAGGAGAGGTCGCTCACCTCGGGTGGGCAGGAGGAGGCGGTCGGGTGCAGGTCGGGGCAGCAGGTGCAGCGGCCGGCGACTTGGAGCGGACGGCGGCGGCGGCTCGAGGCTCCCCGGTGCAATCCGAGGGGTGGAGGAGCGAGAGGGATGCACGGGGATTCCATTCCCGTGCCTCCCTTGGCCGGAGGAGGTTGCTGGCGGCGGCGATCGCCGGTGGAAAGGAGAGGGTTTTCGGTGGCGTGTGAGGTTCAGAGAATTTCAGATACAGGGAGTTGCAGAGAAGGGAGAGAGAGGGGAAGGGAGAGAACGGCGGGGAGAGGGAAGAGGGAGGAAGAAAGGTAGTAGGGTTAGGGCTAGGGAGACTCGGGCTAGCTTTAAGGAGGGGGTGGAGGAGTGGCAGCCGTTGTTTCCCTGCTCTGCTACGTGGGTAGCTTGGATGGAGATCGTACAGGGAAGAAGACGACAGGGGGGAAGGGGTATTTGGGCTGAGGGGGGAGTTGGGCTGGTTTGGGGTGGGCCTTGCTGCTCCCTCTCTCTCTCTTGTTTCTTTTTATTAATTGTTTTGTTATTTTTTTTTGTTGATTTGAATAGGAGAGAAAAGAGAGGTTTTTGGGTTAGAAATTTTTAGGGAACTTTTTGTAACAACTCCTTATTGGAAAATGCAACATGTGCAAGTTTGGGTTTCCAAATATTTCAAAATATTTTGATGGTTGCAAATTGGTTGAACTTTGAATGAAAAATGAGATTAAGTGATTTATTAAAAAAAACAACACTTAAATAGTTTGACCCTTATAATTTAATTCAAACAAAAGGATTAGAAATGTGTTGTAATTATCATTAATTCCAAAAGGTTGCTTTTTTGGAAAGAATGTGATTTGAATTTGGAAGCAATTTGAATTAAGTTTGGATTAAGTGAATTATTAAAAGCCATAATTTTAATGGTTTGAACCTTATGGTTTGATGGAAACAATTGATTGATTTGTTTTGCAATTTTCATATTTTCAACATGGTTGTTGTTTGGAAGAAAATCATAATTGAATTTGAAAAGGGTTTGATATTAAATGAATTTTTGTTAGAAACAAAACAACAGTTTTGGAATCACAACTTTTATGGAAACAGATGACTGTTTTGATTTGAAATATTCATTTGGAAATTGTAACATCACAAGTATGAAACAAAAGGTTTGAATTTTTGGTTTGAAATTCAAATAGAAAACAAAGGAAAACAATTGGAAAACAAACAAAACAAATGCAATGAACATGATGCCATGATGCAAAACATAAAATAACAGAGAGCAAACATTCTAATGGCTATTTTTCATACTTGGGATGTTACAAAATGCCCCGCCTTGAAGGAATCGCGCCCCGAGATTCCTACTGAGAAAAGAAAAGGTCTGGATACTTCTTGGGAAGATCCTCTTGAGCTGTGACACGTGAAACACATCGTGCACCTTGGATAGTTTTTCTGGAATTTCAAGATGACAAGCATTCCTGGCAACTCTTCTGGAAAGATGTCAGGGAATTTGGAAACCACCGGAACATTTTCAAGTAAAGGGAGAGGTTTTGTATCGAGGGTTTATAGTTGAATAGAACTTGATTCATTTGGAGAATAGACTATCTGTCAGAAGGGTGGAACAGGGTTATTGATTAGACGCCGGTAGCAGAACTGAAGTGGGAAGCAACAACAAGATTTGAACGGACAAAAAGGATGTTGAGAAGAACAGGATATCAACATCGGGAAAACATGAGATCAAAACACTCCTGAGGTACTACGGAAAACCCATCCGGGCTTCTAGAGGATCAATATCTACTGCTTAAGGAATAGAGGATCTGCTTCCGGGGCTTACACGCCTCCGTTCTCAATCGTGAGTAGGCAACATGATAAATCATGTCACAACCACCTCCATTCCTATGGTCTAGTAGATATAACCATCCTAGAGAAACCAGAATACGTGAAATCCTAACTTGAAAGTTTAGATGAGAATGGAAAACAACGTTGCACTTCCTTACCAGAAAAAGGGAGGGTGGGTGGGGAAAGAAGAAAAAGAACAGAATTCCTACTCTCACGTTTTATTTTTCCTATATAGATACAAAATAGTTTCTAGACTCAACTGCGACCAGTAAAAAGGGATCCTACAGGTAGACAGGCTCTCATACCATTTCTCGCACCCGGACTTCTAGGGGATACTCACAGTCCGTTAAACAGTAGATAAATGGCTTACGGGGCATACCGGCACCCGCATCTCAATATGAGCAGGCCAACACGTAAACGTGTGACAACCATTCTCTACTATTCATCGTCTGCGCAAACCATCCCGTAGAAATCCAGATACTTCCATTGACGTACTTCAAAACATACACACATGGTACGTCAACGGCATTGGAACAAGTGATATCACAACAGATCTCTACGACACAAAAGATGGAAATAAGTTGCAAATGGCTCTCACTAGAGCAGAGATAGCAAATACAATCATCCAGAGGACACATGTCCCAACATAACATCATTACATCACAACGGAAGCATTCAACATGTCTGAGTACAGACAAGAACCAAATAGGCATAAGAGGCCGGAAACGAAAAGACGGAGCCCATCCACGAAGTCTCAGATCCTGCCAGGGTCCGCTATCTACTCGTCAGCAGCCTCGTCATACTCCACGTAGTAGCCACCATGGGGATCCTCGGAAACGTAGTCTGCGGAAACCACAGCCCCAAAGGGGTCAGTACATAAACGTACTGGCAAGCAAGACTCACAGTTCACCAAAGTGTAACCCGTCAACACCAAGCACAGATGCTTTGGGTTCAATGGAAGAAAGGGGATATAAAGATGCTGCAACTGGCTGCTCTAAACAACTACAGAGTTACTACCACTTCCGGCTATCAGAAAGGAGATAAGATCGTGTATCGTAACCAACTATAACTAACCACCAAACAAACCCATCCTGGACCTCGCCCCTTATCCAAAGAAGCAATCCGAGGATAACTCACACAGTTGAATTAATGATAGTTCAGATTATTGTGTCAATAAGCCTATTACTAGTCAAGTTGTTAAATCATTGGGTGTAAGGTTGTTAATCATTAGGTTTAGGTTGTCCTGAGTACTTGTTAGCCAGTACTTTCACCAAGTAGTCCATAACCGCGGAAAACACGGCTTCTCGAGAAGATTTATCCCTGTAGGGGTGCACCAATTTGGCCGTACACGTAAGAATATCCCGCCAGACGGGAATCAAACCCACCAAGCGAGGCACTCTACACAACTCAACTCTTCTTCGCATCAAGCCCAAAGCACCTTGGGCGCACGGCTAATCGAGCCCCGAAGAAAAGGGACCCTCATAGCACTCTAAGAACGTGTCCCCCTATATGCCGACTACAAAAGTTCCACCCTGGCCTGGGCTCGCAAAAACATGCATGCGGCAAATGGAAAACCCGAACTAAATGAGGCGATTTGGACGAGATGCGAATCGAGTCAAATTGAGGGGGGCGCCCATACACGCTTCCCACATGCGGTTAGTGCGCTCATCATGGATCAGTAGACAAGACCCTTTTCCTATTAGGGTCGACACTAGCAGGCCTCAAAACCACACAGGGCCTCCTGCCGGTGCCTTATCATCAAATTATTATTATTAATAATAACATTAGCATGATTGGTTGATTAAACCTCGAGCCCCCAGAACAAAAAAGTAATCTAGTAACGGAAAGTAACGGGTAACAGACTCGAGCAAAAACAACCCTAAGCATGCTAGTAAGACACAGGCAACAAGCAAAAGGTTATAGGTGTGGAGGTGAGGCAATATCAGGGTTCAGGGTATCATGTGATAGGTTCGGAGAACAAGCAACGATACATATGGCTAGCAAAATAGACAACGGAAAGTATCGGTAACCAATATTGAAAGGAACATAGTGGTTCATGTGAGTGATAACTTGCCTGCAAACCCAGTAGCCTGGTACTGAGCTAACTCCTTAGAAGGGGGTGTCGTAAGTATCGTCGGTCTCAACGTCGTCGTTTATCCGAGAAGAAGAAAACAAACAACACAGAGAGACAAACAATCAATAACATGGCATAGTGCACAAACATGGGATGATGCATCACCATTTAATTGATGCATAGAAATAAACTAGTTGACATGGTAACGTAACATGATTAAATGGACCCACATGCAGTTGGATTGCATATGGAAAGTCCATGAATTATGGTTGAATTAATTGTTTTACAACTAAACAACAGGTGAAGGTGGATTAGCATGATGCATGGATGAGGAAAACAGCAAAATAACAACAATAGATCAAATTGAAATAAGGTTAACAAGTTTGGAATTTTAGTTATTATGTTATGGAATTTTGGTTCCTTAAAGGGGTTACACAATCATTTGTTGTTTTCACCAAGTTAAATTATTCAAAACAGATAACCAAGTTCATATTTGATAAGAACACACAATTTTAGGTGGATTGCATGTTTCACTTGTTGAAAAAGGATTTCAAATAAATTATTTATGAATTAAACAAGTTTAAGCAAGAATTAAATGAATTTAATTCAAACATGAACTTATTTGAATTTTTATTTGTTCAAAACATTAAGTGAGATTCATATTTGTAAAGTTTATACTTTTGTGGTTTGAAAACATATTTTATATGTCCCAAAAGAATTTAATTTGATCAAGTTATGAAAATAGCAATTTTAAATGATTTAAACAAGGTTTAAATTATTTAAGCAATTTTAATTATTCAAAACATGAAAAAAAATTATATTTGAAAAGGTGGTTTAATTTTGCATGGAAAACATGTTTCATTTGTTGAAATTGGATTTAAAATGAGCAAGTTATTATTTTGGCAATTTTAAATGCAATAATTAAGAAACAGTTGTTTTCAGCAATTTAAATTATTCAAAACAGCAAACAAAATTGATATTTGTAAAGTTCATGAAAATTTTATTGGAAAACTTATTTAGTTTGTTGAATTTGGAATTTTTATGCTCAAGTTATGAATTTTGCAAAATTAAGTGATTTAAACAAGATTTCAAATATTGCACCAATTTAAAATATTCAAAACAGTAAACAACTTTTATATTTGGATAGAGCATTTAATTTGGTATTGAGAACATATTTAAAAAGTTAAATTTGGAGTTAAAATGATTTAGTTATGCATTTTACAAGATTAGGGTGCAAATCTGCCATTTTTATTACCTCTAGGGACTTAGGAAAAATTAAACAGGGACTAGAAAAGAAATACAGGGACCTGTGTGTGATTTCTGGGAAGTGCTGTACCAAAAAAATAGTTAAAAAAAAGGTTGGGTTTTTGGTGCGCAGGGGGGGATTGAACCCCTGACCTGCTGCTAGCGCAAAGGGGTGCTAACCAGTGGGGTGGAGCTTGGAGTTGTGACAGGAGAGGCATCTGTGGGGGGTTAAGGTGTTGGTGCGGCTGTTTTTTTCTGAATCTGTAACTGATCGTGCTGAAACTGACGGTCGTAGGCTGTCGACGGCGGACAGCGACGTGATGCCGCGGCTCGCCGGTGGGGCGCCGTGGTGCGGGCTGCTGTGAGGGGCGAGAGAGAGGAGGGGAGGGAGCGAGAGGGAGAGGGGGTCGAGGAGAGGTCGCTCACCTCGGGTGGGCAGGAGGAGGCGGTCGGGTGCAGGTCGGGGCAGCAGGTGCAGCGGCCGGCGACTTGGAGCGGACGGCGGCGGCGGCTCGAGGCTCCCCGGTGCAATCCGAGGGGTGGAGGAGCGAGAGGGATGCACGGGGATTCCATTCCCGTGCCTCCCTTGGCCGGAGGAGGTTGCTGGCGGCGGCGATCGCCGGTGGAAAGGAGAGGGTTTTCGGTGGCGTGTGAGGTTCAGAGAATTTCAGATACAGGGAGTTGCAGAGAAGGAAGAGAGAGGGGAAGGGAGAGAACGGCGGGGAGAGGGAAGAGGGAGGAAGAAAGGCAGTAGGGTTAGGGCTAGGGAGACTCGGGCTAGCTTTAAGGAGGGGGTGGAGGAGTGGCAGCCGTTGTTTCCCTGCTCTGCTACGTGGGTAGCTTGGATGGAGATCGTACAGGGAAGAAGACGACAGGGGGAAGGGGTATTTGGGCTGAGGGGGGAGTTGGGCTGGTTTGGGGTGGGCCTTGCTGCTCCCTCTCTCTCTCTTGTTTCTTTTTATTAATTGTTTTTTTTTTTTGCTGATTTGAATAGGAGAGAAAAGAGAGGTTTTTGGGTTAGAAATTTTTAGGGAACTTTTTGTAACAACTCCTTATTGGAAAATGCAACATGTGCAAGTTTGGGTTTCCAAATATTTCAAAATATTTTGATGGTTGCAAATTGGTTGAACTTTGAATGAAAAATGAGATTAAGTGATTTATTAAAAAAACAACACTTAAATAGTTTGACCCTTATAATTTAATTGAAACAAAAGGATTAGAAATGTCTTGTAATTATCATTAATTACAAAAGGTTGCTTTTTGGAAAGAATGTGATTTGAATTTGGAAGCAATTTGAATTAAGTTTGGATTAAGTGAATTATTAAAAGCCATAATTTTAATGGTTTGAACCTTATGGTTTGATGGAAACAATTGATTGATTTTTTTTGCAATTTTCATAATTTCAACATGGTTGTTGTTTGCAAGAAAATCATAATTGAATTTGAAAAGGGTTTGATATTAAATGAATTTTTGTTAGAAACAAAACAACAGTTTTGGAATCACAACTTTTATGGAAACAGATGATTGTTTTGATTTGAAATATTCATTTGGAAATTGAAACATCACAAGTATGAAACAAAAGATTTGAATTTTTGGTTTGAAATTCAAATAGAAAACAAAGGAAAACAAATGAAAACAGAGGAAAACAATTGGAAAACAAACAAAACAAATGCAATGAACATGATGCCATGATGCAAAACATAAAATAACAGAGAGCAAACATTCTAATGGCTATTTTTCATACTTGGGATGTTACACAGATAGAGTCCATGCATGCAAACTACGGCGGCAACGGCCTGCAGACGCTGAGACGCGATCCTCTAACTTTAGGTCACTGACAAATGGAGCCCATCACACACCGGACCCACGTGTCATGGGAGAAAGTCAGAGAACATAAGGTGGGCAAAGTAAGAGGATCGGGTTCCCTCTGTTTTTAGTGCATGTACAATAGTGTAGACGGGTGCTGTCTGCACTACTTGGCCATGTCATTTCTAGACATTTTTAGAGATAGTTGGTACAGTGCGGTGACCCCCTAGCTTGTGTGGGGATCCAGACGCTCCGTAGCCCCCCTCCCGGTGAAACCCTAGCCCCGCTGGAGAAATACCGGACTTATACGGAAACACGCGGTAACTGCGTCGAAAGGGGGTAGCAATGTGGAACTATTTGCTTGGTTGTGCTAAGATAGCCCATAGGAACACAAAACAAAAAGGTAGAACCCACCTCTTTTGAAGATTCACGGTGTTTGGTCCGATACGGGAGTTTCACCCTGTAACCGCCTACGAGAGAGAAGTGGATGCCGGTGAAGCCGGGTCACACCCTGGAGAGCAATCTTTGACATCCAAAGCACACAACACACCTATACTAACATGGTATGGCACCCCCTAGCTTGTGTTGGGATCCAGACGCTTCGTAGCCCCCCTCCCGGTGAAACCCTAGCCCCGCTGGAGAATACCGGACTTATACGGAAACACGCGTAACTGCGTCGAAAGGGGGTAGCAATGTGGAACTATTTGCTTGGTTGTGCTAGGATAGCCCATAGGAACACAAAACAAAAAGGTAGAACCCACCTCTTCGGAAGATTCACGGTGTTTGGTCCGATACGGGAGTTTCACCCTGTAACCGCCTACGAGAGAGAAGTGGATGCCGGAAAGCCGGGTCACACCCCGGAGAGCAATCTTTGACATCCAAAGCACACAACACACCTATACTAACATGGTATGGCACCCCCTATCTTGTGTTGGGATCCAGACGCTCCGTAGCCCCCCTCCCGGTGAAACCCTAGCCCCGGTGGAGAAATACCGGACTTATACGGAAACACGCGGTAACTGCGTCGAAAGGGGGTAGTAATATGGAACTATTTGCTTGGTTGTGCTAGTATAGCCCATAGGAACACAAAACAAAAAGGTAGAACCCACCTCTTCGGAAGATTCACGGTGTTTGGTCCGATACGGGAGTTTCACCCTGTAACCGCCTACGAGAGAGAAGTGGATGCCGGTGAAGCCGGGTCACACCCCGGAGCAATCTTTGACATCCAAAGCACACAACACACCTATACTAACATGGTATGGCACCCCCTAGTTTGTGTTGGGATCCAGACGCTCCGTAGCCCCCCTCCCGGTGAAACCCTAGCCGCGCTGGAGAAATACCGGACTTATACGGAAACACGCGGTAACTGCGTCGAAAGGGGGTAGCAATGTGGAACTATTTTCTTGGTTGTGCTATGATAGCCCATAGGAACACAAAAAAAAAAGGTAGAACCCACTTCTTCGGAAGATTCACGGTGTTTGGTCCGATACGGGAGTTTCACCCTGTAACCGCCTACGAGAGAGAAGTGGATGCCGGTGAAGCCGGGTCACACCCCGGAGAGCAATCTTTGACATCCAAAGCACACAACACACCTATACTAACATGGTATGGCACCCCCTAGCTTGTGTTGGGATCCAGACGCTCCGTAGCCCCCCTCCCGGTGAAACCCTAGCCCCGCTGGAGAAATACCGGACTTATACGGAACCACGCGGAACTGCGTCGAAAGGGGGTAGCAATGTGGAACTATTTGCTTGGTTGTGCTAGGATAGCCCATAGGAACACAAAACAAAAATGTAGAACCCAGCTCTTCGGAAGATTCACGGTGTTTGGTCCGATACGGGAGTTTCACCCTGTAACCGCCTACGAGAGAGAAGTGGATGCCGGTGAAGCCGGGTCACACCCCGGAGAGCAATTTTGACATCCAAAGCACACAACACACCTATACTAATGGTATGGCACCCCCTAGCTTGTGTTGGGATCCAGACGCTCCGTAGCCCGCCTCCCGGTGAAACCCTAGCCCCGCTGGAGAAATACCGGACTTATACGGAAACACGCGGTAACTGCGTCGAAAGGGGGTAGCAATGTGGAACTATTTGCTTGGTTGTGCTAGGATAGCCCATAGGAACACAAAACAAAAAGGTAGAACCCACCTCTTCGGAAGATTCACGGTGTTTGGTCCGATACGGGAGTTTCACCCTGTAACCGCCTACGAGAGAGAAGTGGATGCCGGTGAAGCCGGGTCACACCCGGAGAGCAAACTTTGACATCCAAATCACACAACACACACCTATACTAACATGGTATGGCACCCCCTAGCTTGTGTTGGATCCAGACGCTCCGTAGCCCCCCTCCCGGTGAAACCCTAGCCCCGCTGGAGAAATACCGGACTTATACGGAAACACGCGGTAAACTGCGTCGAAAGGGGGTAGCAATGTGGAACTATTTGCTTGGTTGTGCTAGGATAGCCCATAGAACACAAAACAAAAAGGTAGAACCCACCTCTTCGGAAGATTCACGGTGTTTGGTCCGATACGGGAGTTTCACCCTATAAGCGCCTACGAGAGAAGTGGATGCCGGTGAAGCCGGGTCACACCCCGGAGAGCAATCTTTGACATCCAAAGCACACAACACACCTATACTAACATGGTATGGCACCCCCTAGCTTGTGTTGGGATCCAGACGCTCCGTAGCCCCCCTCCCGGTGAAACCCTAGCCCCGCTGGAGAAATACCGGACTTATACGGAAACACGCGGTAACTGCGTCGAAAGGGGTAGCAATGTGGAACTATTTGCTTGGTTGTGCTAGGATAGCCCATAGGAACACAAAACAAAAAGGTAGAACCCACCTCTTCGGAAGATTCACGGTGTTTGGTCCGATACGGGAGTTTCACTCTGTAACCGCCTACGAGAGAGAAGTGGATGCCAGTGAAGCCGGGTCACACCCCGGAGAGCAATCTTTGACATCCAAAGCACACAACACACCAATAGTAACATGGTATGGCACCCCCTAGCTTGTGTTGGGATCCAGACGCTCCGTAGCCGCCCTCCCGGTGAAACCCTAGCCCCGCTGGAGAAATACCGGACTTATACGGAAACACGCGGTAACTGCGTCGAAAGGGGGTAGTAATATGGAAATATTTGCTTGGTTGTGCTAGGATAGCCCATAGGAACACAAAACAAAAAGGTAGAACCCACCTCTTCGGAAGATTCACGGTGTTTGGTCCGATACGGGAGTTTCACCCTGTAACCGCCTACGAGAGAAGTGGATGCCGGTGAAGCCGGGTCACACCCCGGAGAGCAATCTTTGACATCCAAAGCACACAACACACCTATACTAACATGGTATGGCACCCCCTAGCTTGTGTTGGGATCCAGACGCTCCGTAGCCCCCCTCCCGGTGAAACCCTAGCCGCGCTGGAGAAATACCGGACTTATACGGAAACACGCGGTAACTGCGTCGAAAGGGGGTAGCAATGTGGAACTATTTTCTTGTTTGTGCTAGGATAGCCCATAGGAACACAAAACAAAAAGGTAGAACCCACCTCTTCGGAAGATTCACGGTGTTTGGTCCGATACGGGAGTTTCACCCTGTAACCGCCTACGAGAGAGAAGTGGATGCCGGTGAAGCCGGGTCACACCCCGGAGAGCAATCTTTGACATCCAAAGCACACAACACACCTATACTAACATGGTATGGCACCCCCTAGCTTGTGTTGGGATCCAGACGCTCCGTAGCCCCCCTCCCGGTGAAACCCTAGCCCCGCTGGAGAAATACCGGACTTATACGGAACCACGCGGTAACTGCGTCGAAAGGGGGTAGCAATGTGGAACTATTTGCTTGGTTGTGCTAGGATAGCCCATAGGAACACAAAACAAAAAGTAGAACCCACTCTTCGGAATTCACGGTGTTTGGTCCGATACGGGAGTTTCACCCTGTAACCGCCTACGAGAGAGAAGTGGATGCCGGTGAAGCCGGGTCACACCCCGGAGAGCAATATTTGACATCCAAAGCACAGAACACACCTATACTAACATGGTATGGCACCCCCTACCTTGTGTTGGGATCCACACGCTCCGTAGCCCCCCTCCCGGTGAAACCCTAGCCCCGCTGGAGAAATACCGGACTTATACGGAAACACGCGGTAACTGCGTCGAAAGGGTACAATGTGGAACTATTTGCTTGGTTGTGCTAGGATAGCCCATAGGAACACAAAACAAAAAGGTAGAACCCACCTCTTCGGAAGATTCACGGTGTTTGGTCCGATACGGGAGTTTCACCCTGTAACCGCCTATGAGAGAGAAGTGGATGCCGGTGAAGCCGGGTCACACCCCGGAGAGCAAACTTTGACATCCAAAGCACACAACACACCTATACTAACATGGTATGGCACCCCCTAGCTTGTGTTGGGATCCAGACGCTCCGTAGCCCCCCTCCCGGTGAAACCCTAGCCCCGCTGGAGAAATACCGGACTTATACGGAAACACGCGGTAACTGCGTCGAAAGGGGTAGCAATGTGGAACTATTTGCTTGGTTGTGCTAGGATAGCCCATAGGAACACAAAACAAAAAGGTAGAACCCACCTCTTCGGAAGATTCACGGTGTTTGGTCCGATACGGGAGTTTCACCCTGTAACCGCCTACGAGAGAGTGGATGCCGGTGAAGCCGGGTCACACCCCGGAGAGCAATCTTTGACATCCAAAGCACACAACACACCTATACTAACATGGTATGGCACCCCCTAGCTTGTGTTGGGATCCAGACGCTCCGTAGCCCCCCTCCCGGTGAAACCCTAGCCCCGCTGGAGAAATACCGGACTTATACGGAACCACGCGGTAACTGCGTCGAAAGGGGGTAGCAATGTGGAACTATTTGCTTGGTTGTGCTAGGATAGCCCATAGGAACACAAAACAAAAGTAGAACCCACCTCTTCGGAAGATTCACGGTGTTTGGTCCGATACGGGAGTTTCACCCTGTAACCGCCTACGAGAGAGAAGTGGATGCCGGTGAAGCCGGGTCACACCCCGGAGAGCAATCTTTGACATCCAAAGCACACAACACACCTATACTAACATGGTATGGCACCCCCTAGCTTGTGTTGGGATCCAGACGCTCCGTAGCCCCCCTCCCGGTGAAACCCTAGCCCCGCTGGAGAAATACCGGACTTATACGGAAACACGCGGTAACTGCGTCGAAAGGGGGTAGCAATGTGGAACTATTTGCTTGGTTGTGCTAGGATAGCCCATAGGAACACAAAACAAAAAGGTAGAACCCACCTCTTCGGAAGATTCACGGTGTTTGGTCCGATACGGGAGTTTCACCCTGTAACCGCCTACGAGAGATAAGTGGATGCCGGTGAAGCCGGGTCACACCCCGGAGAGCAATCTTTGACATCCAAAGCACACAAAACACCTATACTAAACATGGTATGGCACCCCCTAGTTGTGTTGGGATCCAGACGCTTCGTAGCCCCCTCCCGGTGAAACCCTAGCCCCGCTGGAGAAATACCGGACTTATACAAAACGCGGTAACTGCGTCGAAAGGGGTAGCAATGTGGAACTATTTGCTTGGTTGTGCTAGGATAGCCCATAGGAACACAAAACAAAAATGTAGAACCCACCTCTTCGGAAGATTCACGGTGTTTGGTCCGATACGGGAGTTTCACCCTGTAACCGCCTACGAGAGAGAAGTGGATGCCGGTGAAGCCGGGTCACACCCCGGAGAGCAATCTTTGACATCCAAAGCACACAACACACCTATACTAACATGGTATGGCACCCCCTAGCTTGTGTTGGGATCCAGACGCTCCGTAGCCCCCTCCCGGTGAAACCCTAGCCCCGCTGGAGAAATACCGGACTTATACGGAAACACGCGGTAACTGCGTCGAAAGGGGTAGCAATGTGGAACTATTTGCTTGGTTGTGCTAGGATAGCCCATAGGAACACAAAACAAAAAGGTAGAACCCACCTCTTCGGAAGATTCACGGTTTTGGTCCGATACGGGAGTTTCACCCTGTAACCGCCTACGAGAGAGAAGTGGATGCCGGTGAAGCCGGGTCACACCCCGGAGAGATTTGACATCCAAAGCACACAACACACCTATACTAACATGGTATGGCACCCCCTAGCTTGTGTTGGGATCCAGACGCTCCGTAGCCCCCCTCCCGGTGAAACCCTAGCCCCGCTGGAGAAATACCGGACTTATACGGAACACGCGGTAACTGCGTCGAAAGGGGGTAGCAATGTGGAACTATTTGCTTGGTTGTGCTAGGATAGCCCATAGGAACACAAAACAAAAAGGTACCCACCTCTTCGGAAGATTCACGGTGTTTGGTCCGATACGGGAGTTTCACCCTGTAACCGCCTACGAGAGATAAGTGGATGCCGGTGAAGCCGGGTCACACCCCGGAGAGCAATATTTGACATCCAAAGCACACAACACACCTATACTAACATGGTATGGCACCCCCTAGTTGTGTTGGGATCCAGACGCTCGTAGCCCCCCTCCCGGTGAAACCCTAGCCCCGCTGGAGAAATACCGGACTTATACGGAAACACGCGGTAACTGCGTCGAAAGGGGTAGCAATGTGGAACTATTTGCTTGGTTGTGCTAGGATAGCCCATAGGAACACAAAACAAAAAGGTAGAACCCACCTCTTCGGAAGATTCACGGTGTTTGGTCCGATACGGAGTTTCACCCTGTAACGCCTACGAGAGAGAAGTGGATGCCGGTGAAGCCGGGTCACACCCCGGAGAGCAATCTTTGACATCCAAAGCACACAACACACCTATACTAACATGGTATGGCACCCCTAGCTTGTGTTGGGATCGACGCTCCGTAGCCCCCCTCCCGGTGAAACCCTAGCCCCGCTGGAGAAATACCGGACTTATACGGAACACGCGGTAACTGCGTCGAAAGGGGGTAGCAATGTGGAACTATTTGCTTGGTTGTGCTAGGATAGCCCATAGGAACACAAAACAAAAAGGTAGAACCCACCTCTTCGGAAGATTCACGGTGTTTGGTCCGATACGGGAGTTTCACCCTGTAACCGCCTACGAGAGAGAAGTGGATGCCGGTGAAGCCGGGTCACACCCAGAGCAATATTTGACATCCAAAGCACACAACACACCTATACTAACATGGTATGGCACCCCCTAGCTTGTGTTGGGATCCAGACGCTCCGTAGCCCCCCTCCCGGTGAAACCCTAGCCCCGCTGGAGAAATACCGGACTTATACGGAAACACGCGGTAACTGCGTCGAAAGGGGGTAGCAATGTGGAACTATTTGCTTGGTTGGCTAGGATAGCCCATAGGAACACAAAACAAAAAGGTAGAACCCACCTCTTCGGAAGATTCACGGTGTTTGGTCCGATACGGGAGTTTCACCCTGTAACCGCCTACGAGAGAGAAGTGGATGCCGGTGAAGCCGGGTCACACCCCGGAGAGCAATCTTTGACATCCAAAGCACACAACACACCTATACTAACATGGTATGGCACCCCCTAGTTTTGTTGGGATCCAGACGCTCCGTAGCCCCCCTCCCGGAAACCCTAGCCCCGCTGGAGAAATACCGGACTTATACGGAAACACGCGGTAACTGCGTCGAAAGGGGGTAGCAATGTGGAACTATTTGCTTGGTTGTGCTAGGATAGCCATAGGAACACAAAACAAAAAGGTAGAACCCACCTCTTCGGAAGATTCACGGTGTTTGGTCCGATACGGGAGTTTCACCCTGTAACCGCCTACGAGAGAGAAGTGGATGCCGGTGAAGCCGGGTCACACCCCGGAGAGCAATCTTTGACATCCAAAGCACACAACACACCTATACTAACATGGTATGGCACCCCCTAGCTTGTGTTGGGATCCAGACGCTCCGTAGCCCCCTCCCGGTGAAACCCTAGCCCCGCTGGAGAAATACCGGACTTATACGGAAACACGCGGTAACTGCGTCAAAGGGGTAGCAATGTGGAACTATTTGCTTGGTTGTGCTAGGATAGCCCATAGGAACACAAAAAAAAAGGTAGAACCCACCTCTTCGGAAGATTCACGGTGTTTGGTCCGATACGGGAGTTTCACCCTGTAAGCGCTACGAGAGAGAAGTGGATGCCGGTGAAGCCGGGTCACACCCCGGAGAGCAATATTTGACATCCAAAGCACACAACACACCTATACTAACATGGTATGGCACCCCCTAGCTTGTGTTGGGATCCAGACGCTCCGTAGCCCCCCTCCGGTGAAACCCTAGCCCCGCTGGAGAAATACCGGACTTATACGGAAACACGCGGTAACTGCGTCGAAAGGGGTAGCAATGTGGAACTATTTGCTTGGTTGTGCTAGGATAGCCCATAGGAACACAAAACAAAAAGGTAGAACCCACCTCTTCGGAAGATTCACGGTGTTTGGTCCGATACGGGAGTTTCACCCTGTAACCGCCTACGAGAGAGAAGTGGATGCCGGTGAAGCCGGGTCACACCCCGGAGAGCAATCTTTGACATCCAAAGCACACAACACACCTATACTAACATGGTATGGCACCCCCTAGCTTGTGTTGGGATCCAGACGCTCCGTAGCCCCCCTCCCGGTGAAACCCTAGCCCCGGGGAGAAATACCGGACTTATACGGAAACACGCGGTAACTGCGTCGAAAGGGGGCAATGTGGAACTATTTGCTTGGTTGTGCTAGGATAGCCCATAGGAACACAAAACAAAAAGGTAGAACCCACCTCTTCGGAAGATTCACGGTTTGGTCCGATACGGGAGTTTCACCCTGTAACCGCCTACGAGAGAGAAGTGGATGCCGGTGAAGCCGGGTCACACCCCGGAGAGCAATCTTTGACATCCAAAGCACACAACACACCTATACTAACATGGTATGGCACCCCCTTGCTTGTGTTGGGATCCAGACGCTCCGTAGCCCCCCTCCCGGTGAAACCCTAGCCCCGCTGGAGAAATACCGGACTTATACGGAACCACGCGGTAACTGCGTCGAAAGGGGGTAGCAATGTGGAACTATTTGCTTGGTTGTGCTAGGATAGCCCATAGGAACACAAAACAAAAAGGTAGAACCCACCTCTTCGGAAGATTCACGGTGTTTGGTCCGATACGGGAGTTTCACCCTGTAACGCCTACGAGAGAAGTGGATGCCGGTGAAGCCGGGTCACACCCCGGAGAGCAATATTTGACATCCAAAGCACACAACACACCTATACTAACATGGTATGGCACCCCCTAGCTTGTGTTGGGATCCAGACGCTCCGTAGCCCCCCTCCCGGTGAAACCCTAGCCCCGCTGGAGAAATACCGGACTTATACGGAAACACATGGTAACTGCGTCGAAAGGGGGTAGAAATGTGGAACTATTTGCTTGGTTGTGCTAGGATAGCCCATAGGAACACAAAAAAAAAATGTAGAACCCACCTCTTCGGAAGATTCACGGTGTTTGGTCCGATACGGGAGTTTCACCCTGTAACGCCTACGAGAGAAGTGGATGCCGGTGAAGCCGGGTCACACCCCGGAGAGCAATATTTGACATCCAAAGCACACAACACACCTATACTAACATGGTATGGCACCCCCTAGCTTGTGTTGGGATCCAGACGCTCCGTAGCCCCCCCCGGAAACCCTAGCCCCGCTGGAGAAATACCGGACTTATACGGAAACACGCGGTAACTGCGTCGAAAGGGGGTAGCAATGTGGAACTATTTGCTTGGTTGTGCTAGGATAGCCCATAGGAACACAAAACAAAAAGGTAGAACCCACCTCTTCGGAATATTCACGGTGTTTGGTCCGATACGGGAGTTTCACCCTGTAACCGCCTATGAGAGAGAAGTGGATGCCGGTGAAGCCGGGTCACACCCCGGAGAGCAATCTTTGACATCCAAAGCACACAACACACCTATACTAACATGGTATGGCACCCCCTAGCTTGTGTTGGGATCCAGACGCTCCGTAGCCCCCCTCCCGGTGAAACCCTAGCCCCGGAGAAATACCGACTTATACGGAAACACGCGGTAACTGCGTCGAAAGGGGGTAGCAATGTGGAACTATTTGCTTGGTTGTGCTAGGATAGCCCATAGGAACACAAAACAAAAAGGTAGAACCCACCTCTTCGGAAGATTCACGGTGTTTGGTCCGATACGGGAGTTTCACCCTGTAACCGCCTACGAGAGAGAAGTGGATGCCGGTGAAGCCGGGTCACACCCGGAGAGCAATCTTTGACATCCAAAGCACACAACACACCTATACTAACATGGTATGGCACCCCCTAGCTTGTGTTGGGATCCAGACGCTCCGTAGCCCCCCTCCCGGTGAAACCCTAGCCCCGCTGGAGAAATACCGGACTTATACGGAAACACGCGGTAACTGCGTCGAAAGGGGGTAGCAATGTGGAACTATTTGCTTGGTTGTGCTAATAGCCCATAGGAACACAAAACAAAAAGGTAGAACCCACCTCTTCGGAAGATTCACGGTGTTTGGTCCGATACGGGAGTTTCACCCTGTAACCGCCTACGAGAGAGAAGTGGATGCCGGTGAAGCCGGGTCACACCCCGGAGAGCAATCTTTGACATCCAAAGCACAACACACCTATACTAACATGGTATGGCACCCCCTAGCTTGTTTGGGATCCAGCTCCGTAGCCCCCCCCCGGTGAAACCCTAGCCCCGCTGGAGAAATACCGGACTTATACGGAAACACGCGGTAACTGCGTCGAAAGGGGTAGCAATGTGGAACTATTTGCTTGGTTGCTAGGATAGCCCATAGGAACACAAAACAAAAAGTAGAACCCACCTCTTCGGAAGATTCACGGTGTTTGGTCCGATACGGGAGTTTCACCCTGTAACGCCTACGAGAGAGAAGTGGATGCCGGTGAAGCCGGGTCACACCCCGGAGAGCAATCTTTGACATCCAAAGCACACAACACACCTATACTAACATGGTATGGCACCCCCTAGCTTGTGTTGGGATCCAGACGCTCCGTAGCCCCCCTCCCGGTGAAACCCTAGCCCCGCTGGAGAAATACCGGACTTATACGGAACACGCGGTAACTGCGTCGAAAGGGGGTAGCAATGTGGAACTATTTGCTTGGTTGTGCTAGGATAGCCCATAGGAACACAAAACAAAAAGTAGAACCCACTCTTCGGAAGATTCACGGTGTTTGGTCCGATACGGGAGTTTCACCCTGTAACCGCCTACGAGAGAGAAGTGGATGCCGGTGAAGCCGGGTCACACCCCGGAGAGCAATCTTTGACATCCAAAGCACACAACACACCTATACTAACATGGTATGGCACCCCCTAGCTTGTGTTGGGATCCAGACGCTCCGTAGCCCCCTCCCGGTGAAACCCTAGCCCCGCTGGAGAAATACCGGACTTATACGGAAACACGCGGTAACTGCGTCGAAAGGGGGTAGCAATGTGGAACTATTTGCTTGGTTGTGCTAGGATAGCCCATAGGAACACAAACAAAAAGGTAGAACCCACCTCTTCGGAAGATTCACGGTGTTTGGTCCGATACGGGAGTTTCACCCTGTAACCGCCTACGAGAGAGAAGTGGATGCCGGTGAAGCCGGGTCACACCCCGGAGAGCAAACTTTGACATCCAAAGCACACAACACACCTATACTAACATGGTATGGCACCCCCTATTGTGTTGGGATCCAGACGCTCCGTAGCCCCCCTCCCGGTGAAACCCTAGCCCCGCTGGAGAAATACCGGACTTATACGGAAACACGCGGTAACTGCGTCGAAAGGGGGTAGCAATGTGGAACTATTTGCTTGGTTGTGCTAGGATAGCCCATAGGAACACAAAACAAAAGGTAGAACCCACCTCTTCGGAAGATTCACGGTGTTTGGTCCGATACGGGAGTTTCACCCTGTAACCGCCTACGAGAGAGAAGTGGATGCCGGTGAAGCCGGGTCACACCCCGGAGAGCAATCTTTGACATCCAAAGCACACAACACACCTATACTAACATGGTATGGCACCCCCTAGCTTGTGTTGGGATCCAGACGCTCCGTAGCCCCCTCCCGGTGAAACCCTAGCCCCGCTGGAGAAATACCGGACTTATACGGAACACGCGGTAACTGCGTCGAAAGGGGTAGCAATGTGGAACTATTTGCTTGGTTGTGCTAGGATAGCCCATAGGAACACAAAACAAAAAGGTAGAACCCACCTCTTCGGAAGATTCACGGTGTTTGGTCCGATACGGGAGTTTCACCCTGTAACGCCTACGAGAGAGAAGTGGATGCCGGTGAAGCCGGGTCACACCCCGGAGAGCAATCTTTGACATCCAAAGCACACAACACACCTATACTAACATGGTATGGCACCCCCTAGCTTGTTTGGGATCCAGACGCTCCGTAGCCCCCCTCCCGGTGAAACCCTAGCCCCGCTGGAGAAATACCGGACTTATACGGAAACACGCGGTAACTGCGTCGAAAGGGGGTAGCAATGTGGAACTATTTGCTTGGTTGTGCTAGGATAGCCCATAGGAACACAAAACAAAAAGGTAGAACCCACCTCTTCGGAAGATTCACGGTGTTTGGTCCGATACGGGAGTTTCACCCTGTAACCGCCTACGAGAGAGAAGTGGATGCCGGTGAAGCCGGTCACACCCTGAGAGCAATCTTTGACATCCAAAGCACACAACACACCTATACTAACATGGTATGGCACCCCCTAGCTTGTGTTGGGATCCAGACGCTCCGTAGCCCCCCTCCCGGTGAAACCCTAGCCCGCTGGAGAAATACCGGACTTATACGGAAACACGCGGTAACTGCGTCGAAAGGGGGTAGCAATGTGGAACTATTTGCTTGGTTGTGCTAGGATAGCCCATAGGAACACAAAAAAAAAGGTAGAACCCACCTCTTCGGAAGATTCACGGTGTTTGGTCCGATACGGGAGTTTCACCTGTAACCGCCTACGAGAGAGAAGTGGATGCCGGTGAAGCCGGGTCACACCCCGGAGAGCAATTGACATCCAAAGCACACAACACACCTATACTAACATGGTATGGCACCCCCTAGCTTGTGTTGGGATCCAGACGCTCCGTAGCCCCCCCCCGGTGAAACCCTAGCCCCGCTGGAGAAATACCGGACTTATACGGAAACACGGTAACTGCGTCGAAAGGGGTAGAAATGTGGAACTATTTGCTTGGTTGTGCTAGGATAGCCCATAGGAACACAAAAAAAAAGGTAGAACCCACCTCTTCGGAAGATTCACGGTGTTTGGTCCGATACGGGAGTTTCACCCTGTAACCGCCTACGAGAGAGAAGTGGATGCCGGTGAAGCCGGGTCACACCCCGGAGAGCAATCTTGACATCCAAAGCACACAACACACCTATACTAACATGGTATGGCACCCCCTAGCTTGTGTTGGGATCCAGACGCTCCGTAGCCCCCCTCCCGGAAACCCTAGCCCCGCTGGAGAAATACCGGACTTATACGGAAACACGCGGTAACTGCGTCGAAAGGGGCAATGTGGAACTATTTGCTTGGTTGTGCTAGGATAGCCCATAGGAACACAAAACAAAAAGGTAGAACCCACCTCTTCGGAAGATTCACGGTGTTTGGTCCGATACGGAGTTTCACCCTGTAACCGCCTACGAGAGAGAAGTGGATGCCGGTGAAGCCGGGTCACACCCGGAGAGCAATCTTTGACATCCAAAGCACACAACACACCTATACTAACATGGTATGGCACCCCCTAGCTTGTGTTGGGATCCAGACGCTCCGTAGCCCCCCTCCCGGTGAAACCCTAGCCCCGCTGGAGAATACCGGACTTATACGGAAACACGCGGTAACTGCGTCGAAAGGGGGTAGCAATGTGGAACTATTTGCTTGGTTGTGAGGATAGCCCATAGGAACACAAAACAAAAAGGTAGAACCCACCTCTTCGGAAGATTCACGGTGTTTGGTCCGATACGGGAGTTTCACCCTGTAACGCCTACGAGAGAGAAGTGGATGCCGGTGAAGCCGGGTCACACCCCGGAGAGCAATCTTTGACATCCAAAGCACACAACACACCTATACTAACATGGTATGGCACCCCGCTTGTGTTGGGATCCAGACGCTCCGTAGCCCCCCTCCCGGTGAAACCCTAGCCCCGCTGGAGAAATACCGGACTTATACGGAAACACGCGGTAACTGCGTCGAAAGGGGGTAGCAATATGGAACTATTTGCTTGGTTGTGCTAGGATAGCCCATGGGAACACAAAACAAAAAGGTAGAACCCACCTCTTCGGAAGATTCACGGTGTTTGGTCCGATACGGGAGTTTCACCCCGTAACCGCCTACGAGAGAGAAGTGGATGCCGGTGAAGCCGGGCCACACCCCGGAGAGCAATCTTTGACATCCAAAGAACACAACACACCTATACTAACATGGTATGGCACCCCATAGCTTGTGTTGGGATCCAGACGCTCTGTAGCCCCCCTCCCGGTGAAACCCTAGCCCCGCTGGAGAAATACCGGACTTATACGGAAACACGCTGTAACTGCGTCGAAAGGGGGTAGCAATGTGGAACTATTTGCTTGGTTGTGCTAGGATAGCCCATAGGAACACAAAAAAAAAGGTAGAACCCACCTCTTCGGAAGATTCACGGTGTTTGGTCCGATACGGGAGTTTCACCCTGTAACCGCCTACGAGAGAGAAGTGGATGCCGGTGAAGCCGGGTCACACCCCGGAGAGCAATATTTGACATCCAAAGCACACAACACACCTATACTAACATGGTATGGCACCCCCTAGCTTGTGTTGGGATCCAGACGCTCCGTAGCCCCCCTCCCGGTGAAACCCTAGTCCCGCTGGAGAAATACCGGACTTATACGGAAACACGCGGTAACTGCGTCGAAAGGGGGTAGCAATGTGGAACTATTTGCTTGGTTGTGCTAGGATAGCCCATAGGAACACAAAACAAAAAGGTAGAACCCACCTCTTCGGAAGATTCACGGTGTTTGGTCCGATACGGGAGTGTCACCCTGTAACCGCCTACGAGAGAGAAGTGGATGCCGGTGAAGACGGGTCACACCCCGGAGAGCAATCTTTGACATCCAAAGCACACAACACACATATACTAACATGGTATGCCACCCCCTAGTTTGTGTTGGGATCCAGACGCTTCGTAGCCCCCCTCCCGGTGAAACCCTAGCCCCGCTGGAGAAATACAGGACTTATACGGAACCACGCGGTAACTGCGTCGAAAGGGGGTAGCAATGTGGAACTATTTGCTTGGTTGTGCTAGGATATACCATAGGAACACAAAACAAAAAGGTAGAACCCACCTCTTCGGAAGATTCACGGTGTTTGGTCCGATACGGGAGTTTCACCCTGTAACCGCCTACGAGAGAGAAGTGGATGCCGGTGAAGCCGGGTCACACCCCGGAGAGCAATATTTGACATCCAAAGCACACAAAACACCTATACTAACATGGTATGGCACCCCCTAGCTTGTGTTGGGATCCAGACGCTCCGTAGCCCCCCTCCCGGTGAAACCCTAGTCCCGCTGGAGAAATACCGGACTTATACGGAAACACGCGGTAACTGCGTCGAAAGGGGTAGCAATGTGGAACTATTTGCTTGGTTGTGCTAGGATAGCCCATAGGAACACAAAACAAAAAGGTAGAACCCACCTCTTCGGAAGATTCACGGTGTTTGGTCCGATACGGGAGTGTCACCCTGTAACCGCCTACGAGAGAGAAGTGGATGCCGGTGAAGACGGGTCACACCCCGGAGAGCAATCTTTGACATCAAAAGCACACAACACACCTATACTAACATGGTATGGCACCCCCTAGCTTGTGTTGGGATCCAGACGCTCCGTAGCCCCCCTCCCGGTGAAACCCTAGCCCCGCTGGAGAAATACCGGACTTATACGGAAACACGCGGTAACTGCGTCGAAAGGGGGTAGCAATGTGGAACTATTTGCTTGGTTGTGCTAGGATAGCCCATAGGAACACAAAACAAAAAGGTAGAACCCACCTCTTCGAAAGATTCACGGTGTTTGGTCCGATACGGGAGTTTCACCCTGTAACCGCCTACGAGAGAGAAGTGGATGTCGGTGAAGCCAGGTCACACCCCGGAGAGCAATCTTTGACATCCAAAGCACACAACACACCTATACTAACATGTTATGGCACCCCCTAGCTTGTGTTGGGATCCAGACGCTCCGTAGCCCCCCTCCCGGTGAAACCCTAGCCCCGCTGGAGAAATACCGGACTTATACGGAACCACGCGGTAACCGCGTCGAAAGGGGGTAGAAATGTGGAAATATTTGCTTGGTTGTGCTAGGATAGACCATAGGAACACAAAACAAAAAGGTAGAACCCACCTCTTCGGTAGATTCACGGTGTTTGGTCCGATACCGGAGTTTCACCCTGTAACCGCCTACGAGAGAGAAGTGGATGCCGGTGAAGCCGGGTCACACCCTAGAGAGCAATATTTGACATCCAAAGCACACAACACACCTATACAAACATGGTATGGCACCCCCTAGCTTGTGTTGGGATCCAGACGCTCCGTAGCCCCCCTCCCGGTGAAACCCTTGCCCCGCTGGAGAAATACCGGACTTATATGGAAACACGCGGTAACTGCGTCGAAAGGGGGTAGCAATGTGGAACTATTTGCTTGGTTGTGCTAGGATAGCCCATAGGAACACAAAACAAAAAGGTAGAACCCACCTCTTCGGAAGATTCACGGTGTTTGGTCCGATACGGGAGTTTCACCCTGTAACCGCCTACGAGAGAGAAGTGGATGCCGGTGAAGACGGGTCACACCCCGGAGAGCAATCTTTGACATCCAAAGCACACAACACACCTATACTAACATGGTATGGCACCCCCTAGCTTGTGTTGGGATCCAGACGCTCCGTAGCCCCCCTCCCGGTGAAACCCTAGCCCCGCTGGAGAAATACCGGACTTATACGGAAACATGAGGTAACTGCGTCGAAAGGGGGTAGCAATATGGAACTATTTGCTTGGTTGTGCTAGGATAGCCCATAGGAACACAAAACAAAAAGGTAGAACCCACCTCTTTGGAAGATTCACGGTGTTTGGTCCGATACGGGAGTTTCACCCTGTAACCGCCTACGAGAGAGAAGTGGATGCCGATGAAGCTGGGTCACACCCCGGAGAGCAATCTTTGACATCCAAAGCACACAACACACCTATACTAGCATGGTATGGCACCCCCTAGCTTGTGTTGGGATCCAGACGCTCCGTAGCCCCCTCCCGGTGAAACCCTAGCCCCGCTGGAGAAATACCGGACTTATACGGAAACACGCGGTAACTGCGTCGAAAGGGGGTAGAAATGTGGAACTATTTTCTTGGTTGTGCTAGGATAGACCATAGGAACACAAAACAAAAAGGTAGAACCCACCTCTTCAGAAGATTCACAATGTTTCCACCTCTTATTCTTTGAAATCTCTAGTCTTGTATTCGAGGAATCTCATTTTAGTGATGGCTTTCGTTCTAATGTTTATAAATCCTATTTATATTTTTCCTAGACTTGTATTAGACCTATATAATGCAATTCCGAAGCCCAAAAATTTATTGGATGAATATTCGTATTATTTATTTCTTTTGAATAATGGTTTTAATCGAAAATCGTACATAAAACAAGTTTAAAACATCAAAATGAAAAAATAACTTTGGATCTTTCTTAGTCACACCAAAATGAAGCTTTGGTGAGATTTTGACCTTTTTTGAGTTCAAAAGGTTTGAAACTCATCTCATTGTCTCGAACTCTCTACTAGACTGTTCAAGATATCATATGTTACACTAGGCTTTTTCGTTCCATTCTTTATAAGACAGCTTTATATTTTTTTCTCGTTACTATATGACATAACACTACTATGTGCGTCGGCAATATATTTTTTCGATTTTTTTTGAATTATGTATGCTCATTTCAAGCTTGGTCAACCCTCTGTTTGACCAGCCGAAAAGCTTCTAGAAGGAAACACAGAGATTCGACCTGGGTTGTTGGATCGACGCCTTCTAGAAGGAATCGTGCATCGGACGGATGCGCTCGTAGCCACAGCGATCCGCGAGACGCTCGTTCTGCGCTCTGATTGGTTGGTCCGTTGGCCACAGGGATCGATGGTTTCTATCTGTTCTACATATGATTTCTTTGCTGTTAAGTATTAAACCTTGTTATTTAAATAAAAAAAATAGAAGAATACCCTTATTCAAAACATAATGAAACTTCAGATTTACTAGAGCGGTGATTTTTATCTGTTTTACATATGAATTTTCTATTAAACCATGTTATTTAAATAAAATATTAAAAAAATAGAAGAATTATTGAAAACATAACGAAACTTCAGATTTACACTATATATGTATAGTTGTCTAGGAAATTAATTTGGCTGATGTAGACGAGATGCCAAAAATTGTTGAAGCACAAACGGGGGTGTTTACCCTAGCTTCACACCTCATTTGAAGCACATTTCTCATGAGAATAGAGCGATGGTTTCAAATGAGCATAAATAATTCAAAAAAAATCAAATTGACATGAATCCAACACACCATGTTGTTATATGCGATATAGTTGTTCCTCAAATTTATTTGGATAATTTTGACAAGGTAGAATTTTTCATGAAATTACAAACGGGGGTGTTTACCCTAGCTTCACACCTCATTTGAAGCACATTTCTCATGAGAATAGAGCGATGGTTTCAAATGAGCATAAATAATTCAAAAAAAAAATCAAAATGACATGAATCCAACGCACCATGTTGTTATATGCGATGTAGTTGCTCCTCAAATTTATTTGGATAATTTTGACAAGGTAGAATTTTTCATGAAATTTCAAACGGGGGTGTCTACCCTAGCTTGAGACCTCATTTGAAGCACATTTTCCTAAAAATTTGAAACGACTTGGTTCAACATCATCCAACATTATTCACACATCACCAACTATGTTCTAACTTAGATACATCACCAGTCAACATAAATACAACATTATTCAACAGAAATACAACACCAACTTAGTCCAAATAGCGTTGGGGCTTCTTTGTGATCCTTGGCTGTTTTGGTGGCGCTTTGCTCCTTGTGCTCATTTTGCTCACAGCTTCTGGTCTTCTCCTCTTGGTAGTCGGTACCTTGGCCTTCTTCTTTGAAACTACACCAGATCTGTACAAAACATAAAGGATCATGATAAATAAATAAAATGAAAAATGAAAACTGGTGAGATCATGGCAGGATTTACATACCCATCTAAGCTTGTAACTGGTGAGATCATGGCAGAATCATCCAATGGAGCATCCAACGAAACTTGTGTGTCCATGGCAGAATCATCCAATGGAGCATCCAATGAAACTTGTGAGATCATGGCAGAATCATCCAATGGAGCATCCAGCGGATCATCAGCTGGAGCATCTGGAGCATCTTCTGGAGCATCTGGAGCATCTTCTGGAGCATCTGGAGCATCATATGAATCATCAGCTGGATCATCAGCTGGAGCATCCAGCGGATCATCAGCTGGAGCATCTGGATCATCGAATGGAGCATCATGGACTTGATCATCATATGAATAATCAGTTGGATCATGTACTTGATCATCATTTTGTTCTGGAGCATCATCTGAATCAATTGACTGCTGAACATCATTTTCAAATGTTTCATCGGCTGTTGATCATCATTTTGAAATGCTGCATCCGGCTGCTGACCATCAGTTTCATCAGGCATACTCTCTCCAAACCCTGGATCGACTGCGTTATCACAATATTTGCCGAAATGACCAGTCCCACCACACCTTGTGCACTTACGCACCCTCGCTCCACCTCCACCTTCACTGCGACGTCGGTGTCGACTCTTCCTCGGTCTACCTGCAGCTCTCTTCAGAACCGGAGCACAAAGTTTGAATCCAGGGTCCACTCTATCCCACTGCTGTTTTCCCTCCAAAGCAGGCAAGGAATGTGCATATGTGGCTCTGAACATTGCTACAGAGTAGTAATCATGGACATACTGCTGTATATCCCCTGCTGGACCTGTGAGAGAAGTGATGAAAAACAAGGCATGAATGCATGGCAAACCAGTTATCTGCCATTGCCTACAACTGCAATTTTTCGCTTCTAAATCCACTGGATATCTCCATTCTTTGTTACTTTTATCAAAGAATGATACCTCTGATTTGGTATCCGAGACAAATCTCATGTTCATATTCAAGCCCTCTGTTTTCTGCTTCAACGCCTTCATCACATTCGGGATAATAATGTGGCCCATGAATTTTGCATTAGCTATTTCAAGACGGAAATGAAATTTCTCGGCGTATTCTATCCTTATCCTGTCAAGCAAATCAGCCAAATAAAGATCCTTTAGTTTCCGGATCATTGAGTTGAAAGATTCTGCAAGATTATTGTGCACATAGTCAACTTTGCTCAATTCACTGAATTGGCTTCTAGACCATAGCTTCGAGTGGTGTGTTTCCAAGTATTCCTTCACTTTCTCTTTTGTGTACAACTGCCTCATGTGGTAGTTGTGCTTCCTCACACTGCAAGTCAAAGATGCAGGCCATAAATGATCGGTATAAAACTTTCCTTTGAATTTCTTCACAAAATTTGCAGCAAGGTGGCGCATACATTCCCTGTGCTCTACTCCTGGGAACACATTATCCACGGCCACTTCTAAACCTTTGCATGCATCTGTGTGGATTACCAATCCATTGGGATGTCCAATAGCCCGGCGCAGATTCTGCAAAAACCATGTCCAGCTCTCCTCGGACTCTGTCTCCAGCACACCGTAGGCAACTGGAAAAACAAAACTGTGTGCATCAACTGCACAAGCTGCTACTAGCTGGCCTTTAAACCTCCCTGTAAGAAAAGTAGCATCAATAGCCAAATAAGGCCTGCAGCCTACCAAAAAACCCATTTTGCAAGCTTCAAAGCACACAAAAACCCTTCTAAAGCATTGCTTGGTCCTTGTCACTTTCTTCAATGTGTAATCCTGGGCGTGGTGATCAATTTCAACAACACTGTCTGGGCTTGCCCTCTCCACTTCAGCTTTGAATGCATACAACAACTGAAAACTTTCATTCCAGTTACCATGGATAGATTCCAATGCTTTGTTTTTACCAGTGAACACCCTCATGTATGGTAAATCTATCTTGAACTTGTCTTTCATGTTTTTCTGCAATTCCTTTGCACTCACTTGATGGTTTTCTGCCACCCATCTTTTTACTTCATCCGCCACCCATATTGACTTGGCTCTGCTGATTGTTTGCTTCCTAAGGGTTGATTCTTCGCATGTGTGGGGAAAAGGGTTCACTTTTACCTGAACATTGGTGCTGCCACGCATTTTAGATGCGTGCATCCTCCATTGACAATCTTCAGACACACAGTGCACGGTGTAGCGTCTTTTATCGCTCTTGTCAACTACAAAGGAACGTTCTACCGTCATGCAGTACGTCACAAGTGCATTTCTACACTCAGTCATGGAAGAAAAAATGCAACCTTCGGCCATAAGAGGGTTCGCAGGGTTCCATTCAACAGGTGTCCGGTCTTCCTCTTCTTCATCGTCACTGTCAGACTTATATTGGATTTCAACCCGAGGTGTCTGTCTTAAATTCCTAATAACATCAGGATATAGCCTCTCTTCATCATCCGCAGACATGCAGGCATCCTCCTCCACAGCGACATGAACCCTTTTCCCAGTGCCCACACTTGTCGAGCCACCACGTCGAGCTGGTTTTGAACTGTTCTGGCTGGAGTTGGCAGTACGACGTGATGGTCCTGACACAAAAGATGAACCCGCCACAACTGCCGGCACAACCACATCATTTTGCAGCTGCACATTAAAATTCTCTGCCTCCTTATGCTTAGCAAACATGGTAGCGAGCTCTTCATCATTACTAATTTTGATCCAATCTTTTCCCCCATCAAAGTATCTAAATTCCACTTCATCATGCAAACCCCAAGGATATGGGCTGCAAACTATCTCCCCAAATTGTCTGAAACTCCAGTTACAATCCATTGGGACCGAATAACTGAAACCTCCTTGGTATTTCTTCTTACTGTCTGCATCGACGATGTATCGCTCTCTTCTAACGTGCACCAAGAAAGCAAACCGCAACTCCATCCTAACCCACGAAAACAGAGACGCAATCAGCTGCAAATCAATGGCATCCGTGTCTAATCGATAATTCAAAGCTCAGTACTTACCCAATGGGAAGCCAATGGTGGACGCGGCGTGTCTCCGGCCCCACGGCGCGGCCGCTCTCCATTTCATTCCTATCCATTTCGTCGAGCAGGTGGCGGGCAGAGTGGTGGAACGAGCGCCCCACCAGTGGCGTCGCAGGACGGCCCCGACGGTGAAGCAGGTGGCCACGCGGAACGGCCGCTGCGGTGCAGGTGGTGCAGGTGGTGCTGGCGGCGCAAATGCGTGCTGCTGGCTGCGACACAGGTGGCGGCGGCGCGCTGGCTGAGGAAGGTGGCGGCAGAGCAGGTGGTGGTGGTGCCGCAGGCGGTGGTGTTGCCGCAGGTGCTCGTGGCGCAGCAGGGGGTGGTGCGGAGGTGGCGGCGGCGAGAGCGGCAGCGCACGACGGCGGGGCAACTAAATTGGGAGGCAGCGCACGACGGTTGTGGCGGGAAGCTCGGGTGTGGACTATTCAGATTAGTCAACTAACTGCCCGGTCCCACCTGTAAGCTCCGGACGGTTTCAGCGAACTGGCAGTCCCACGCGGACCCACTTCGCGAAACGGAGCCTGACTCCTCCGGGCCCACTTCGACTAACGGATTCGACTCCAAACTTACCGTTCCAGCCTCTCCATAGTAGTTGCGCACAGACTAGGGGCAAAACTGAGGTCGATTCGGCACTAGGGGTAAAACTGAGTACAAGTGGTCCGCTGCGGGCAATTCGATAAAAAACCCTTTTTTTATATCTTGATCATTTTTTTTCCAACATCGTATGCAAAAGTTATGCCCATTTTACTTATTTTTAACGAACTTTTGCTCAGAAAGTCGAAATTCATATTTCAAAATTTGATAAAAAAAGTAGAGCTTAAACTCTCCATGCATCTATAAGGGATTTACTTTTTGATGGTTTTTAGACATGCAACTCTCCCGTGAAAAACTAGAAAGGCGTTCCCGGGGGTGTGTGTGTGGAGATAATTTTTTTTCTGTGGCTGCATGTGTGGCTGGGGCGCCACAGAAATGCTGGATTGTGTGGCGCACCAATGCCCGTGCGCCATAGAATACGACATTTCTGTGGCGCACCAGATTACGTGCGCCACAGAAATGTTCGCCTGCAATGATTGAGACGGGCCCTATCAAGTTTCTGTGGCGCATCCTTCTCCTCTGCGCCACAGCATCCAACATTTCTGTGGCGTATATTTTGGCGTGCGCCACAAAATTTAATTTCTATGACGCACTATTCTCTGATGCGCCACAGAAAGTATTCGATAGAAAGGCAGTTTCCTACTAGTGGCACCCGGCTCGTCCTCACAATACCATACATAAAGATGACATTCAAATATTCACAAAGCACTAACCTGGCCTGCATCTTTTCCCCCAAGAATTGAGGCCCCAGTTTCATTTCTCAAACGAACTTAGGAGTTCACAGAAGCAGCCAAAGTTTGCAGAGAAAACAGGTAAAAAAAAAAAGTTTGCAAAGAAAATGAACTCCAGAACTACAGCTAAACAGGACATGAACAAACTTTTTCAGGCATACAGGAAGCATGTCACTGCCAGAATGTTTGTTCAGAGAATATACCACAACCCATGTTCGCAGTCCATTTCGACGGCTGCCCAGAGGCGCAAACGGTACTGGACAGCCATATAAATTGCCACTAAAGTTCCCCAAAGGAAGCGAGGCTTCATCCAAAAGCTGATAACTAGCTACCGAGAGAATTAGAACTACAAACTTGCTGAATTAAACCCTACATAAGCGAGCCCCCACTTGGACTTGGAGCATGGTTCCTATTGTGGCGTGAGCACCACACCCAATACCACAGCCACCTTGCCTGTGGCGCTGGCACCAGTGTCCCAAAGCAGCACGTTTGGCACAACGAACGGGATGCAGTCTTTTGGCAGCCCATCACGCAGATTAGTGCTCCTCACTTCGAACTCCGTGGCCTGAGAATAGCTCGGTGCGGTGCGCCACAATGTCAGCCTGCATTTGAACTTGGATCCAGTAATGTGAGGCAGGATGCAACAAATTGAGATGACACCACCTAAGGGCTCCAGTGTCATGTTGACCAGGAACAGGTGTCCATCGTCGCCCGCGAGGATGGTTGACCCCACCTCAAAGCGGTTCCCGAATGCCTTCTTATAGGTAGCTGAGGGCCACTTGTGCTTCCGTGACAAATGCTCCATGAGCTTCATGGTTGGTCCACTGAAACTGCAGCCGGCTTCGGGGCAGAAACATGGCGCCTATGGGCAACCTTTCTCATGCTCCTCTTTCTCGTAGTAGTTTATCCTGGCAGTGCATCCATGGTTGAAATTGGAGCAAGCAACTTTGATGGATTCAATGACATGTTCAACCATGTGGCAGCGATTGTAAACTGTGGGAAGGGAGCAGAAGTGGCACTTGTCGGGGAGCTTGTCATGGCAAGTGGAACATATGGTATGCCCTACAGTACACTGAGGAACATAAATGAATCGGTAAATATGCTAATAACTTTAGCTGAATTAAATACAACTAAATGACGAACATCATGGGAATTGAAAAGTTTCGCAGCAGAGAGTACACGCTAGACTAACCCCTGATACAATTCAGAGTTAAGAATACCCACAAAATAGGGAAAAAATTGGAGCAGATAAACATTTCTCGTGCTTAAATGAGCTCAACACCTATTCCTATTTGAATGCATAATTCATCAGATGGAACTATACTTTTCACGAATTCTAAATCATACAAGACTGATTGTACATTTCATCAACATAATTTTTCCAACTTCAGATTACAGCAGTTATACTTTTGGTTTAGAAACTTCTGAGTATTTTCTTAAAATCTGGGATAAACCCAGTTGTGCTGCATAAATGGGGTTACAAAATCATTTATAACAACAGAATAGCATCCATACCCTAAAATAATGCACATGAATCAACATTTGACATGAATTTGTTGCATACAGTAAATATTTAAGTATTTGTATGTGACATGGTTTGGGTTACAGGGCAGTAAATCCGCTTACCGCCCGGTAACCGCAAATCCCGAGCACCCCCGTTAAATCGATTTACCGGACAAAAATTACCAATTTTGTTTGAAAATTTTGAATTCAGAATATCCTTAGAAAACGGTTATACCAAGACGTTTGAATTCAAATTTTAGTACTCAAATTTATCTGGTAAACGGTCGGTATTTTCCGGTAACCGCGGTTACCGGAAATCCCGAGCAGCCCCTGTAATTTTTTTTTGGTCGGTAGCCAAAAGTTCTTATACAGAGAAACAGCAGGGCAACTCTATTACAAGTTCTTAATATGTCATTATTTCGTTGAAATATAGTAGACTTTTCCGAATTTGCAGTTCTCCATAATGATGATGCATAAACTTAATGAATGCCTGGTTTTGCATAAGGCACACAGACTTTCTCTGTGTCAATTTCCAGAACACAAAAATATTAAGTGTCACTGTACATTCAAGAGAATACGTCAAGCCATTTTTAGACGGTACACATTTTCAACCATGAAATTTCCATCTCAATCAATGCTACTTCATTACGCTAGAAAATGGGTAAGAAACTCATCATTTCAAGTTGCTACACTGAATACGATTAATTCTACAATTGCCCATCCCCATTGAAATTCCATACAATTGCAAACTGAAGGACATTACAACTCATATGGATGGAATCATGGAAGACAACATATATTGTAGAAAATAGACCAATCTTCTAGGCATTTAAATTTTGGCAAATGTCTGCATCTAATTTCATTCTAAATCTCCAGAGCATCTGCACCTTTTTTTTTTACCATGCGCCAAGTTCACTCCTAGGAGTAATATTCAGAGCACTGTTCCATGACTCCCAAAAATAGTTCTACGGGTCCGGATTCACTGGCGCAACTCTCCCGAAAAAACGAGCTTGTAGAGTTTCAGCAGTATATTTCAGCTCAGACTAGCAAGCAGGTGGCAGGGTACCTGAAAAATTGGACGGCGCATGGGGAGGAAGCAGACCAGGCAGTCAAGGATGTCGAGGTCCATGGTGACGGCGGCCGCGGCTGCCGTGACCTTCCTCCTCTTGTCAACACCGCCATCCTCCTCCTGCTTCTGCTGCTGCGTCCCCATTCCTTCCTCTTTTTCTTCCGGCGGCGGGAGAACCGGACCTTAGGGCATCTCCAGCCGTTGCGCCCCCCCCAGGGCCCAAAACGCCGCCGTTTTGGTGCCGCCGCGGCGCTAAACGGCGCTATTCTGGAACCTGGGGGGGTGCGTTTCCCAGTCGCGTCCCGAGCCCAAGAACCGGCCCAAACAAACGCAAAATGAAAACAGGCGAAATTTTATTGAAATTCGGAAAGTGCGTACATATTCGGCGCGAATTTAAGCTAGTACGATAAATTTAAACTACATCTAAACTAGTTAAGCCCGAGGCTGGCGGCGATCGCCTGGCTGTAGTCGCCGCCGTCGTCGTCGTCGTCGTTGCTGGGGGCGTCGCCGGGGCGCTTGCTTCCCCCCGTCCCTCGTCGCCGCCGCCGCAATCCCACCTGCTCACCTCGAGCGCCTGCTGGATCACGTCGTCGTCGTCCGAGTTCTCGTCGAGAACGATGTAGACGTTCTCCTTCTGCTTTGGTGGGGGAGGGACGCGGAGGAGGGCCGCCGCCGCGGCTTCCTCGCGCTCGCGCGCCGCCTTGTGCTGCTCGGCTTCAGCCAGCAGGCGGCGCTGAAGGGCGAGCTCGGCCTCGGTGTTGTCGCGCAGGCTCCACTGGGCGACGGTCTCGACGTCGAGCGGTTGCAGCGTGTTCAGCGAGAGCTGCTCCGCGACCTTTTGGTCGGGCCACTCGCCCTCGTCGTCGTCGTCGCCGCTCTCCGTCTTCGGGCGAACCACGCGTTCGAAGCGTGGCTCGCCGAGGCGGAGCGCGCCGCCGCTGCGCCTGCGGGCGGGCGCACCGGCGTTAAGAAAAGGGGGGGAGGTGGAGGTGGAGTGCCCGGCGGAGGAGCTCGACGTCGCAGACGACGAGGACGCGCCGGTCCGCCGCGCCACCCACGGCTGGGTGGCCTGCGGCGGCGGCATCGCGAGGCGCGGCTGGTCGCCGGCGTGGATGTGCTGGAGGATCTCGTCGAGGGTCCTCCCAGGGGCACTCCACCATCTGTGCCGCCCGTGCGCGTTGAAACGGCCC
This sequence comes from Alopecurus myosuroides, assembly GCA_028641055.1. Classification (NCBI taxonomy): domain Eukaryota; kingdom Viridiplantae; phylum Streptophyta; class Magnoliopsida; order Poales; family Poaceae; genus Alopecurus; species Alopecurus myosuroides. Next base: position 555,864,379 of record CM054058.1, read on the forward strand.
TCGACAGGGCCGTTGTCGTTCAGGGAGTCCAGCTCCCGGTCGCGGCGGCGGATCAGCCGATCCCACCAGAACTGGTCCACGCCGGTGAGCGGGAAGTTCTGGGGGTTCTCCATCCCGGCGCGCATCTCGTGGATGGCGCGGCGGAATTCGGCGTCGGAGGAGGGGAGGGGAGGGACGGGACCCCGCCGGCGCTGAGTGCCCAGCGGCTCGCCCCCGCGGCGGAGCTAGGGAGGCGCATGTCCGGCGGGCAAGGATAGCCCGCGCGGTACAGCGCCATCGCCTCGCCCCGGCGCAGGTTGTGGCGTGGGAAACCGTTCGCCGCCGCTCCGTCAGACATTGTCGTGGAGAGAGAAGGGAGGAGGAGAGCGTCGAGACGAAGAAGGGAGAGGAGAGCTCGCCGGTGTGAAGAATGGTGTGGCGCGGCGCGCGGCGGCGGGGGGGGGGGGGGGTTTATAGCACGTCGAGCGGCCGGGCATTTACTGCGCGCGCGCGTCCCCTCGCTGCCGCCCGCCACGCCATTACGCCGGCAGCCTTTGGGCAGGGCGCATGCACTGGGCGTCCGCCACGCCATAAACGCCGGCAGCCTTTGACCGCGCGGTAGCCGAGAAGACGATCACGGGGGCGGTTCTGTTCCCGCGCTTTCTCGTCGCGTCGCTGACAGGGCTGGCCCACGCGCGCGTCCGCGCCGTTTCACCCCCCAGGCCGAACCCAGCGGTCTGGGTTTGGCCTGGGTGCCGCGGCGCTATTTAGCGCCGAAACGACGCTATTTGGGCCGCTGGGGGGGCCGAGTGGTGAAGAAGCGGCGCTATTCGTCGCTTCCGCCGCGAAAAAAGCCCCCTGGGGGGGCTCTGGGGGGACGGCTGGAGATGCCCTTAGCGACAGGGAACGGCAGCGCGGCTAGCCGCTGGATTGGAGCTAACTAGAGGTTGCACGACCGGAATCGAGCCCCCTCTCTATTTGGAATATTTGCAGCAGAAAGGAAAAGAAAATGTAAGACAGGGGCAGAAGTTGGACCGTGTCAACGACCTATCTACTGGGCCGGCCTGTGGGCCTCCACGCTTGGCCCATGACCTGATATGGAGCCACACGAGGACGGGACAGGGGAGCATATATACGAGAAAGACAGCTACAAGGAAATTCTGCTTGGAACCGGACGGAAAGGCGGCTTCGGCCGAGGCTTGGCTAGGCGCCGTAGGCGTGTGTCGTGTCACCGTGTACTCCTTCTTCCTCCTTAGATCCCCTCCCTTTCACCATTGTTCCTCTGAATCAAATCTTGTAAGCCCACATATATAGCTGATTAATTGAGTGAATCCGTGGTGAGGTGCTTACAGACCGGCAACGCCCAAGTAGAAGCTGGCTGACGCAAGGAAAATAAAATGGAAGACCACTCGTCTCCAGCACGTTAAGTGCTCCATGCGCGATGTAAAGCGTGCACGTGTACGAAACTCAGTCACCCTCTCCGTCTTCGCTCGCAAGACCAATCATCGCCAAACAAATAATGTGAAAATATCGCTAGGAGTTCTCAGTTGATTTTTTAGACTAGTCACAGTGGTAAGTATCATAGGCAAGTAGGAGTACTACATCTATAGTGCATAGTATCATAAGTTAGTATCATAGTCTCATACTATTTAATGTTTTGTAGAATCTCAAGACAAATATAAGTACACAATTTGTTTGCAGTTATTTTTTTAGTTATACGTGCTATGATACGGTATCTACTATGTTACTCTAATCTCCTCTCTCTTCATTAATTAGATGACACATCAGCATTTTTGTGGGACCGACGTGCATGATACTCACCACTATGGCTAGTCTTAGATTCTGGGAGATACGTATATGGTTTTTGGAGGCCCGGGTAGATCTTTTTATGCAATTTTATTTTATCCATCTTTGTGTCAATTAATTTTAGACGGAGAGAGTAATAAAATCTGACTGCACTAAAAAAAATTGTGAAGTTCCCTTAGGCGCCATATAGAGGCGGGAAAACTTTTTTTTTTGACAAACTTAAAAAGTATGGTAAATGCTAACGGTCAACCAACTAATTTTGGGTGGGCAGCCGCCGATTCAACGGCCATTGAATTGCTCTGCCTCTAGCTTCTGTGTTCTAGATTTTTTAGACAAAGGGAACATATAAATATCACGAAGATGCCAAATACCTAGTCTTTGCACGAACAAAATATTAAGAAAATATTAAAAATGTGTACAATAACAAAATAAAAGACCCGTCATAATAATAAATCACTCGCAACATCAGCACATAAACCACCACCAAATACTACACTCGGACTATAAAAGAGGTTCTTTGAAAGAAACCCCTTAAAAAAGGATAGTGCGCAAGCACCATCATCACCCGATCAGTAGATTTTCAGTTTTCACCCTAGAGAAAGTCCAATGTTCCAACAATGGTTTTCACAAGATCATTCACATTCATAACCAATGAAGATCGGGCATTGGATTTTCACCCTGGAAATCCTCAAAAACTCAGTTTTCGAAGAGCACCGAAAAAATGAAGTCCTACGGTGTTGTGGCCCCCGCGTTGCAAGGTCGCTACTGCAAGCCACCAAACACCAGGCTCAAGTATCAAATGTCATGTATAGACGGTGATAGAGGCAGAAACCCGGTGATGGAGTTCACGCCAAGGGTGTCTTGATCTTACCATTTGTAGGATCAAATCAATAGGATAACTAGCTGCAAGCACCCGGGATAACTAGCTTTATACCTCTACCAAGGTTGGATGTGGTTCGTACAAGAACTATAACCCTCTATCTAAACAATTGTTGAGCCACAAGGCAGGACTAACCCACACAAAATGTCCGAAACCGTAGATCACAAATTAAGGTGCACCTGATGCTCCTTATCGCGAGTCTGGATGAACTCACAAGAGCAAAAGGAGTAAGGATCTCTCAGATCCCAAGCAGTATTGCTCCAAAGTTTATAGTTGTTTTGGTCTTACAAAAGGCTCCTATAGCAGGGAAAAGCATCCTTAGCTTGGTGTGAAAAATATATAAAATGGACTGCATGTTTTGTGGCTTCCTTTGGAGATTAAGTAGTCAACTTGTGGAGTTATTGGAGAATGGAGACCTCTAAGAAAACTCACGAAGCATTTTTCATCCTAGACACCTTCCACCAAAACTTGGATTCCTTTAGGTACACGCATCCAAATGATGTGAGATATTTTTGGAAAGTAAACTTCAAGGAGCTTCTGTTGGTATACCCGAAAGGTCCTGCCTCTACTCCAAATAGGTGTGACACATAGAGAGATTAGGGACAAATTTCTAGCTGAAACAGATTCGCTTGAAACTTGTTGTCTTCAACTTTCTTTCTTAAACGTAGTTTCGTCGTGAGTATTGTGTTACGTGTAGAAATTTAAAATTTTCCTCCTTACGTAACACACAAAATCTACTATGAAGATACTGGTGAACATAGATATGATCATTACCAACACGTAGATGCGAAACGTGTGTTGATAACGATGTCGATGAAGCCAGATGAAAAGTTCCAAGGCTAAGCCTAGGAATGGAATTGTTGTCGTCTCCTCGTATCCACCTTTCTGGATCCAGCAGAGTGACAGTTTCACGTGGTACCCCTCTGGGATCTCGCACACGCACCGTCAAAGTCCTGCAACGCATCACTGTCCAGAACTAGGAACTACAAGTGCACACCGAGGTGGAGAGATCCCAACAAATGGGAGAGAGATTTAGATCTCACCTACAGGGAGAGGATATCTCAAAATTCTTGTATAGTTAGAGAGATCTATTTCTCAATTGGGTTTCTTTTTCCCATGGGGATGGGAGTATATATAGTGGGGTGGAGAGGGGACTTGCCTTGGGGGATGAGTTAGTTTGGGGAGGGCCAAGACTGGCCGCATCCCTCCCCCTCCTGCAATTCATATTGGACTTCTCAATTTGGGAGTCCTTTCCCTTCCCACCAATTTCTTTCCTTTTCCCTATTTTGTTAATTCCTACTATTACCAAAATACAAATAAGGAATGTTCTGGGGAGGGTAATGCGCCTTGCCTATGTGCCCTAGGGCCCATCCGGCTGCCCCCAAAAAATTGGGGTGCAACCCTGTGACATTTCTGCCCCCCCCCCCCCCCCCGCCTCCCCTCTCTAGCACTCGCCCCTTATCGGAGTAGCGAAACCCTATATATCCTTTGGAAAAAAATCATCAACTATCGCCATAGATGTCAGAAACACTTTATAACATCATGTACATCTCATTTCCACTCATATAATATATATATATATATATATATATATATATATATATATATATATATATATATATATATATATATAAACAAATGCTCCATGGTGCCCACGCTCCTGTACAAAATACTGTTCAATTTGTACAGGTGTACATTATGGATACCTTGAATGCCTAGAACTTGGGTTTGTAGGACGTATATATACACTCGGGTGTACATACCCAAGGTATCTACATACCTTACATACCTAGAATACGTATACACAACTGTACGCATACCTGTCAGGTATGTATATATACGTATAAGTATATATATATTTTTTACGTATGTATATCCTACTATGTGCATACCTAGGGGAATATATACGTACTACATACCCAAGGTATACATACCCGAGGTATTCATGATGCCTACATACCTAAAATGTACGGTATTTGATACCGGTGCCCATGCTCCTAGGTGCCCCATTTGGGCTCCTATATATATATATATATATATATATATATATATATAGTTCTATCACGTGGGAACAATCCAAGTGATACCCGCTCTCTATTCCGAACCATTCAATGTGAACAACTGACTTTGACGCCTTAAGCGTGTGTGACCCCTGCAGACTCGATAACAAGTAGACATGATGAAAAACTCTTTTCTTAATCAATAATCAACATCGGGACCGTGGACATCCATATTGACTCTACACGTTATACGAATAAACTTTGTTGAACCTGTTGGTTATCAAGTTTGCATGATACTAATCAATACCTCGAGGTGAGATGAATGCCATGACCATGATTAAACTCTTCAATCACCACGTCAAATTATACTCGTTATCCGGTATGATGCTATTTACTCGTTACCATGTTATAGTATCTCCATGACTTACGCCATACCTTTGTCTGCACAGACTTGTTAACAAATAATATTACACCGAGCGGATCCTAGATGTATCTCTCTATTGTGTAGAGGAGAAATTCTGGGTCCCAAAATATCATGGTGAAATACATACCTTTGGTATTACCCAGTGATAGCTGTTTTAATTACCTAGTTTACGGTGTGATACTTGACTATACCAAAGTAAATTTTCTAGAATGCACCACTGTATATTCTCATGGTCAAAAGAAGCAAACAAGTTAATTGTATTGTGATGGTAATATTTATAGCAATGCTAAAATCAGATCTCATAGTATCTCAACTACTTGGGTCTTCCCCGCCACAATGTTGAAACAAAAATGTGTTTCCATTAATATTGACATAAAAATGTCCATGACCAAGAAAACATGGTCATCTAATATTAATGAGTTTGTCTAAGAGACATGACAAAGGGCTATAATTGTGTGTTTATGTTTCTACACGTGCGTATGGTTTTTCCTCTAAATCTCACATTCACTGTAGCATAACAAAAAATACATTAATCATGAAACAAATATATTTTATTGTCTCTTGGGTATACATCCAACATTCTCCCACTTGCAAAAGAAACAACAATCCATTTTTCTTAGCTCGGCACCCAATGGCATTGTGGTGTTGCTCGTGGTATAGACTACTTCCTCAGATCGGAAAATTTAGGTTCATGTGTATTTTCATATCTTAGAGAATTACTTGTCCCCTTGATCTAAATGATCCTTGTGGTTTAAATGTTTGGCTTTGTGGTAAAAAACCTCCATGATTTAACTAAGAAGTCAGTTTGTTGTTTTCACAACATGGTTGTATCTTTTTTAAAGTACCACACCTAGTTCAGTAAAGAACTTTGATCCAAACATTCAATCTTTACACTTCTAAAGTGTATCCATTATATCACTATTGTTATAGATAGAGTCAAAATATGTAATTTTCCTCCAAGTTTAACATGGAATTTCTTCCATCCTGCTATGCCACCTTATTAACTCTAAGTTGTTTTTTGTGATTATGCAACAAACCCTTTATTAGTGTAATACCTTACACTAACTCGTTTTGCATTTATCACAAAAATTAAGTATACCTTATATTCATCATAAGCTTATATTCTCCTTGATTATAAACATGATCATTTTTGGTTTATGTTCATAACATTTAGAACATAAGTCATATTTGATTGCGTGCATATTATGGCGTAGATGACTGATCCAAGCATTCATACTTATTCCCATAATATGTATTTTCAATTCATTCACAATGAAATTGATTTGATTTGTATAAGTATTATAAATTTCTATAGAAATACTTTACTTGGTTTGCACCAAGATGCGAATTTTTGTTCCCAATAATCTAGCTCCACGATATCAAAACGATTGATCCAACACAGGAAAGTAATGGAAAAAAGTGATCCATACTCTGTTCCATGTAGCCAAGTTCTACCGTGAACTCTCTGTTCAAAGGTTATCACTTTCCCACTTGCACAGTGGCAATAATTATACTGCATTTTCTTGTAACCTTTTCATTGAAATATAATTTCAATGAAACATTTTTCTATCTCAACAATATTTCCACTTAACGATACGATGTTCACATAAAGTATTAGAAATATTCCTTAGCACTCCCACTGACTTTCTTGAGTTCACAAGCATCTTCACCGTCCTTGATGATTTCAAACACTTTGATCATTTCATCTAGGCGAATATCCCAACTCCTTCATGCTTTCTTCATTTCCATGAATGGATTGCTGAAGTTCAAATTTTCTTCTAGCATATTCTTGATTCTATATTCACTTGCAATATATTGAAGACAAGTTATGCAAAACTTGCGAGAATAATACGTGTAAACATTAAAACCTTGCTATGGGAGATTAATTCTCATCATAGTCATTTATTTTAACTTGGTAACAAGTCAAACTTTCAAGGATATTTCCATCCTTGTTTGTTTACAGATCCATTAACGAAAGGTAGGTGTCCTGCCCTTTTAAATAATATACAAAACTTGATACCAAGTTCCAAACTTGACTTTCGTTTATGGAGTTTATCCGGATTTTATGAAGTCTAGCCTTACCTTTGGAGTTAGGGTTCATCACTGCTTCCACTAGATCATAGTCATCACTGAGAAACAATGCTATTATGATCTAGTCTGTTCAGCCACTAAGTTTGATCAAGGTTTTACATCACATGTAAACACTTCCGTATCATTCATAATGGAAAACACAAAAATTACTTTTGGTGTTGCGCCAATCTTGACATGATGACGAAGATCTAATCTTGTAAAACTTTATTGTCCTTCCACAAACTTTCTGCAAGAAACAATTTCTCCAGAACACACCTAACAAAATATTTGTCCTTGGTGATGGGAAGAATGCCCAATACTTGAGATAACCATTAAAGGAGCATCATTTATTTTTTGATTTTCGTAAAATCTTTACATCACAAAAGGAATATGGATGGTTTTATATTTAGTGTAAAACATTAGTCTCTAAAGAAAAACTATGAAAGATATAATGGCATCTTCCATCCTTAATCCATCTAGTCGAAACAAAGTTGGATTCTGTCACTTGGACACTCCATAAAATCATGGTGTTCCGGGTGACCAAAGTTGTAGAATAATTCCGCAATTTTCTCAACGTTTGCTAAAACTTGTAACTCAATTACATGACAAGCTAGGAATATATCTTGTTACAAATGATTTTTACTTCATTCTAAGATTCTTTGACAACTCAAATATTATTAGTATTATATCTATTTAAATATAAACTAGAACGCAGGTCCGTACATTGCAACGGGAGGAAAAAAATAATTATTAGAAGACGGGGAAAATAAATAGGCTATAAGAACAACAGATTAGAAAAAAAATCTAACTAACTTTAACGCACTTTGGAGTAACTATGTTTTTGCTATGAACTATGTCTCCTAAAATATGATCAACTACAGAACCCTACATAACAAAACAAAAAATAGTAAAAATATGAATTAGCTAAATAATTACTCCCTCTGTTCCATAATATAAGATGTTCTAGCATTTGCCTACATTCACATGTATCTACATGTATGTCGACATGTATTAGTGTGTAGGTTCACTCATTTGTGTACACATCTAGTCATCATTCTGAAGTATGTAAAACATCTTATATATTGGAACTGAGGGAGTAGTAAATAACATACAAAAAGTCACCACCCTAAAACAACACACTAACTAACTAACCTTTTTTAACTCCAACAGAGTGACCTTCAAGTGACCGGCTCCCTTGAACAACATCAACCACTGCATTTGAGACTGGACCTATCCACAAGTGCTGCAGCATATCTCTTGCTTGGAGCCTTCAAACTCAACATCTTTGCAAGAGGCAAATAATATCAGAAATTTTTATTATTTAGAAAAAACAAAAACTATGCATGGAACTCTAATCACTCACCACGATACTTTATTCCATACAAATGATACCTTGCAATGGTCAAAATGAGTAAGGTATTCATACAAAGGATACCTCACTATGGTCAAAACGATAACCAAAATGAGATAGGGTTCTTAAATTGTTACCGTCGTTAGGCCATCTACCCTCGTCCCTACGTGATCATCCATTTCTTACAATCACCAAGATACTGAGTGATGAACATCAGACTCTATTCAAGATGAATAGCACTGCCACCAGAAAAAATGTCTTGGTTGTTCTAGCATCTGCTCAACAAATGTTGAAGCATGTCGATCTCTTAGAGATAGAATCATTCAAGCTAGATGGTTTTGCTGGCTTCAAGACTGAAGTGAGTCGATTCGACACATCAAAATAATTTTTGCATGACCAAGATTTGAAAAATCCTGTAGCACTTTATCATTTAAAATCAGCCCTAAAAATCAAGAAGAAAACAACAATCTCTATGATTTTTCTTTGGCAGCAAAATTTGTCATGTTTTGTATTTGCATTGAATTCAGCAGAATACTACTAACAATTTCCACCAAGAAACTTATTATGGAAAAAATCACAACTAACTCGGTACATTTAGTATCAGGTAACCTATGAACGGATTAACTGATCGAGGGTGTTGTGGCATCATACCGTAGCAGCACAGAGGAGAGGCTGCATAGGAATGGGATAGGATCGAGAGAGGATCCACATATGTGGGAAAGGGTGGCAAAGAATAGGATGCTAACAACAACAGTGGAGGATGTTGGTGATACGTCATAAATGTTTCCTTAATTTCTGATGTTCCATGTTGTTTTCATGTTATTTCCCACATGTTTTCTATACACTTTATGTCATTTTTATCAATTTCCGGGACTAACCTATTAATAACATGCCACAAACCAGTTCCATGTTTTCTGTTGTTTTTAGTTTCAGGAAATTTGTTCTGGAAATATTCTCGGAATCGGAAAATTCAAAGCCCAGAAGTCTTAAAATCCCTGAAGGCCACGGAGTCCCGAAGAGACCCGGAGAGGGGCCACAGGGGGGCCACACCAAAGGGCGGCGCGCCCCCTGGCCGCTCCTGGGGATGGTATGGCCCCCCAGGTGCCCTCTACGATCGCTCTTTCGCCTATATAATCCCCCCGACATAGCAACCCTACAAATATACCACTTTTTCCCGAGAAACTCCCGAGGCCGCGGGTTCTCGAGCTCTCCCCGGCACCCTTCCGGGAGGGGAATTCATCATCGGAGGGGTCTACACCACCATTCCCTCCTCCGAAGTGATGCGTGAGTAGTTCATCCCTGGACTACGGGTCCATAGCAGTAGCTAGATGGTTGTCTCCTCTACTTTATGCCTCATGTTTAGATCTCGTGAGCTGCCTCACATGATCGAGGTCATCTTTATGTAATGCTACATGTTGTGTTTGCTAGATCGGATGAATATTGAATGCTATGTCTTTTGATTATCAATCTATCATGTTATCTTCATTCATATGTTATTTATGATCTTGCATGCTCTCTGTTATTATTAGATGCTCTGGCCAAGTAGATGTTAGTAACTCCAAGAGGGAATATTTATGCTCGATAGTGGGTTCATGCCTCCTTTGCACATGTGCTCGAGTGACAGAAAGGTGACGGATGGAGGATGTGATGTATCCATTAGGGAGAAACAACAATGCTTTGTCTAAGGATGATCCTATTGTTTACATTGCACACTTTGCTTACTGCAATTATCTGTTGCTTGCAACTTAATACCCAACGTTTGTTCGGGTGATATTCGGAGGGCGAATTACTAGTCATAGATGTAGTTGGATGACGGTCTATGTATGTTGTTGTAATGTCCGCATAAATCACATAGTAATCTTTATGTCTTTTATATGCACTACGGTGCAGCCTTCATTCTGTCAATTGCCCAGTTGTAATTTAATCACCACACATGTTTTTTATCTTTCACGGAGAGACACCACTAGTGAACTATGGACCCCGGTCCATTTTCTTCATACTGATAGTACACACACTGTTTCCAATGCTCACATACTGCTGCTACTGTTTTCATACTGTTTTCCACACCAAACGTTTAACCTCTTTGTGTTCAGCAACACCGGTGAGATTGACAACCTCTCTGATTCGTTGTGGCAAAGTGAGTTGATTGTGTTGTGTAGGTTTCACGTTGCTGCTGAACCGGTAGTGCGCCCTGCCATCTGAGTTGCATCAACCTTCTGAAGTTACTCCTTGCTCCTACTGGTGGATTCAGCCTTGGTTTCTTTCTGAGGGAAACTTGCTGCTGTGCTCTTCATACCTTCCTCTTCGGGTCTCCCAACGAACGTGTGTTACACACGCATCAAGCTAATTTCTGGCGCTGTTGCCGGGGAGGAAGAGAATTTCTACAAGGAGAGTCTCTCACTTCCAATCTCTTTACTTTGTTTTAGTTTTGCTTAGTTTATTTTTTTTCTTGTTTGCTTCTCTATATAAAAAACACACAAAAAAAATTAGTTCTTATTCTAGTTGTTATTTTTATTATCTTGTTGTTTTTCTTCATCATGTTGCTTCCTAAGTTTACCATGAAATATCTTTCAGTTGGTAGTGGTTCTATACTTAGAAAGGATACCATTAAAGAATTCTTTAATCATGTTAGTAAGCATGAAAATCTAGAGGAAAAATCCATAGTAGAACTTGCTCTAAATTATGAAACTACTGCAACTTATCTGATTCACATGTTAGAAACTAGTTTTGTTAACCTTCATCCCATATTGCATCATATGTTCCTCAACTTAAACAATATTTAAGACATCGAAATAATAAATTTTATTTTAGAAACCATACTTAAAGAATTTGGAGATGTTGCTATAGAACCTAGAAAAGTATTCGATCGTTTCAATATGTTAGGCTCATGTGTAAATGTTGTTGGTGCTCTCAAAAAAGCTGAACCTAAAAATTAAAATGAGGAGAAAATACCAATTCCCTTTAAATTGATAGCATTGCATGAAGCCCAAGAAAATAATTTTGACTGGATTGTTCTTGAGAATCTTTTTGATGAGAATAGTAAAACAAAAAATTCTAAGAGAGGAACATCTGAAACACATTTAGATAAAATAAAATTATTTATTGATAAATTTCCTTATCTTGATTTGGATTCCTCTTCACTTGAAAACACGTGAATCCACTTTTCGGGGCCTAGCTAAAAGGCGTGAAAGAAAAGCACTTCTTGGGAGATAACCCATGGTTTTATTTTTGATTTGTTTTCCTCTATTTTCTTTGAGTCAAGGGGATGTATAATTCTGTACAAAATCCTTTATATCTTTATTTTCATGTCTTAGTTCTGCCAAGTAAAGTTTCTGACGAAAGTTGGAGTTGGTTTTGGGATTTCTGCGCAGGAAACAGATTTCTTCTATCCATCGTAAAAAATCATGAAAAATCCAGAAAGATCAGAATGACCTTAAATTATTTTTGCGTATTCCTCAGCTAATTACGCAACTTTTTTGTTCTTTAAGTTTTTTTATTTGAGCAGTGTAAGTGCCCCGAAAAAAATCATCTTTATAGACTGTTCTGGTTTTGGCAGATTCTGCCATTTTTCTTGCATTTGCGCTTTTACAATGTCAAGTCGATTTATTTGCTTCACGAAACATTAGTGGCTGTAGCTAATGTTTAAAAGTATCAATATCACTTGTGCCCATACAGAACCGATGGAGTTTTTATTGTTTCACTCACCCTCTAATGCGAATTACTCTTTGAGTGTGGTGTGAAGGAAGTTTTCAAGGGTCAAGAGAAGAGGTGACATATGTGATCAAGAAGAGTGCAAGGTCAAAGCTTTGGGATGCCCATGTGGTTCATACCAGCAAATATTAAGAAGACTCAAGCATTTAAGCTTGGGGATGCCCAAGGCATCCCCTTCTTCATCAACCATTTATCAGGTCACTTCTAGTGAAACTATATTTTTATTTGGTTAGATCATATGAAATTTACTTGGAGCGTCTGTTATTTTTATTTTTGTTTTCCTTGATGCAATAATATCATTGGAACCTAGCATCCTGGTTTGGGAGAGAGACATGATCCGCTTTTTCGTTCGAATACTCGTTATGCTCGTATTCTTAGTTTTTCTTCTAGCTGCTGCGAAAATTCTTGTTTAGCTCTTGTTTTCATTGCATGTCTTATTCAGAGCTATTAGTTTTAGTAGTGTTATGTGATTAATCTCATGCTTTCTTGCTGTATCAGTTAAAGAGTTTTGTTAAAACATATTTTTATGGTGCTTGATGGGAAAAGAAACTGCTACATTTGGTAGAAATTATAAACGATGCAAATAGAGGCTTGTATGGACTGTGGCTAGACTTTTTCATATCATATGTTATTTTAATTCTAAAGCCTAGTGGTGATTGAGTAGAATGATTTGTCTCAAATAGCTGAGATTTTTTAATGTGCCATTAAAAGAATCATGAGTTGTTCATGTTAAATTGAAGTATAAATTTGTTGTGTTCTCCTTTGAATGTTTTATTTGGTTGACTTGGCACACGCTCACACCATGTTTATGACTACGAACCAGTCACTAATAGCCTCCATGATCATTTAGTTTTTGAACTTGTGGTACCACTAATGCTTTGATTAATGATGTTTATGTCGCTAGGCATGATTATGGCCATTATTGCTCTATTGATTTGTCGCTCCCAGTCTTTTGCTAGCCACCATCTGTACTGAGTATCAGCTCTAATTGTGCAATACAACTCCAAAAAACCAAAGTATGCCAAATGTGTCCACCATACCTACCTACATGTGGTAATTAACCGTCACTCCAAGTAAATTGCTCATGTGCTACCTTTAAAACTATCAAAATTACTCCTGATTTGTGTTCCGTTTTTCCTCATGAGGACGTAAATAGAGAATCTTTATCTCACTTGTTGATTGGATTTCACACCCTGGACTAGTGGCTTCATCTGCTTAACCAATTGATAGAAGAGCTGGCAGCGGGGTGCCCAACCCCGAATTAATACAAACAAATTCTCTTCACTATTTTTTCCCCTGATTTATCTGTGAAAGCATAATTGTGTAAACAAAAGAGAAAGTGGGATGACCTTCTACACCAGTTATGTCCTTCATATGGGAGCCGCTCTTGTGAAGTCTAGTTGGCTTGTGACATACTGTATTTTCTGTTTACCATTCGTTGACATTAGCATACACCTCCCTAAAAATAGACACTCCTCCACGGTATGTGATTGTTGGCATGCACCCAAGAATTTGGTTAGGCATGGTTTGTGTAAGATGGATGGGAGGAGTGTCAAACATTTTATACCTCTATTTATTTAAATAAAATCTTTAGCACATGAGTGATCCATGCTTCCCTCTGCGAAGGGCCTTTCTTTTACTTTTTATGTTGAGTCTCCATCTTCTAACTCCATGCACACTTGAGAGAACATAGTTGTCATTCTGAGTTTAATGTGCATTTGTCCCAGAAACATTATTAATTGATTGATGATGTGTTATTGCTTGCTCTCAAATTATTTGTTCTAGTATTCCTCGTAAACTTTGAAGGTGTCCTAGCATTTATGTTTTTCGCCACTCTTAAGGACTAGAGAAATATCACTTTGCCATGTTTTCTCAATACTTGAAACAAATGTATAACTTCCGATGCATTGTTATTCATGATCTTTTATTTGTGTTACTCCTCATGATGCAAGGTGATTGGTATGCTTTATTATTATAGTTTTATTTATCATGCTCATGCTTAAGTTCTATGATCTCAGCTTACATATGATTTTACATTATTGATGATCAATTTCATGTTGGTAGCATGTTACCTCAGAAATTATGTGTTTTATCGTTTACCTACTCGGGGACGAGAAGGAACTAAGCTTGGGGATGTTGATACGTCATAAATGTATCCTTAATTTAAGATGTTTCATGTTGTTTTCATGTTATTTGCTACATGTTTGTGATACTTCATAAACGTATCCCTAATTTATGATGCTCCATGATGATATTATGCCAATTGCTACATGTTTTCTCCCTTCTTTATATCATTTTTATCGATTTTCCGGACTAACCTATTAGCAAGATGCCACAGAGCCAGTTCCCTGTTTTTTGCTGTTTTTAGTTTCAGAAAAGTTGTTCTAGAAATATTCTCGGAATTGGAAAGTTTGAAGCACGGAAGTCCTATTTTGCCCGGAAGCATCCAGAAGACCGAAGAGGAGTCGAAGAGGGGCAGCAGGGGGGCCACACCATAGGGTGGCGTGGCCGCCCTTGGCCGCGCCAGCTATGGGTGTGGGGCCCCCTGGCCTCCACCGCCTTGTCCTTTTCGCCTATTTAAGCCTCCCGGATGGAACACCCTAGGCACCTGATCAAAATCGCCGAAAAAGTTCCGCAGCCGCCGTCACCGTCAACCCTAGATCAGGGGTTTTCTAAAGCTATTTACGGTACCCTGCCGGAGAGGAGATCATCACCGGAGGCTTCTACATCACCATGCCTGCCTCCGGAGTAATGCGTGAGTAGTTCATGCTTGGACTACGGGTTCATAGCTGTAGCTAGATGGTTGTCTTCTTCTCATATGCCTCCATGTTTAGATCTTGTGAGCTGCCTATCATGATCGAGATCGATCTTATGTAATTATTTATTTTGTTTTGCTGGGATCCGATCAATATAGACCTTATGCCAAGTTGATTATAGTCTTTGTTTGCATATGGTATTTGTGATCTTGCATGCTTTCCGTTGCTAGTGGTTATTATGGCCAAGTAGTTGCTAGTGACTCCAAGAGGGAGTATTTATGCTCCATAGTGGGTTCATGCCTCCTTGTTGCCTTGCTCGAATGACAGAAATGTGAAGGGGGATGATGTGTTGTTGTCATTAGGGAGAAAACAACGGTTAGAGTGCCCGCGTGCATAATCATTGCTTACATTACACACTTTGTTTAATGCAATTATCTGTTCCTTGCAACTTAATACCTAAGGGGGTTCGGATGATAACCTGAGGGTGGATTATTAGTCATAGATGCAGATGGATGTCAGTCTATCAGGTCACTTCTAGTGAAACTATATTTTTATTTGGTCACATCTTATGTGCTTTACTTGGAGCGTCTTTTATTTTTGCTTTCAGTTTTATTTTATTTTTTCTTTCACTTTGTTTTTATTTTTGCTTTCACTTTGTTTTTATTTTTTCAATAATCTTGGTTGGACCCAGCATTCTTTATTGGAGAGTGACACACTCCACTTTTTCATGGGAATACTTTGTATTCTTAATCTTTGTCTGGCCGCTGCATTTATTTAACTCCTGTTTTGCATGCATCTCTTATCAGAGTTGTTAGTTTTAGTAGTGTTATGTGAGTACTCTCATGTTTGCTTGTTGTATCATAAAGAGTATTTTTGTTAAAGCATATGTTGTATGGTGCTTGTTGGGAGAAAGAAACTGCTACTTAAAGTAGAATTTATAACGGTGCAAGTAGAAGCTTGTATAGACTGTTGCTAGAACTTTTTCATGCCATGCTAAATTTTATTTTAGTTCTAAAGCATTGTGATGTTGAGTAGCATGAATAGCCTCAAATATCTGAGAGTGTTTAATATGTCAATCAAAGATTCATGATTTGTTCTTGTCATAAGGAAGCACAAATTTTTGGTATTCTCTTTCGAATGTTTTATTTGGTTGACTTGGCGCATGCTCACACCATGTTTATGACTATGAACCAGTCACGAATAGCCTCCATGACCACTTAGTTTTTGAACTATGATACCTCTTATGCTTTAATTAATGATGTTTATGTCGCTATGCATGATTATGGCTCTTATGCTCTCTTGATTTGTCGCTCCCAGTCTTTTGCTAGCCTCCACCTGTACTGAGTATGAGCTCTACTCGTGCATCCAAATCCCTTAAACCAAAAAAATTTCCCATTGTGTCCACCATACCTACCTACATGTGGTATTTAACTGTCACTCCAAGTAAATTGCTCATGTGTTACCTTTAAAACCTTCAAAATTACTCCTGCTTTATGTTCCTGTTTTTGCTCATGAGGACGTTAATAGAGAATATTTATCTCACTTGTTGATTGGATTTCACACCCTAGACTAGTGGCTTTATCCACTTATCGAAATGATAGAAGAGCTGGCAGCGGGGTTCCCAACACCAAATTAATACACACAAACTCTCTTCACTATTTTTGCCCCTGATTTATCAGTCAAAGCATAATTGTGTAAACAAAAGAGAAAGAGGGATGAACTTCTACCCAGATGCGTCCTTCAGATGGGGGCCGCTCTTGTGAATCCAGTTGGCTTGTGACGTACTGTATTTTCTGTTTACCATTCGTTGCCATTAGCATACATCTCCCAAAATATAGACACTCCTCCACGGTATGTGATTGTTGGCAGGCACCCGAGGATTCGGTTAGCCATGGTTTGTGAAAGATGGATGAGAGGAGTGTCAAACTTTTAATACCTCAGTTTAATAAAATAAAAAGCTCTAGCACATGAGTGATCCCTGCTTCCCTCCGCGAAGGGCCTTCCTTTTACTTTTATGTGAGTCTCCATCTTCTAACTTTATGCAAAGTTGAGAGAGCATTTTTGCCATTCTTAGTTCTACATGCATTGTCCCATAAACATCAATAATTACTTCATGATGTGATATTATTTTTTGTTAAATTATTTGCTCTAGTCTTCGTCATAAACTTTGAAGGTGTCCTGGCATTTATGTTTTGCCCCACTCTTAAGGACTAGCGAAATATCACTTTGCCATGCTTTCGCTATACCTGAAACAGACGTTTATCTTTCTTTGCATTATTTCTCATGATCCTTTATTTGAGATACTCTTCATGATGAAAAGTGATTTCTTTGCTTTATTATTAAAGTTCTATTTATCATGTTTGTGTTGGAAGTTCTATGATCTCAGCTTGCATATGCCTTTACATTTTTATGATCAAGATTATGTTAGTAGCATGTCACCTCAGAAATTATTGTTTTATCGTTTACCTACTCGAGGACGAGTAGAAACTAAGCTTGGGGATGCTTGATACGTCTCCAACGTATCTATAATTTCTAACGCTCCATGATAATATTGTGCCAATTGCTACATGTTTTCTCCCTTCTTTATGTCATTTTACACGTTTTCCGGGACTAACCTATTAAAAAGATGCCAAGTGCCAGTTCCATGTTTTCTGCTGTTTTTTATTTCAGAAAAGTTGTTCTGGAAATATTCTCGGAATTGGACCCCACAAAGCCCGAAGTTCCTATTTTCCCCGGAAGCATCCAGAAGACCGAAGAGGAGACAAAGAGGGGCATCAGGGGGCCCACACCATGGGGTGGCGCGCCCCTCTTGGCCGTGCCAGGGGGTGGTGTGGGGCCCCCAGGGCTCCACCGCCTCTGCCCTTTCGCCTATTTATCCCCCCCGGATGGAAAACCCTAAATACCTGATAAAAATCCCCGAAATTTCCGCAGCCGCCATCACCGTCAACCCTAGATCAGGGGGGTTCTGAAGCTGTCTCCGGCACCCTGCCAGAGAGGAAATCATCACCGGAGGCTTCTACATCACCATGCCCGCCTCCGGAGTGATGCGTGAGTAGTTCATCCTTGGACTACGGGTCAATATCAGTAGCTAGATGGTTGTCTCCTCCTCTTATGCCTCCATGTTTAGATCTCATGAGCTGCCTAATATGATCGAGATTGATCTTATGTAACTCTATGAGCTATGTTTGCTGGGATCCGATGAATATTGAACTTATGCCAAGTTGATTATAGTCTTTATTGCATATGTTATTTGTTATCTTGCATGCTTTCCATTGCTAGTAGTTTCTCTGGCCAAGTAGTTGCTAGTGACTCCAAGAGGGAGTATTTATGCTCGATAGTGGGTTCATGCCTCCTTTTCGCCTGTGCTCGAGTGACAGAAACGTGACGGGGGAGGATGTGATGTTGCCACTAGGGAGAAAACAACGGTGAGAGTGCCCGCGTGTACAATCATTGCTTACATTATACACATTGTTTAATGCAGTTACCTGTTGCTTGCAACTTAATACCTAAGGGAGTTCGGATGATAACCTGAGGGTGGATTATTAGTCATAGATGCAGTTGGATTACAGTTTATGTATATCGTTGTAATGCCCGCACTAAATATCATAGTAGTCATCATGTCATGAATGTGCACTATGGTGCAACCTTTATTTTTCAATTTCCCAGCTGTAATTTGTTCACCCAGCATGCTATCTTGTATGGAGAGACACCACTAGTGAACCTATGAACCCCGGTTCATTTCCTACACTGTTAAACAAGCCTCTACAATTTCCTGCTTTCTTTACCTACTCCAAGCATACGCCATTTTCCACACTATACGTCTAATCTTTGTTTTCAGCAAGACCGGTGAGATTGACAACCTCACTGTACCGTTGGGACAAAGTATTTTCGTTGTGTTGTGTGCAGGTTCCACGTTGTTGCTGACACCGGTGAGTCATCACCACCGTCAGTGGCATCAACCTTCCGAAGGTCCTATTTCTCCTACTGGATTGATAACCTTGATTCTTAACTAAGGAGAAAAATCCTACCGCTGTGCTCATCACACCATCCTCTTGGGGTATCCCAACGAGTGCAAGATCTGCACCATCATCCCCTCCCGGCAGGGTGCCGGGGAGAGCTCCAGAACCCTCCCGATCTCGGGATGACGATGACGGTGGCCTCGGGTGTTTCTCGGGAAAAAGTGGTATATCTATAGGGTTAATATGTCCGCGGTATTATATAGGCGAAAGAGCGATGGCAAAGGGCACCCGGGGGGCCCATACCACCCCCAAGCGCGACCAGGGGCGCGCCGCCCTATGGTGTGCCCCCCGTGGCCCCTCTCCAGGTCTCTTAGGGACTCCTTGGAACCTTCGGGAATTCTAAGACTTCCGGGCTTTAAATTTTTCAATTCTGAGAATATTTCGAGAACAACTTTTCTGAAACTAAAAACAGCAGAAAACAGGGAACTGGCTCTGTGGCATCTTGTCAATAGGTTAGTCCCGAAAATCGATAAAAATGAAAATAACGTGTATAGCAAACATGTAGGAGATAACATGAAAATAAAATGGAACATCAGAAATTCAGGATACGTTTATGACGTATCTGTCACCCAGTTGAGGCACGGCAGCGAACTGGACGGCGAGATGGAGCTAGTCGGGTTGTTCCATTGCGCTTCCCACCTCCATGGCAGCGCATTGAAGGTAGGGGCAGGGAAAGGACATGGCACCATGGATATGATTCAACAGCAGACCGAAGATGCTCAACCCAACGTTGTCGCTGCTATTCACCAGCACACCGCCAAAACCCGCGAGCATATCTGAGGCAGAGATGGCCTCCAAGTCATGATCTCGCAGAGGTGTTAAGGGAATTCATAATGGGAACCACCAAAATTATTTTTGGTGGTGCGCCAATCTTGACATGATGACGAAGATATAATCTTGTCAAACTTTATTGTCCTCCCAAAAAAAAAATTATGCAAGAAATAATTTCTTCCGAACACCCCTGACAAAAGATGTGTCCTTGGTGATGGGAAGAATGCCCAATAATTGAGGTAAACATTAAAGAATCATACATTGATTTTGTGATTTTTTACTCTTTCCATCACATAAGGAATTTAGATGGATTTATGTTTAGTGTAAAACATTAGTCTGTAAAGCATAACTATGAAAGATATAATGGCATTTTAAGATCCTTAATCCATCCCTCGAAACAAGGTTGGATTTTGTCACTTGGACACTCCATAAACTCTTGGTGTTCTTGGGGACCAAAGTTGTAGAATAATTCCGCAATTTTCTAGATGCCCGCTAAACCTTGTAACTCGATTCAATGACAAGCTAAGAATATATCTTGTACAAATGATTGTTAATTCATGATGAGATTCTTTCACAACTCAAATTTTCTCAGTATTATGTTCTTTAAATATAAATATGTATTTCCATTCAAACTATGCAATGAGGATATGAAGTAAAATAATGCATCACTCACATCTCTACTAGTTGAGAAACCATGGGTATAATTGCTAATAAGCCAGCTACCCGTTCATCATGGCTTGTGAATGGAATTTCAGTCATTCTCCATTAGACAAGTTTTACATGTATCAAGATATTCATGATCAATTGATTTCAACAACCCACTGAAGTGGATTTTCATGCATTACTTTCCAATATGACTTAACTGGCAGTTCTACAACTCGTGGAGTTCTAATCATTTATCTATTAATGTTTCAGTGCTATTGATGTGTACTTGTAGAATTCATTTTAACCTATCCATATGGGTCATAAGTCCAACTTATGTCTAGAGCTAGGCAACAAGTGTCAATGCTCACAATAAATCCCTAAATAAAATATGATGAATGTAGTAATCTTTACTCCATCAGTCACTATTATCCTTTCTTTTGCTAGTACTTTTAGGACATAGTAATTATTGTATCATGTTGCTCATAAGGGAAACCGACCTGGTATCCCCGTGATTAAATCACTATACCAAAGAACCACACTAACTAGCAATTTGAACATAAATAATTTATATAACACTTATATCCGTGCTAGAATGACCATACTCTACTTTTATGCAATAAACTATCAATAGTCCCTATTTTGGTGTCTCCTCTCCTAGACAAAAAAACATTCAACATCAAGAATGGCACTAGATGTAGTGGGATACTTTATGAGTGTGTCAATTATGACACCCTTGCCATCTTAAGTCGAACCCTTTACTCAATATCAACTTATGATAAGTTTTCTTCTAGATTCCATTTTAAAGTGCAATGAATAAATTCATTCACAAGTTTTCCCTTAGAGATTAATAATGACAAAGGTCCTAGAGACTTTATCGGAAAGAAAACAAGATCAAGATTGGTGCCCAATTTCTTGGGAGATCGGGACATCCAGTGTCTTCAATCCTCGTATGTACCAAGCTTAGTACACATATGTTTACTTCACGAGAATTATCTTTATTTCTCTTGCATACAAACTAGTTCATGAGATATCTTATATTTTGTTTGTATCTGAAATAACTTTTTAACCTCCTAGTCTATCCAATAAGCTCCTTGTCCATCCAATAGACATTTATCTACCAATTTCCTGCATATGCGTATGATACTATATGCACCCGTCCAATGTCAACAAGTGCATGTCACACTTCGAAATGTTGGCACCTTCACGATGCTTCAGTTGGGATATTCTTACGAAGACAAGGTTAATAGGAATCAATGATGTTAGGATTACATCCATGCATGTCATGAATCTCATCCATTACATACGTAGAGTAGCTTTTCCGAAATATTGCAATAGGACTTTTACTTGACATTTTGAGGGCAATCCTAAAATTACGAGACAAGTCCGTAAAGTTTTTATCAACCACATATCTATTTAACTCAATCAACAAACTAAATGTGTAGGTCCAAAATATATGCCAAATTCTATAAAAAAAATATGTAAAATAGAGTAGGTATGTTCATGATTAATTGCACTTAGTTAAAACTAAAATATTTAAGTAAACTTTCTCCAACTGAAATTGATATCCCTCATAATCAATATTCAGTTATTCGAGATCCACATTAGAATTATGATCAAAAGGATGGATACATCTCGTGCCACTAATCATAATTCCAATCACATCTCATGTGACTCTCGTTCATCTTTCTATGTATGTGCTCCGAGCTCATGACTATCATGCCAGAACGTCAAGACAACCAACTATTGATCCTGCCTATATGGTGTTGACCCTTGGATACAAGTTATTATTCGATACCCGTATGCCGGTAATACGAACATGTTGACCCTTGGATACATGGGATGAACGCGAACCTAATCCAGTTTGACGGTGAACAGTTTGGAAGAGCATGTTTGCCTCGATATTTTCACATGAGGAATCACCCTAATAATCACGAGAACTCGACAACCAAAAGAGTTCGTAATAAGGATTAACTATCTGATCCTATGAACACACGTTTGTTGGTAGACCCCAAGAGGAAGCTATGATGAGTACAGAAGCAAGATTTTCCCTCAATAAGAAACCAAGGTTTAATTGGACCAGTAGGACAAAGAAATCACTTTTGAAGGTTGTTGACAGCTAATGTTGGCAGGGCGCACTATCAGGCTCAGCAGCAACATAAAATCTGCACACTGCACAACCAAGATACTTTGCCCCAACGAAACAGTGAGGTTGTCAATCTCACCGGTCTTTCTGAAAACAAAGGATTAGACGTATAGTGTGTAAAATGATGTTTGTTTGCAGTGAATGA
Organism: Alopecurus myosuroides; assembly: GCA_028641055.1. NCBI lineage: Eukaryota > Viridiplantae > Streptophyta > Magnoliopsida > Poales > Poaceae > Alopecurus > Alopecurus myosuroides. Next base: position 555,887,079 of record CM054058.1, read on the forward strand.
AATGAGAATAGTGTTTGCAGTAGGTTGTATTATTAGTGTAAAAAAATGGACTGGGGTCCACAGTTCACTAGTGGTGTCTCTCCATAACAGATAAATAACATGTTGGGTGAACAAATTACAGCTGGGCAATTGAAAAATAGAGAATGCACCGTAATGCATATACATGACATGATGACTACTATGATATTCATTTGGGCATTACAACATAATACATGAAGCTCCGGAGGCCCAGCTGTGAACTACTCACGCATCACTCCGGAGGCAGACATGGTGATGAAGAGCCCTCTAGTGATGATTCCCCTCTCCGGCAAGGTGCCGGGGAGAGCTTCAGAACCCTCCCGGACTAGGGTTGACGATGGCGTCGGCTACAGAACTTTTTGTGGATGGAGGCTCAGATACTTAGGTTTTTACCGAGGAAGGCAATATATAGGCAGAAGGGCGATGTCGGTGGGTGTCCAGGGGACCCACACCATGTGGTGGCGCGGACAGGGGGCGCGCCGCCCTATGGTGTGGCTGCCTCCCCTGCCCCCTTCGAGTCCCCTCCGGACTCTGAGTACGTGACAGAAAAATGGGGACTTCGGCTTTTTTTTGTCCAATTCCGAGAATATTTCTAGAACAAATTTTCTGAAATACAAAACAGCAGAAAACATGAACTGGCACTCTGGCATGTTGTCAATAGGTTAGTCCCGGAAAATGCATAAAAATGCTATGAACATAGAAAACATGTAGCAATTGGCATAATATCAACATGGAACATACAAAATTATAGATACGTTGGAGACGTATCACTATCATGGAAAAATAGTCATATAGTAACAGTCTTCTTCCTCTTCTAGGCTTAGAACTCCATCTTTTCTCCATTGATCGGCGTCGAGTTCTACGATATATGATCAACATATCCATGTCCTTGTCCTATCTCTAAGATACTTAATGAAAACATGGGGCATGCATGCCAGAGATTGAAATCACATGGTGAATGAACAACGATGTCACCTAGAGGGGGGGTGAATAGGCGATTACAACTTTTTCGGTTAAGGCTTGCTAAATGCGGAAATAAACTAGGTGTTTAAATTAACAAGCACACAACCTAAATATTATAGGCTCAGCTAAGTACGCCAACAATTTATGCTAAGCAAGACAAGTAACAAGGTGATCACAAGATATATAACTTCAAGCACGAAGGTTATCACAATGTAAATTGCATAAGTAAAAACTCGGGTATAGAAATAACCGAGGCACACGAAGACGATGATGTATTCCCGAGTACCTCCTTTTCAGGGGAGTATGTATCGTTGGAGAGGTGTGAGATCGCCACAAGAGGCCTACTCAACGCCACAAAGGCCTCACCCTATTCACCGATGAACCTCACCACAAAGGCCTAGTTCACCTTCCACTATTGGCATCTTCGATCGCGGCACACATCCATAACTTAATTGGAGTCTCTCGATGTCACCACAATCTTGGGGTACGCATCCACAACTCAATTGGAGGCTCCCAAGAACACCAAAAGTTGTTTAGGGTCCAAGACCCAAGAGTAACAAGTCCACAAAGTTTCACTTTCACGAATCCTCATGGAGAGAGAAAACCGATGCAACCGATGCAAATGGCAAAAGCACAAGTGCTCAAATCCTTCACTCTCAAATTCCAACAAAGAAACAAATGATTATGGGGGAATAAGAGAGGAAGAACAAAGGAGGAGAAACACCAAGAACTCCAAGATCTAGATTCACTAAGCTCCCCTCACAAATAGGAGAGATGGATCAGTGGAAATGTAGATCTAGATATCATCTATCTTCTCCCTCAAAGATATGAAAGAATCATAGGAGGGATTGAGAGAGGGGAAAGCATTCCTATGTAAACAGTGGTGGAGAGAGAGGGAAAACATGCTTGGGGACCAATGGGGAAGAAAACCCCTTAAATAGGTCCCCTAAAAACTAGCCGTTTGGAGTGCAGAAATGGGGCCGGAATTTCCGGTTCAAACTTAAACTCGATATACCGGATGCATGTTCTTCTTCTTCTTCAGATCTGCAAACTACGCAGGAGTTGACCAAACCGGAAATTCCGGTTTCCCAGAATTTCCGGGTGAAATTTCCGGTACACTCCCGAGCCAATTTGGTTCTGGAGCTTAGCCAAAATCTCGAGTTTTGGAACAAACCAGATATGGAAATTTCCGGTTGGTTCCAGAACCAAAAACCTTCTAGTCTTTGGCCGATTTTGGCTAGCCTCTTTAGAACTGGACATTCCGGTTGGACCAAAATTTCCGATTGGAAATTTTCGGTCACCTTCAAAAACTGTGAGGCTGATCCAGAAACCCCATAACTTTTGCAAATGAACTCCGAATGAGGTCAATCAAATTGCGATGGAAATATAACAACAAGCACTATCCAAATAAAAAGGTGACCTCAAAGTATGGTGAAATTAGCCCACATGCAAGGTGTGGGAAGTTTCTCAAAAATGAACCGGTAAGATTATCACCACCGAAAACACAACAAGTTTTTCTTATGAAATCCATTTTCGATAAACCTTGGCTTGTCATGAAGATCATGACAAGCACCAAACAAACCCATAGAGATAAAATCCAAATATGAACCAAGAAAGATGATATGCGAGAATGCAAAGGTTTGAGCTCTCCACAACGATTAGATCAAGTTACTAACTCGAGAGCCCCTCTTGATAGTACGACTATCGATCGTATAACCCAGTCTCCCAAAGGCACGAGACCAGTAAAATAGAAAACCTATCAAGATAATACCTTTTCCTTGAGCATTCCACATGAGCTAGATGATGACGATCTTGACTCTCTCAAGTTGGATCCTCTTTCTTGATCGTGCTTGCTAGAACATGCTCCGCTTGATGAAACATTTCAAGTTGCTCCCCCATACACCATTATGGAGAGAGACTCTTTTCGGAAAATCTTTAAAAGGCCACAATATCCAAATGGGTAGCAAGCATCAAGCATAGGATTTCTTTGAGATGCTTCACTTGAGATTCCACGTCAAGCTTGATGACGAACACCGCTTGACGACATAGACCATGGGCTATATGAAATCTTCATTTTGATGCATGCCCATGGAAAGTTACCTAACCACACCTAGAGATGCCACACACACATACCATGGGTTAGTTCAAAAACCTATATGGTGAATTGCTTACCATACCACGAGATACATAATCCCACTTGGTACATCTTGTAGCTTTGTGTGTTGATCACTTGGTTGATCAGACTTGAATCTTTTCTTCTTTATTCATATGATGACGTCTTGAAGATAATCATGAAAGATCACCTAATCCTTTTCTTCAAGACATTTGCAATACGCTCAACTCTATCCATGGCCATTCTTCATATAAATCCATGAATATAAAAACGATAATCATGAAAGCTTCTAGAGTTCAACACATGAAATTCAATATTTTCCCATGGACAAGATCTATAAGAATATCTCAATGCAAACATTAGTCCATAAGGATTGTCATTAATTAACAAAACCATATATGGAGGCACCATTCACTTTCAGACATGACAAAAGGGCTATAATGGCGTGTTTATGTTTCTTCCTGTGTGTATGGGTTTTCCTTCGAATCTTACATTTAGTGTCCAGCAGTTATAGCATAAAAACATAAATACATTAATCATGAAACAGATGTATTTTATTGTCTCTTGGGCATACATGCAACAAAGAGCTCATAGGTTTTTGGATTCAATTAATGTGTACTTGAGTTCAACCAACAACAATGGTATGAAGCATATATGTATCTCATACATTATAATAGGGATGTAGGTTAGCATTCACCTAGGCATCTATTTGCTTGATTTGGCTTAGTAATTCTTTCCAACAAAATTGTGCACTTTGTTGGAATGTCATATACGTTGTAGTCATGTGCTCATCATCCTCCCTCCCCCGATGAAGACTTTGTCCTCGACTCTCTTTGGTCTACATTAGATAAGTATAAGGGAAGTAGATAATATGTATGCATAGGAATTGTGCGATCTTCAATTGTAGCTTTCACCTTCAGATTTTGATGCATCTGATGATGTGTTTGTTTGTAATAACTTGCGAGTTGTCAAGGAATACTTGGTATTGTGTCCATGATCACGATGTCCTCACCATTCCCCTCTCTCTTCAAAAGTATCTTCATGAACTCTACCTAGTCATCACACAAAAGAAAGCATGGCAATACCAAATAACAATGCAAAGGTCTTATGATATACATAATTTTAGTTTTCAACTTTGCTATCTTTCTATCGATGCCAACAAGATGTTTTGTTTGGCTCAATAGCTCCTTTCAACAAACATTTCCATGGAGTACAAATTTATAATTATAAATTATGGGGATATCTCTTATCGGGAACTTATCGATCGACATATGATAATGGGTAAATCGCCCGGTTTATTAGGTGTATCGGCTGATTTATCGGACACAGTGCCGTCTTCGGCCCAGGGCGAGAGTTGCGACGGCCCGGGCCCAGGCTAAAAAAAAGCCCCTATTATATATATATAATATGTATATATTACAAAGTTAGAGGAAAAAAATCCCAGAAATGGCACACTATTGGGCCCATCGGTGGAGTTCGCCCCAGGGCCTTCGAAATTATAGAGCCGTCCCTTCGGACAATTTATCGTTTTAGTCAGACACCAATATGCAATAAGTAGACCGGTTTATCGAATATCAACCGATATCTTGAACAGTGATAATCAGACATGATTCTTTTAATATCATTCTTTCGTTGTTGGAAGAAATTCACCCTCAACTCCTTTTTCTCTACAAAATTATGATATGAGGACAAAACAAAATATCTGGGCAATGGGAAACTCGAATACTTATGATATGAGAATCTTAAAACGCAGGGCAAGACCGAACATTCGGAAGGAATGTCAAGAAGTGTTCGAGTTTAAGCAGACCAAAGCCCGACGTTGCGTTCTACCGGCTGCATCAATAAGATGCACTGCCATTAATTTGTCCTTGATTGAACTCGACCCCTTCTTCGCATTCCTTCCTCAAGTTATGTCTTGATCATAATCGTTGCTACTTTAATTTGAATCAATGTCAGCGCCGTGAAAGATCTATTGTTGGTGCCGTCTCTTCTTCCCCAGTGCTCCATCATTACCGCACACGAATGGGCAATCGGATGCCTACACGATAGGTGGTACTTATTCATGCTTTGGTATTGCTACTAGGCATGGGGAGCAAAGTTTTGCCTACCTCATGAGATTCTTTTGTTATTGTTGTTGTTGTTGTTGTTGTTGTTGTTCTTCTTCTTCTTCTTCTTCTTTCCTGTCCACCTCCTCTTGCTCTCTCGTGTCATCAATATCGTCTTCTTACTTTGCCTACAACTATGATGTTGTAGTATTGAATGCGGGTTTGCCGTCCCCAATTCCTCCAGGGAAAATATATATAGGATAGTAGTACGTCCTAAACATATATACTTTTACAATCAATGGTGGGGGATTTAGAGGGATGGCCGTCCGTGCGGCAAACCAGCGGAGGAGGCTGCTGGGGCAGGCCGGTGCGGTGAGGCGTCGCGGAGTACGCCGGCCGCGGGTGGCGGTGGCAGGCTGTTAGGCCGGTGTAGAGTGGCGGATCTGTGAGCCGTGGAGCAGCAGGAGATGGGGAAGAAGAGATCGTTGTGGCTCACCGCATATCATCTTCCTCCTCTCCTTCATCGTTCTGACACAGAACAAGACAACCGTGGGTTGTCGGAAATTTAACCACGGTTACCCGTAAGTTAGCAGCCCCCCTCCCCCCTAGCCCTTACACCAGTCGATGAGTCCTCTTAGCTTCAAAGTCCAGGTAATTCTTTTTCTAAATATTCAAATAGTTTATTTTCAAATCCGGCCGTATTTTTCATTTGTGATGGACGAAAAAAGATAACGTGGGGAGAAAAACCCTTTTTGGGCCTTTTTAGAGCCACATTTGTGTGTTTCTTGTGCAGTACAAAAAATACAATGTGCTCTCTAACAAAAAAAATGTAGCTGCGTAGAACATATCTATATGTACCCTCGGTTAGTTTTAGAAAACAAATTAAACTTGCCAACATTATATTGAACTTTTTTTTAGGAATAACATGTTCCTATGAGCCAAATGACGGTCTATCATGCAGAAATTCCTTTTAGCTCTCGAGCTAGAGGTAGCTCTTTTTTTTCTTAAAAAAAACTGCACTCTTAAATCCCAAACAATTCTGGAGAAAAAATATACCACAATCTCAAAAGAAATCCAAAAAATATACAGCCACATATAGATGTGCAACACATACTAATACAAAATTCTCCGAAATATTTTTAAATCTCTAATCTACAAAAACAAGAAAAATGTGGAGAGAAAATTCGATTTTTTCGCCTTTTTTAACGCCAACTCTGTTTTTGTGCACTACAGGAGCCAGGCGGTACGCCAACGGTGGCCTGCCGTCGGCGAAATCCTCTAGCCCATCGGCGTATGGAGTGCCCGACGGGGGCCGCCGGCGACTCCCCGTCGGCCTCTTGCCTCGTCGGCGAAATAACAAACCCGTCGGCGTATCCCGTCCACGTCGGCGTATCGCGTCAACATGGGACCCACGCGTCTGAACGGAACGGGGCATGTACGCGCAGACGCCGACGGCCCGCCCCGTCGGCCTATGGGCCACGTGGCGCAGGCTGGGCTGCGCACGCCGCGAGGACGCCGACGGCCTTGCCGTCGGTCTATGGGCCGCCATGCTGGCAGGCCTACTGGGCCGTTCGAGGACGCCGACGGCATTGCCATCGGCCTATACACGCGTTTTGGCATTTTGTTTCCTGTGCTGTTTTGTTTAGGCCACGATTTCATACAATTTTAATTGCAGAAAAATTTAAAACATGATAGAAATGACACAAAGAAGATCCAAACATCATATCCATATCATCCAAACATCGTACAAGGTACAAAATCACCCGAACATCATCGATAGTGCGATACAAAGATCATCATCCTAGCTAGATCTCGCGGTAGCTCGAGTGCCCATCTCGGACCGAGTGAGAATAGGCGACGCTCTGCGCTGGGTAGCCGCGGTCGAACCATGCCCGGAACTCGGCGAGGGAGTAGCACAGGCATCGGCATCGCGCGACGGACTCGGCGATGCACCGGGAGCGCGATGAAACGGTGTGATCGTGCGACTTGGCGAGTCATCAGCACGGCCGAAGGGAGTAGCCCCGGAGTGTCCCAATCCCTACATGCATTTTTTAGCAGAAGTTAGCAACTCTAACGTGGCGGGCACATGACAGAGGTAACGACTGGTTTGGCATATAACTTACCGGTGTACTCACGTAGGCTACGCGAGTGAAGTCCTTCTTCGTTGGAAACCTGGCGGCATATCAGGCATAGGTGGTCGCGGAACTTGTATTCTCATCCGCTCTCCAGTGGAATAAAACCTCTCGTCCGCCTAAAAGATATTTTTGATGTTAGACTTTGCAGAAATAAAGGTTCAAAGTAGAGGGAAGTAAGACTTGTCATCATTTGCAGAAATAAAATGGTGAAACTTACATCATCGCGCGCTCGTTCCCATATCTTATAGGCCCTTTTCTTCTCCTCCCACTCGGCATACTTAACATTGTACTCCGCCATAGCTGCATCGTAGGCATCGCCTATAAAACACTACAATTTCAAGAAAAATGAATCTCGATGTAAGTTGAATCTCGTCAAGTTAGCCACTAAGGAAAAGGGAATGAGATTGAGAAGAACTTACTTCGGCGCGAGCTTTGTCCGTCGTCGAGGAGGAGGGACAACGGGGCCGTCGGCGGTGAGGGTGGCCTTGATACGCGTGAGGCACAACTCGAGAGTACGCGGGATCACCTGGTTAAGGCAGCGAAGACGACCATGCTCCCTGCCGCGCCCGCCCACGACCAAAGCCCTAGCGTCGGTCTCCTCCTGAATAGGGTTATCCATGTGAGGATGAAAACCCTGGAACGCCGTCGTGTAACTTGCTAAGTCCTCCCTAGCGCTGCCGAAGTACTGTGGAAACGAGGGCTGCGGCTTGGATGAATCGGCCTTCTTGATCCTCATCTTCTCCCATGCTTCCATGTTCGTAAGAGGGACATTCCCCGTGATGGACTCCTGCATCGCCAAAGAAATGTTATGCATACCAGATAGAAACATGACGGGAATAAAATGCATGTTGTTCGATGTGTGCACATACAAATTTTTTCTTGAAGCTAGCATGGTTGCGGGCTCCCGCACAGTGTGTCCCCTCGTGGCCGCGGTTTTCCTTGTTCCGCTCGCTTAAGGCTTTGAACTCCGCGTTCTCCCCGAGCCACATTCCCACCATCGCCTTCCATGCGTCCTCTTTACCATCAGCCCACTGGGGCATAACCTGAAAAATTCAAGACTCATTTTGAAGAACAGATAATACAAATTGCAGTTTAGCAGCAACATATGATATCATTGACAATTTTGACTTACTGCGACGTAATCTTCCAATGTTATCGCAGGCTTTGCAATCACATTCTCATGCTTCGGCGCCGTCTTGCCGAACTTCTCGGAACTGAATTGATTCATGCATATATTCCTTACATTGTAGAACTGATGTCGTGTCAGATTCTTACATGCCCCCAACACAGTCTTGTTCGCCGAGGCCTAATACTCCGGAAGAACCCTAAAGAATCTCTGTAAACATGCATAAAAATATTGTGAGAGTAAAGAATTAGCATGGTGGGGGCATCAACTATGAACGTAATTGGAAAACCTCGCCTTACCCAGAACGTGCTGATCATGGCGTCAGCAGCTGTCTCGAAGCTGGGGCAAGCGGCGGCCTCATAGTCTACCCAATGCTGGGCTAGCTTCTTCTCGCCGTTGGGGACCACAGTATAAAAGCCCGGCCAGTACTTCCTAATCAGAGCTGCACGCAAAGTGTAGGGAACACGGCCCCCCCCCCCACTGGAAAGCTCCAGTTGCTGCAGAATAATCAAACATTAGTACATGTCAAATTGTTTTGGTACAAATGAAATGGCGTGTTCAAAATTAGTATAGTAACTTACTCAACGTCGTTAGGCTCAATGATGACATTCTCCTCCTCGGTTTTAGGCATCTTGGACTCATCAGGGACAGTCATTTACCCACGAATCCGTGGCTTCTTCACGGACCCCGCGCCACGAGACACCGTCCCCTCGCCGCTAGACACCGTCCCCTCGCCGCCAGACACCGTACCCTCATCGGGAGACTGCGTCTCCTCGTCTCGAAACGCCAACTCACGGGAGTGTGAAGCCACGTCGCCAGAAGCGGAGGGTATGTCACCACCCTCTAGTAGTGCTCGTCCGCCACCTCGCCCTCGTCCTCCACCTCGCCCTCGTCCTCCCCTCGGAGGGAGTGGAACAACAGCTTCCCCTCGTCCTCGACCTCTTCTCCCACCCTCATCAGTAGTGTATCTAGGGTACGGAACATGCTCCCTTCCACTTTTGGTAGGCTTCCTCTGGCGCAGCGACTTCAACAAACTGCCCGATGATTCTTTGCCTTGGCTCATATTGCTGGATCACCTGCATTGAGAAAGGGTAAACAGTAAGCATAAAGATGTAATGCAATTAAGAAGCATGTTAGAAAATAAATACCAAGCATAATAAAGACATAAATAAATACTAAGCATAAAGATAAATACTAAGCATAATAAAGACATAAAAAGACCCTCATCACTCTCATAATTAGTTCTTAGGTTCTTATCGTCACTATCAGCATCACTATCACGGGTGAAGTAAATTGGAGGCTCCTCGCACGGTGGAGGCTCATCATCGCTGTCATTTTCCTCCTGCAACTTGTTGAGCATGTCTATGTCCTTTATATTGACCACTACCTCACCCCCTGTCGGTGCATCGTCTTCGAGATTCTCGAGACCTTGTATGTCAAAGTCTCCAAAGTTCTCTTGCTCTTGATAGAAAATTCCCTCTTGTTAAATATCGTCAGAGGGCATAGGTAGCTTCCCATGTGGCGACATCTGGAACACGACTTCCCAGCCCTTGAGTCCCTCTTTCTGACATGGGTATGGCAAATAATAAACTTGCTTGGCTTGGTGGGCCACAATGAAGACATCGTATCCGCTGTAGGTGGTTGAAGGCTTCACTTCAATTAACCCAATGGAAGGGGTACTTTTTTGTCCATGCTTTGGGTCAAACCAGTGGCATTTGAACACAACGAGCTTAAGTTCTATGTTCGTATTATTGTACGTCAGCTCATATACGTTTTGTAACCTTCCGTAGTAGTCAAACCCACCGGCTCCTTTAGTGAAGACCCCGGTATTCACAGTTTTTGAATTAGGCCGACTGTTCTGGTGAAACTCCGTATGGAAGCGATACCCATTCACATCATACTTCTCATACGCCTCGACTCTACGGTTACATCCTTGGGAGACACATCTCAACTCATCGGACATCACAACGTTGGGATTAGCTCCCTACAAGTTGAGTGTATTAGTTATGTGTAATAGAAAACGACAAGACACAGATTGCAAGGTAGGGGGCAGGCTAGAAATTACCTTTTCCCTGAACCAAGCCGTGAATTTTTTCTTTCCGGGGGCACCCTCTTTCAGAAGAATTTCCAGCTCGGCTTCATCGGGATCCACCGTTCCCGACCACATTTCATCCTTGAATTGGCTAAAATAAGATAAATATGTATTAGAGCGAAACCGAGTTACTAGTTGCAAAGTAATTCGGTTCACCATTTTACCTGAGGAAACTTCCTGCTTCCTCCTCGTCACGAACTACTTCACCCATGTTGAAGAGCACATATAGCATTACACACTCCAGCTCTGCCTTGGTCAAATTATAATTTTTTGCGCCACCAGCCTTGCCACCGGGACACTTGAAGAGGAGGAGCTTGGGGTATTTCTTAGGCTCGTCGACATTGTATCGAGAGGCCTGGTTATGCATAGTGGGAACATAATAGGGAAAGTACGTTAGCCTAGCGTCTGCCATCTCCTGGAGGATAGTTGCCTCAGCTATGCATGCTTCAATCTGATTTTTGTTTCCACATTTGGTTCGAACATACTTAAACTCTCTCTCAATACAAAACTGCCACAGGAACTGCACCGGTCCACCCAAGAGAGCCTCGTTCGCGAGATGCACAACAAGATGTGCCATCGGAGTAAAGAAGCCTGGCTGAAATATCGTCTCTAAGTTGCATAGCAACTCCGGCACTAGATCATACAGCTTCTGAATAATCAGGGGACATATCTGCCTAGCGCAGAGCGTGCAGAAGAAATGGCTCAACTCCGCGAGCACTCGCCACACACGGTCGGGGAGATACCCTCGAACCATCACCAGCATCAACCGCTCAATCCAAATATGATAGTCGTGACTCTTGAGCCCGGTGACTTTTCCCGTTGCAAGATTGACTCCCTTACTTATGTTCGAACAATAACCATCGGGGAACATCACGACGTATTTGAGCCACATGAATGCCTCCTTCTTTTGAAGACTAGTAAGGCAGAAGTCGGCATGCGGTTTGAACCAATTTTTTCGACGGTTGTTAGGAGGTTGCATGTGTAATCTCTCTCTATCACAGAGCCTCTTAACATCAACTCTAGCTTTGAAATTATCCTTTGACTTGTCAGGAATGTTCAGCACTGTGTGAAACAGAGACTCTCCAACATTCTTTTCAATGTGCATCACATCGATATTATGGGGTAGTTTGAGGTCCTTGTAATATTCGAGCTGCGTCAAGCCTGCCACGTGAGTCCAGTTGTGTGTTTCACCATATCCCACATATCGTGGGCCATTTCCCGGAGCAGGCACGAGAGCACGTAGCTCGGCATCAACAGCTGCACCATCGAAAGTTGGTATCTCTTTCTCTTCATGCTCAACTCTTCCCTTTTTGAAGTTCTTTTCGTCTTCTCTAAACCGATGCCTTCTTTTGAGAAACTTGCGATGCGTGTCGAACGCGGAATACTTCTTACTCCCGTTTAGCCAAAGGAACTCAAGTCGGTTCCTGCACACTGGGCATGGCCACTTACCAGCTGTACACCATCCGCAGAATAGGGAGTACCCTGGCATGCCGTGCATGGAATAGTGGAACCAAACTTTCATCAAGAAGTTCCTCTTCGATGCACGGTCGTATGTCATAGTCCCGTGGTGCCAAGAGTGATACAGATCATCCACAAGCGGCTGCATATAGACACTCAAATTCTTCCCCGGGTATTCATGCCCTGGAATGACCAACGACAGGAATATGGTCTTCCTTTGCATTAGGACTCCGAGAGGGAGATTGAGCGGAATAACAAACACGGGCCAGCAGCTGTACGAGGCAGTCGACATACCATACGGATTGAATCCATCGGTTGCTATCGCAATTCTGACGTTCCGAGCCTCTTCTGCCTCCTCGGGGTATTTTGCATCGAAATTCTTCCATGCCTGACCATCAGATGGATGTCCCATCTTTACCCATCCGTGCTCGTCCTCGTATCTCTTCCCCATCTTGTGCCACGTCATGTGTGTGGCAGACTCCTTGTTCATGTAAAGCCGCTGGATTCTTTTCATGACAGCCCATAGTTACCGCAGCCAGAGTCGCCGCTTCCTCTCCACACCGAATAGGAGAGATCGAACATTTGGAGAAGCTTTTTTGTAGACCTGAGGCTTCTCCGAAGAGCGCGAGGATACAACGTACCGCCTGCAGCTCACTCACATCCGAATGGAAAAGATGACCACGTCGTCCGCGTAAAGCGAAACCGCGGTGACCAAATCTCGGCGCGATAACTTGCGGAGAATCCCGAGTTCCGCCGCCTTTGACAAAAGTCCACCTTCAAAACTAGCACGAACAACTTAGGTGATAGGGGGGTTCCCTATCTCAGGCCCCTCCGGTGCCAAATGGGGGGACCTGGCTCGCCGTTTAGCATCACCCTAGTGCTCGCCGTCGAAAGGAGAATAGCCACCCTGTCACAAAACCGAGAGCCAAAACCCAGTTTCCAGAGCACCTCGAACAAAATACTCCAGGATATGGAGTCAAAGGCTTTCGCAATGTCCATCTTAAGCATCACCCTTGGCTCCTTGAGGCTGTGGAGCAACCTAGCTGTTTGTTGAACCAGCATGAAGTTATCGTGAATGCAGCGCTGGCGGATGAAAGCACTCTGGTTCCTTTCCACCAACTTGCCAAGAAGGGGGGCCAGCCTCAAAGAGAGAGTTTTAGCGACCAACTTGGCGAAGATGTGTATAAGGCTAATTGGACGGTAGTCCCCAAGAGCCGCCGCGTCCGGGCGCTTAGGAAAGAGAATTAGGAGCGTCTGATTAAACCCTTGAAACCCTCTGCCACACCTGCTAAAGAACTTGTCAAAGGCGGCCATGATATCATCCTTTAATATCCCCCAGCAGCTCTGGAGAAATTGAGATGTGAAGCCATCGGGTCCAGGCGCCTTCCCATGAGTGAGTCGCCTCACCACTTCCCAAATCTCCCCCTCCGAGAAAGGGGCTTCCAGACCGGAGAGGTCCTCCTCGGCAAAGAGCCCGAGGAAATCAAGGTCCAACGAGAAGTCCCGAGCGACCGAAGTGCCCAGCAAGGCCTCAAAGTGCTCGAACGAGGCCTTCACCATATCCCCGTGGTCCACCAGAAGATTTCTGACGATGTTCTTCTGCTTCCTATAAGAGGCATGCTGGTGGAAGAAGGATGTGTTGGCGTCACCCTCCGCGATCCAGGCAATCTTTCCCCGCTGCCGCGCCATCGTGCGCTCAAGTGAGGCCAATCCCAAATGAGCCCGCTTCAGTTTAGCTCGGAGAGCCCTCTCAGCGCTCGAAAGCTGCCGCATCTCCATAGCGTAGTCGAATCGCAGAACAACCTCCCGCGCTACCATAAGCTGAAGTTTGATGCTCCCCACCTTTTTGTCTCTCCAACTTCTCAAGTGGCGTGCAGTACACATGAGTTTGGAGTGCAAACGGCGGAAAGGGTCGGGGTCGCCATCAATAACCCCCTAGGCGGTTGGCACCACCTCCTAGAACCCATCAAGCTTGATCCAGAAACACTTGAATTGGAACCTTTTCCGACCCTTCAATTGCCGGGAGCAGTCAAGGAGGAGAGGGCAATGGTCTGCCACCACCGAGGCCAGACAGCAAAGTGAGCAATCCTCAAACATCTCCTCCCAATCGATGGAGCAGAACACCCTATCCAATCTGACGAGCGTCGGCGTTTCCCTTTCATTTGACCAGGTGTAATGGCGCCCGTGCAGGTAAACCTCCTTCCGCTCGCAATCATTTAGGAAGCGCCTCATCATGCCCATCATCCACCTATTGAGGTTATCATTATTTTTATCTTCATCCCAGTAGATCATGTTGAAGTCTCCACATAGCGCCCATGGGCCTGGCCTGGTGGAGAGCACATTGCGCAGCTCTGCTAGGAAGGCCACCTTCGCTTCGTCATCCTGTGAACCGTACACGTTAGTGAGCCACCAGGGTTGACCCCCGCCCACCGGTGAGACTCTAGCAGTGATCGAGTTAACATCCACGTGCGCATTGTCAAGATGGACCTTAGCGCTCACCCAGGCAATGATAACCCCCCCTCTCGTACCATCCGCCGGCAAGCAGAAATAATCATCAAACTCCGTGCCCAGGGTTTCCATTACGATAGGTAGGGTTACATTCGAGAGTTTTGTTTCCTGCAGAGATACAATAGACGCGCCAGTTGAGCTAGTAAGGCAGCGGATATTCGCCCTGCGCGCGCGCTCATTGAGGCCTCGCGCGTTCAACACCAGAATTCTAGGTTCGTATAACATGGAACCTCGAGAACACCCTAATGAGATCCCGTGTGAGTGGTCAAGCCTCCACGAGGCGACCTCCCACATCCTCCGAGCTAGGTGGATAGCAGTCATCCTGGATCGCCCCGAGGGACCAACCATAAAGCTCCCCAATGTCCTCAAGCATATCATCCTCCAACGGAACCTCGAACATCTTGTGAAACGTGTTCACGGTCTCGGTGGATGGCGCGTCCTCGCTGCCGATCAAGCCCAGTTTGCGCATCAGAACCCGTTAAGCCCTCTGCTCGGAACCCAATCCGCCAGGCTGCTTCGCGATCCGGACGCTCCTCCGGGGTTGGAAGTTCAATTCCAGGAGCCGTCGGTGGAGTGGGGGTGGTGGGAGGATGGCCTCCGAGTGCGCTTTGGCGGCTGCAAGAAAGCCACCTAGCATGCGCGGGATCTCTGCCGCCACCCCACGCGGCCTGGCGGCCCCGCCCCGAGAGAAAGTAACCGAAGGTGAGGCGAATCGAGTAGCAGGACCGGGGTCGAGGAGTGTCCTGGTCGCTGGCGTCGGATCCGCCCACACCGGGGAGGGAGAATCATCTTCCAACACGCTAGGTAGCACTGCGGAGTCGGAAGATGGGGTGCGAAGGACTGGGGAGCCTTCCTCCTCCTCCTCCCGCCTGGTCTCCTCGAGGCACCGCGACGACGGCGAGGAATGGGGGGTATGCTCCACCCCCACCTGCTCGAGCCCAAACAACCTAGATGGCGCCAGCTCATGGGAGCCCAACGGGCTAGCCAAGCAGCGCGGCCCAGTGTTTACCCCAGGCGAGGCCCCGCCCGCGATGGAGATCCCCCGGCACGACGTGGGAGACCTTGACGCGTGGAGGCCCACCAGTGGGGAAGGCGAGGAACGAGTGCGGGGGGAAGGCGGCCCGGCCCGAAGACACGACCCCACAGCGCCGCCAACCAAGGCGTCGCCCTCGGCCTCCCGCTGCGCCTCCGCCGGCGTAGGGGTGGGTCCAAGTGAAGGAGCAGCTGGCTGGGCCTCTACGCCCCCTGGTACAGGCGAAACGGTCTCATCCTCCCCAGCCTTGTCAAAGAGGACAGAAGAGCGGGAGCACGAATCCACCAGAACCACCAGCTCGGACCCCACGCTGGCGCCCAACAACAGCCTCAGACCACCTACCAAGATCTCTTTCTCTTTTTCCTTTGCAGAGCCCACTGCTTCTCCTACCTTTTCAGAGCCCCATGCTTCTTTTTCGTTTTCAGAGCCGACCGGCACGCTTTTGACCGCGCCATCGCTCTGCAAAGCAGCAGCCGCGGCAGCGGTTCCATCCCGAACGCGCCGGGCCTTCCTCCTCTCTCTTTGACTGCGTCTCTTGCGCTGGCAACGGGACAAGGCTGGTGGTCCCACCACGATCCTCGAGGCCAAGACGTGCGCCCTCGGGATTGCCCTGTTCGAACCAGGGCCGAGGCCACCCCTATTGGACAACTTGGACCCGCGCCCTGCGCCGTCCCCGTTGCGACGCGAGCTCGGCGCGTCACTAGAGTGAGGGCGCCCGCCCAGCGAGGCGGCGGATCATCCCCTCCGGTCCTCGCCCGGACGTCAGGAGGTCGCCGTCCGAAATCGGTGGACCTCACCACCTTGATCCCCAGCGGGTACACCGACATTCTGATTTGCGGCGGCGTCATGGTCGTGAACAGAGCGGCGATCTCCTCCATAGACGGAGGCGCTCCGGACTCAGGCACATGGAAGTCCATCACGGTGGGGATGGCGCCCACGTCCAGACACCAGGCCGACAGGCGGAAGACCGACATGTCCTGCCGCGATCTCGAAAGGGGATGCACTTGCTCGACCCACGCCGTCCTCGACAGGATCGCCTCCGCCGCATGGAGCCCCCAGCAGTTGTCCGGCAGGCCGGCGATCTTGATATCCACGCGATGAACCAGGGCCCCCGCGACCGCGCCGGTACGACGGGACCAAGGAGACAGCCGGAGGCGCACCGTCGGCGTACGCACGAATGGCTCAGCCATGACCATGTCCATGTCCCTCCGATCGTCAAAGAACACCGGGAAGTTTCCGTCTTTGTGGGCCGTCCGAAATGATGGAGGTCAAAATAGCCTCCATCACCCTCTCCTTCGTGAGCCGGCGGCGCGAACTGTCATCGGCGGCGATCACGGCGTTCTGCAGCTCCTCCTCCGCGTCGTCGACGAGCTGGGATCAGTTGAGCACACACAGAGCACGAACAGGGGACACCCCCGAGGCGCCCGCGTCTGAAGTCGCAACCCCCGATGCCGCCGCCACCGCGAGGGGAACCACCGCGGTCTCCATCTCCCTCCTCGCCCTGGAATCCGCCATCATCGCCAGGGGAGCCAACTCCCTCGCGCCCAACCGGGGCGCCAAAGGCAGCCCAGGCGTGGGTGGGAGGTCTCCCCTTCCTCTGAATGAACGTGTGGGAGGGCGCTCCACAGCGGCCATCACACCATCCGCGTGGCGCGCGTCATCGGAGCCCACAACGCCCGGCGTGAACTCGCGCCAAGGCTCCTCTCGCGGTCCGTCGACCAGTGGCCGTCTCTCCCGCAGCGGATGCAGACAGGGCCTACATCGCATTCCCTCGCATGGTGGCCCGGTTCAAGGTAGAGCAGGCACCTGCCGCGGAACTTGCCGGCCTCCCGCGCAGTCCGGCGGACCTTCTCCGCCACCTGTCTTCCCGCGCGGCGGCCCCTCGGGCGCTTGCGTTTGGGGAGTTCCCATGGCGCCTCCGCGTCGTGCCCCAGCGACGGTTCCATCACCGGCCGCTATTCCTTCGAGTCCGCGGAAGCATCAAGCTCGCCGAAGGACTCCGAGACCTGACGGAAGGCAGAAGAAGCGGGGTGCGGCGCTAACGCCCTCTCCGGCGACCCCCCGACGACCTCGCGGTAGGACCGGGAGCCCTCTGAACCTGAGTCGCGGCTCGCGCGACATCGATCGTCGCGGCCTCGCGGCCCGAGCGCGTCGCCGGAGAAGGGGGAGGGGGAGAGGGGGCGGAGCGGCCTGCCATGGGAGCGAGCGCCAGCGGGGGTGGGGAAGGGGGCTGGGTGGCCGTCATGGCCAGAGTAGCTGGCGGCGGGGGCAGGGGAGGAGGGGGACGTTCCGCTCCCTCACCTACCAAGTTGGGAAAGCTAGAATCTAGCAATTTATTCCAAAAGTCCGAACTGATGGAAAGGGGCTAGACGTGTATTTATATTTCAACATGGAGGACCCGGTTCCATTTCATGGACGAAACCAGGAGGCCTCAGAACAGCAGAAGTCTCAGTAGCAGCACAGCCAAACAGGAAATAAGAAAACCTTTTACATGCATTCGGGAAGCATCCAATTTCAAGCAGAAGTGCAAGCATATTGCTCAGCAATCATATAAATTAGTATCACAAAAGTTTGCCAAGAGATCACTAGTGTATCATCCAAAAGCTGAGAATAGCTGCCGAGAGATTCAGAACTACAAACTTGCCAAATCAAGTCCTACATAGGCAGTTGTATATGCGCAAGCGAGCCACCACTTGGAGGGCCTTGGGTCCTATTGCGGCGCGAGCATCACACCCACCATGTCTGTGGTGGTTGTATTATCGCCTCTGAGCAGCACCTTTGGCACAAGGAAGGGGAGACAATCTTTCGGCATCCCATCTTGCAGATTAGTGCTCCTCACTAGGAACTCCGTGGTCTGGGAAAAACTCGGCTGAGCGGGCGACAATGTCAGATTGCATTTGAACTTGGATGCACTAATGTGAGGCTGGACGCAACAAATTGAGATGACACCGCCAAGTGGCTCCAGTATCCTGTTGACCAGGAACAGGTGCCCATCCTCACCCACAAGGATGACTGGCCGCAACCAGAAGCGAATCCCAGATACCTTATTGTACGTAACTTTTTCAGAGTTCCACTCGTGCTTTTCTGACAAATGGTCCAGGAGCTTCATGGTTTTTTTTGAGAAAACGCAAAAGCTTTGTGTTTCATTGCATGATAGAAAGAGTTTAGTACAATGTCGAAGAGATCACACCCGATTACAACTCAACACTCTACGGCTAGGCCGGAGGCAGAATCGTAGATAGTCCTGACGCTCCAGCTATGGTCCACGCTCTGGCTTCCGCCTTGATCGTGTCCAACAAGCCTCTGAGGTCCGGTCGCGCGCCATCGAAGGTGACCGCGTTGCGTCTCTTCCGGAGCCACCAAGTTGTGAGCATGATGGCCGAAGAAGTGCACTTGCGTACCCCTGCAGGTAATGCAAGGACAGCTTCTCGCCACCATACCTCAAAGCGGGCGTCCACCGGTGGGGTATCAACCGTGGAACAAACCCAAGATAGTACCTCGTGCCAGGTAATCTGGGCGTAAGGACATTCGATTAGGATGTGTTCCATCGTCTCCAGCGTCTGGTCGCACATCACACAACGGGGGTGGTGCTGCATCCCATGGCGGGCAAGTCTATCCGCCGTCGAGCAACGATCCTGGCAGGCAAGCCAAAGAAAGAACTTGACCCTTGGGGGGGCCCAAGACTTCCAAAGTAGCTCCCATGATGCGAACTCGACCGATCCTAGGAACATCGCTCGATAGCAGGAGGCAGATGTATAAACTCCATCTGCCGTCCACCGCTAGAGCAATCTATCCGGGGCGGGACCAAGTTGCAACCCACGGACCCTCCTCCACACCTGGATATACTGCCAAAGGGCAAGGTTACTGAATGCACCCTGCATGTCGGTGATCCAGCGTCTATCCACTAGGGCTTCCTGAACCGTCTGTCGCTTTCGAATGCGCCTCGATACAAGCTTCAGAAGCTCAGGCGCGATCTCAGGTATGGATCGTCCGTCCAACCACCGATCTACCCAGAAGAGAGCCGAGGTTCCACTGCCAAGAACCATCATGGTTGACGCAGCGAACACATTCCTCTCATCTCTAGTGAATTGCATATCCAGTACATGCCAAGGCCGGTCAGGGTCAGTGCGCATACGCCAAAGCCATCTAACCCTCGGGCTAGTGGCAGTCCGCGCAAGATCGGGGATGCCAAGGCCACCAAGCTCCAATGGGCGACAGACCTTTTGCCAGTTGGCATGGCAGTGGCCACCATTCGCCTCCTTTTGGCCCGTCCAAAGGAAGCCCCGTAGGATCTTTTCCACCTGCTTCAGTGTCTTCTTGGAGATGCCAAGGACAACGAGCTGGTGCAGGGGGATGGCAGCCAGGAACGACTTGACCAGAGTGAGACGTCCCGCCGTCCCCATCATTCCCGCCATACAAGAGGGCAGCCGGTCAGCGATCTTCTCCACGATAGCCTGGAGAGACTCAACCGATAACCGTCGCGTGGACAGGGGGATGCCCAGGTACTTAACCGGGAAAGACGCCAACTGACACCCCAACACCACTGCACCCTCCTGTGCAACCTCCTCTGAGCACCCGATAGGGGATACCGAGCACTTCGCAAAGTTGGTGTGGAGTCCAGAAGCATGTCCGAAGGAAGCGAGGATCTCACGAACCGTGAGGAGCTCCGACCTATCCGGATGGCAGAAACCACAACCTTTTTCGGGGCAGAAACATGGCGCGTGTGGGCAACCTTCCTCATGCTCTTCTTTCTGGTAGTAGGTTATCCTTGCAGTGCATCCATGTTTGGCATTGCAGCAAGCAACTTTGATGGACTCAATGACATCTTCAACCATGTGGGAGCGCGTGTAGACAGTGGGAAGGGAGCATAAGTGGCACTTGTCCGGGAGCTTCTTGTGGCAGGACGAACATAGGGTATACCCCACATTGCACTGAAGAACATAAATGGATCAGTAAATATGCTAATTTTCTTTAGATGAAAGAAATAAAAATGCAGACTGGAATTTGAAAGTATGTATATCGTGGCTGGCATGTACATGCTACAATAACAATGATACAATTTGAGTTGACAATATAAATAAAGTGGGGAATAAATAGGAAGTATTTCTCGTATGTCTGTGATCTCAGCAGCCATTCCTATTAGTATTACTTCATAGTTAAAAACTATGTTGACATGTACATGTACTTTTCAGTATTTTTGAATCATACAAGATGGATTGTATATTTAATCATGTTTGGGCAAACTTCATACAACAGCCGTTATACTTTTGCTTCAGAAACTTCAGAGTCTTTTCATACAAGCTGGGTGGACCAGGAGTTTACTCCTTGGTGCTGCATAAATAGGATTAAAAAATCATTTATAACTCCAAATGAGTATTCCTGCTCTAAAGTGATGCACATGAATCCCTTTGACATGCATTTGTTGCGCAATGTAACTAATTGACTATGTTCGCATGTGGTGATGCTTTTGTTGAAATCCAGACAGGACCAACTAGCTTAAGCTTGAGCCACAGGAAAAAAGAAAACAAATCATACCTTGATCAGTAGACGAGGAAGCCATCTTCTTTGCTTGATCTCAGCCACGAGCAGTGTCGCACCCGGACTTCTAGGGGATACTCACCGTACGAACTGAACAGTATTTTGATTGGATTACGGGGCTTAACGGCTCCCGCGTCCCCTTACGGGTAGGCTAGCACTTATGTGCGACAACCAACCGTTACTGTTCACCGTCGATGTAAACTATCCCGTAGAAATCAGGACACTACCCTTGACGTACTTCATACCATACACACATGGTACGTCAACGGCTTTGAACAAAGGATAACACAACATGCCTCTAAGACACAAAAGATTGAAATAAGTTGCAACAGGCCCTCACTAGGGCAGAGAATAGCAAGTACAATCATCCAGAGGACACATGTCCCAACATAGCATCATTACAACTCAGCGGAAGCATTCAAAGGGGGTCTGAGTACAGACAAATCCAAATAGTCTTAAGAAGCCGGGAAAATAAAGAAGACGAAGCCCATCCACGTAGGTCCTGGATCCAGCCCTGGTCCAGCTATCTACTCGTCTGCAGTCTCGTCAAACTCCACGAAGTAGCCATCCTGGTGGTCATCGTAGCCGTAGTCGTAGTCTGCGTAAACCACAGCCCCAAAGGGGTCAGTACAACAACGTACTGGCAAGCAAGACTCACAATTCACCAAAGTGTAACCCGTCAACACCAAGCACAGATGACTTGTGATCAACGGAAGAAAGGGGTATAAGAGATGCTGCAACTGGCTGCACTAACCAACTACAGAACATACTACAACTTCAGGGCTAACAGATGGAGGTAAGATAGCGTATCGTAACCAACTACAGCTAACCACCCATCAAACCCATCCTGGATCTCGCCCCTTATCCAAAGAAGCAATCCGAGGATAACTCACACAGTTGAAATAATGATGGATCAAGTTATTGTCTCAATATGGCTATTACTAGTCAAGTTATCGTTAGTTAGGTGTAAGTTGTTCTGAGTACTTGTTAGCCAGTACTTTCACCAAGTAATCCATAACCGCCGAAAACACGGCTTCTCGAGAAGACTATCCCTGCAGGGTTGCACCAATTTGGCCGTACACGTAAGAATATCCCGCCAGATGGGAAGGCCTTTCCCACCAAGCGAGGCACTCAACACAACTCAATTCTTCTTCGCATCAAGCCCAAAGCACCACGTGCTGTGCGTGCGCGGCTAATCGAGCCCCCCGAAGAAAAGGAGCACCCTCATAGCACTAGAAGACCACGCCGCCCTAAATGCCGACTACAAAAGTTCCACCCTGGCCTCGGGTTCGTACCTGCATATGCGTGCATCAAATGGAAAGCCCGAACTAAGTGTGGTGATTTGGACGAGATGCGAATGAATCAAATTGAGGGGGGCGCCCATACACGCTTCCCACATGCGGATAGTGCGCTCATCATGGATCAGTAGACAAGACCCTTTTCCTATTAGGGTCGACACTAGCAGGCCTCAAAACCACGTCGGACCTCCTGCCGGTGCCTTATCAGCAAATTATTATTACCTCAAATTAACAAATTGTTGTTTAACATCGAGCCCCAGAATATAACAGATAATATGATAACAGTAAGTAACAGGTAACAGACTCGAGCAAAACAACCCTAAGCATGCTAGTAAGACACGGGCTCAACCAAAGGGGTGATAGGATTGGAGGTGAGGCAATATCATGGTTCAGGGTATCATGTGATAGGTTCGTAACAGAAACAACTACCACTAAGGCTAGCAGAAAAGAACAACGGAAAGTATCGGTAACCAATGTTGAAGGGAACACAGTGGTTCATGTGAGTGATAACTTGCCTGCAAACCCAGTAGCCGGGTACTGAGCTAGATCCTCAGAAGGGGTGTCGTAAAGATCGTCGGTATCAACCTCGTCGTCTAACCGAGAAGAAGCAAACAGACAATACAGAAAGGTAAACAATCAATATCATGGCATAGTGCACAATCATGGGATGATGCATGTCAAGTTAATGGTTGCATCAAAAAAACAGATAACATTATAATCACAATTAAATGGACCCATATGCAATTGGGTTGCATATGGCAAGAGTCCATGAATTAAGTGGAAACAAATGATCTACAAGTTATTATCATGTGAAAGTTGATTACCATGATGCATGCATGAGGAAAACAACAAAATAACAACAAAAGATGCAAGTGGTAAAAGAATAAAACAGGTTTGGAAAACATTGGTTAAGTTGGGTAAATTTGGTTACTTAAACATGTCACACAAGAAAATGTTGTTTTCATCAAGTTAAAGTGTTCAAAACAAATAACAAAGTGGATATTTGAAAAGAACATCAAATTTTAGTTGGATTACATGTTTCAAATTTTGAAATAGGAGTTAGGATGAATTTATTATGAATTAAACAATATTAAACAAGTTTTAAATGAATTTAGAACAAGTTTGAATATATTGAATTTTTTTAGTCAAATCATAAATTCAAACTCACATTTGAAAAGTTCACACTTTGATGGTTTGAAAACATATTTGCATGTTCAAAAATAATTTAAATTGGACAAGTTTATGATTTTAGCAATTTTAAATGAATTAAACAAGGATTAAATTATTTAGGCAATTTAAATTATTCAAACCATGAAACAAAATTTATATTTGAATAGGTTATTTGAAATAGCATTGAAAACATATTTCATTTGCATGATTTGGATTTATAATGAATTAGTTATGAATTTTAGCAAAATACAATTGGATTATTTGAATTCAAATTTGAATTGCAATTTGAAATTTCAAAACAGTACACAAATGGATTATTTGGAAAGATTATTTAATTTGGAACAGAAAACATATACAACTTTTATTAATTGGACTTATAGATTAAAAGTTATTAAAGATTTAAGTTTAGGGTTTAAATCTGTTATTTAAAAGGAATTAATTTGAAACTGAAACGTGGAAACGTTTGTTACCGCGCTGTTAGCCAGCCACAGTCACTGTCCCGTGGGGCCTAGCCAGCGTGGCGCTGAGCGAGTGCTTGCGTGGCCACCAGTGCCACTGACTGGTGGGCCACGCCTGTCAGCAGCGCGGCGAAAAAAGGTGGATTATTCCACTGCGGCCGCGGGGGATCGATCCCACGACCGCGCGCAAGGCACAGCGCAGTGCAACCACTGCGTTGTCTTCGTCAGTCTCGACAGAGAAAGGAACGCGGACGGGTTATACTTCAACGCATGGTTAACTGAATTTCGCTGACGACCAAAACCTTCCTCGACTGAACAGAAGCAAGGCTGCTCGCCGGCGTTGATCTACGACTGGTGGCTGCCGTGGTTGGGTGCTGGATGCGGATGTGAGCGCGTGTGCAGAAGGGTAACAGAGAGGGAAGGGGAGGAGAACGGTGGAGCTCACCACCGGCTGTAGAAGGAAGCAGAGGGCGAGGTAGCGGCCGGCGGCGACGACGACGATGGCGGAGGCGATCCAAGACGTCCTCGTTCCTGCTGCGGTGTCCGACGGAGAGAGGGGACGGTGGTGGACTAGTTCCCGTGCTCAGCGAGGTAGACGGGGTGCTGCAACGGCGAGGAGCTAGGTAGGTTCAGTCATGGCGGCGGCGGTGGTTTAACGGGGATGTTCAGAGAGGAGACCACGGCGAGGGAGAGATGGGTGGACGGCGGCGCGAAGGGGAAATAGTAGCCTAGGGTTAGGGGTAGGTGGCGCGGACCCCTAGGGTACTTATAGGCGCTGCCGTCGATGCGTGGCCGTCCGCAAGGTTCTGCCGTCGACGTGGAGGCGCGGATTTGCTGCCGTGCTTCAGGAAGACGAGGGGGAAAATAGACTGAACCGGTACGCGCGTTAGCTAGGTGGGCTGGGCTGCGCTGAGCGGGAGATAAGAAGGAAACGGGCCGGTCGCAGCCCACTTCTCCTTGGCGCCAGAAACTGATTTTTTTGAATTTTCCTTCTCCTTTTTTTTTGCTGAAAAGCAATTGGAAGCAAAAGGTGGTTTTTAGAGTAGAGAAAAATTTGGAAAAAATTAGGGTAACTTGTTTAGGTCATTTGCAAACAGGTTTTAACTTTTATTTTCAAAAAGGTTGAATTTCTGTTTGCTGTTTGAATTTAAACCAAGTTTGGGTGAAATTTTTAATATTAATGGTCATTAATAAAAACCAACATTTAAATAGGGTAACCCCTATGGTAATTAGACAAATTGAGTTGATTTGTTTTGGTATCAACATAAATTCAAAATGGTTCTGTTTTGGGTGCTTGGATTTGAATTTTAAATGTGTTTGGAAATTAAATGATTGATTTAAAACCATCATTTTCACAAGTGATCACTATGGCATAAAATGAAACCAAATGGTTGTTATTATTTGTGAGTTTTATTTAAAATGTTGTAACAGAGCAAGTATGAAACAATTGTTTGAATAAGGTTTGAATTTGAGTTGTGAAAACAGTGGAAAACAAATGCAACAATTAAGAAACAAATGCAAACAACATGGAAACAATATGATGACATGATGCAATACTTTAATAAACATGCAACAAACATTCTAAGGGGATGGTTTTCATACTTGGGATGTTACAAAACGCCCCCCCTTGAAGGAATCGCGCCCCGAGATTCCTACTGAGAAAGGAAAAGGTCCGGATACTTCTTGCGAAGATCCTCTTCGGTCTCCCACGTTGCCTCTTTATCGGAATGATGCGACCACTGCACTTTCAAGAACTTGGTGCTCTTGTTGCGATTCTTACGCTCGGTCTCATCGAGAATACGAATAGGGTGCTCCTCATAAGAGAGATCATCTTGCAGTTCGATAGAATCATGATCAACTGCACGATCTGGATCTTTGAAACACTTCTTGAGCTGTGACACGTGGAACACATCGTGCACTTTGGATAGTTTTTCTGGAAGTTCGAGACGATAGGCATTTTTTGCCCGCCTAAATAGGATGTTGAAAGGGCCAATGTATCTTGGTGAAAGCTTTCCTTTCACACCGAAACGATGAGTGCCTCTGAGGGGAGTTACACGGAGATATGCCTTGTCACCAGGTGCATAGACCATGTCCCGGTGCTTGCTGTCATAGTAACTCTTCTGACGAGACTGAGCAATCTTGAGATTGTCACGAATGATTCGAACTTTCTCCTCGGCTTCCCTAACAATGTCAGGGCCTAAGAGTGAACGTTCACCAGCTCTAGACCAATTGATTGGACTCCTGCATCTGCGGCCATAGAGTGCTTCAAACGGTGCCATGCCTAGGCTTGCCTGGTAGCTGTTGTTGTAGGAGAATTCAGCATATGGAAGGCAATCCTCCCATTTCATGCCAAAGGAGAGACCACATGCTCTGAGCATATCCTCGAGAATCTGATTGACTCTTTCGACTTGCCCCTGAGACTGAGGGTGATAAGCTGTGCTGAACAGAAGTTTAGTGCCCAATGCTTGTTGAAAACTCTTCCAGAAATGAGAAGTGAAGATACTTCCACGGTCTGAGCTTATTTCCAATGGAACACCATGAAGAGGAACAATCTTTGCTGTGTAGAGCTCTGCTAACTGGCTAGCTGAGATAGTTTCCTTGACAGCAAAGAAGTGAGCTACTTTAGTGAGACGATCAATAACAACGAAGATTGCATCATTGCCCTTTTTGGACTTTGGAAACCCAGTAACGAAGTCCATTTCAATCATGTCCCACTTCCACTCAGGAATTTTCAGAGGTTGGAGTAGAACGGCTGTTTTCTGATGGACTGCCTTAACACGTTGACAAACGTCGCATTCAGAAACGTATTGAGCAATTTCACGTTTCATGCCAGGCCACCAATACAGGGTCTTAAGATCCTGGTACATCTTTGTACTTCCAGGGTGAATGGAAAGAGGAGTTTGATGAGCCTCCTTGAGAATGATATCTTTGAGACTTTGAACTTGAGGAACTGCGATGCGTCCTTCAAAGAGCATAGTTCCATTATCATCAACTGAGAAAGACTTGAATTTCTCCTTGCCTTCCTTGATGTGCTCAACCATCTTCTTGATTTCAGTATCACGAAGATGTTCAGAACGAATCTTGTCCTCGAGAGTTGGACTGGCTGTCAAGCTAGCAAGGTAGCCTTGAGGAACAAGACCAAGGTTCAGCTTTTGGAATTCTTCATGAAGTGGAGGTTGGCTTTCCATGATCATGAGATTATTGCAATATGACTTGCGACTGAGAGCATCGGCCATAACATTAGCCTTGCCTGGAGTGTAAGAAATGGTGAGATCAAAGTCCTTAATCTTTTCAATCCATCTCCTTTGCCTGAGGTTTAGATCTGGTTGAGTGAAGATGTATTTCAGACTCTTATGATCGGAAAAGATTTCAGTTTTGTTACCCAACAAGTATTGTCTCCATTTCTTGAGGGCAAACACAACTGCTGCAAGTTCAAGATCATGTGTGGGATAGTTTTGCTCATGTGGGTTCAACTGACGTGAAGCATAAGCCACAACTTGGCGTTCTTGCATAAGAACTGCACCTAGACCTTGGAGAGATGCATCGCAGAATATCTGGAAAGGTTTGGTAGTATCTGGGCCAACCAGAACTGGTGTGGAAGTGAGTTTAGTCTTCAGGAGATTGAAACTCTCATCACACTGTGGAGTCCAAACGAACTTCTTGTCCTTCTTGGTGAGATCAGTGAGAGGTTTTGCAATCTTGGAGAAGTTTTGGACGAAACGACGGCAATAGCTAGCCAAGCCAAGAAAGCTTCTAACTTGTTTTACCGTCTTAGGAGGTTTCCAATCGACAATTGCTTTAACCTTTTCTGGATCAATGGCTATGCCTTTGGCAGAGATGACATGACCAAGGTAAGCAACTTCTGGAATCCAGAACTCACATTTGGAGAATTTGGCATATAGACGATGCTCGCGGAGTTTCATGAGAGTGAGACGAAGATGTTCTCCATGCTCTTCCTCAGACTTTGAGTAGACTAGAATGTCATCAAGATATACCACAACGAACTTGTCGAGGTATTCATGGAAGACAGAATTCATGAGTCTTGAGAATGTCGCCGGTGCATTGGTGAGACCAAAAGACATGACGGTGTATTCATATAGACCGTACCGAGTGGTGAAAGCTGTTTTTGGAATATCTTCCTTTCTGATCTTTATTTGATGGTAACCCATCCTCAAGTCCAACTTTGAGAATATTGAGGCTCCAGCAAGTTGATCAAAAAGATCATCGATACGAGGAATTGGGTACTAGTTCTTGATGGTTTTCTCGTTGAGAGGACGATAGTCAACCACGAGGTTTTTTGTTTGATCCTTCTTGGCAACAAACAGAGTTGGGCAACCCCAAGCGGAGGAACTAGGCTGAATGTAACCTTTCTCCATGTACATATCGATTTGCTCCTTCAACAATTTCAGTTCAGGAGGAGCTATCTTGTATGGATGCTTAGAGATTGGAGCAGTACCTGGTTCAAGCTCGATCACGAACTCAACTGCTCTGTCCGGAGGCATCCCTGGCAACTCTTCTGGAAAGACGTCAGGGAATTCACAAACCACCGGAACATTTTCAAGCAGAGGTAGAGGTTTAGCATCCAGGGTGTACAGCTGAACAGAACTTGATTCACTTGGAGAATAGACTATCTGGCCGGAAGGGTGGAACAGAGTTATTGACTTCTTAGCACAATCAATCGTAGCTTTATTGGCCTTCAACCAATCCATGCCAAGGATGACATCAATGTCAGAATTGCCAAGCAGAATGAGGGAAGCAAGGAATATGTGACCTCCAATCAAGATCTGATTCTCGTGACTGATCTTGGAAGTTTGCATAGTTGCTCCAGGGGAGTTTACTACTAGCGGGGAACCCAAACCAACAAAGGGAACTTAATTGATGTCGCAAAGATCTTTGACACGAAAGAATGCGATGCTCCGGTATCAAACAACACTTTAGCTGGGTTAGAGTTTACGGGGAATGTACCGAGAGCGACGTCAGCAGCTTCCTCAGCTTTGTCGGCCTTGATATGATTCACCCTCGCGGTCCTCCCGACAGGCCTGTTGTTGGAGTTGAAGGCTTTAGCCGGGGGAGCACGAACCATTGCCTGGTTGGTGTTGGGGCGAGGAGGTGGTGGAGGTAGCTGCCTCTGAGTGCACTTATCAGCATAGTGTCCAGTCTGCTTGCATTTGAAGCAAGTGACGACACGAGGTGCATCTGGCCTTGGTTGCCCCATTGAGAACTCTGAGCCTGCATCTGAGCTGGGTTGGGTGGGCGGGGACCAAAGCCTGGAGAAGCTTGGGCATATGGAGCCCTAGTGACAGCACTGTTTGGCACCCAGATGCGGCGCTTCTGCGGAGGGGTGGTCATGTTGGAGGAGGAACCACCCTCACGCGAGTGCTTGCGCGACTCTTCGAACGCCTTGCGCCCATTCTCCTCATTGAGCGCGGTGTTCACGAGCTCCTCGAAGTCCTTGCACTTGATGTTGGTGAGAGCGTACTTCAGTTCCGGGTTAAAACCTCGGCGGAACCTTGCCATCTTTTTGGCCTCAGTGGACACCTCGTCACCAGCGTATCGAGCGAGGCGATTGAACTCGGTCTGATAGCTGATAACGTCCAGCTTGCCCTGCTTGAAAGAGCAGAACTCTTCACGCATCCTTTCCATGAGACCATCTGGGATGTGGTGCTTCAGGAAGGCTTCCTTGAAACAGCCCCAGGTGATAGGATAGCCAGCTCTCATGGTCTGGTAGTTCTCCCACCAAGAAGCTGCCTGACCCTTCAGTAGGTAGGTGGCATACTTGACCTTATCTTCCTCAGCAACATGTGCGATCTCCAGAGTCCTGGCTATGTCACGGATCCAGTCATCAGCATCCAGGGGCTCGCGTGTTGCCACGAAAGCTTTCGGCCCCAGACTCAGAAACTCCTTGATGCTGACTCGCGGAGCATTCTGGTTGTTGTGCTGGTTAGCCTGGATCTGGGCCATCTGAGCCACGACCTGAGTCATCTGAGTCAACAGCTCCGTGAGCGGAGGTGGCTCAGGCGGGGAGTTCCTGGTTGGAGGCATCCTGAATAGAAATGCATTTTAGCACAATAACAGCAAAGGATAGACTTGGTAACCGAAAGAGAGATTATTCCGACGCATGAATAGATAACCAACAGGTACATCATCACATGTTCAAATACATCAGAATATCCAACACACCATTACATGGTTCGAAAGCCAAGGATAACTAAACATAGCTATGAATGGATACATCGGTACTCCCATGCTCATCACGCAGGACGGCAGTGAGCAGTACGACGAGAGATACGGTGAGGAGGAATCCCACGGAAGTAGGTAGAACGACGATCCACGTAGAGCGGGACTGCTCTGAGAGGGACTCTCGGTGTGGTGAAGTAGAAAGCGTCGTCTCCGTGTGCTCCAAAGCGTGGAATCCCAGTGTAACCAGCTCCGAGGTTGAGTAGTGGACCTCTGATCGGCTCGTAACCTCCAGCATCTGGTAAACTACGTCCAACTGTCTGCTGGAAACGTGCAAAGCGCTCATCTCCAACAAAGTCTGTGGTGTGTAGAGCCAGACGAGTCAAAGCGAGGTAGAGCTGCTCCCTGATTGAGGCTAACTCTGTGAGTGTGGTGGCAACAGCGTCACTGTGCCTCACAAACTGAGCGGTGGTGTGCAGCCTTGTGTTATCGTGCTCGTAGACATCCAGGTTGTCGTAGAGGGTGAAGTGAGCTCCCGCTGAAGTGATGTAACCACGGGGGATGTGGCGATAGATAGAATCGTCAAATCCCCAGTAGTCAGCACGGAGGACAGTGAGACTCACGTAAGCTGCCTGCTGCACGGCCATATCCACTGTGGAACCTACTGCCTCGTAGCGGTGGACAACGCTCCTGCCATCATCTGACAGAATGTAGACGATAGCCTGGTAGTAGGTCTGGTCAAACTGTCGCTGCTGCTCGTAGACCTGGTACTCTGGTGCCCAATGGAACCCCAGATAAGTGACCATGTCTCTCAGCATCTCCGGATAACCGGCAGTGCTCTCACAGCGAGTCATCCGAACCACCTGCGGGAAGAACCTGAGATCCATCTGCAGATGATTTGGGAGGTTTTGATTAGACGCCGGTAGAAGAAACTGAAGTGGAAAGTAACAACAAGGTTTCAACGGACGAAAAGGTTCTTTAGAAGAACAGGATATCGAACGAACGAGGAAAACGAGACCAAAAGTCCTGAGGTACTACGGAGAACCCAAAACACGAAATCCTAACTTGAAAGTTTAGGTGAGAAGAGAAAACAACGTTGCACTTCCTTACCAAAAAGGGTGGGTGGGGAAAGAAGAAAAATGTCAGAATTCCTACTCTCACGTTTCATTTTTCCTATATAGCTACAAAATAGTTTCTAGACTCAACTGCGACCAGTAAAAAGGGATCCTACAGGCAGACAGGCTCTGATACCATTTGTCGCACCCGGACTTAGGGGACTCACCGTACGAACTGAACAGTATTTTGATTGGATTACGGGGCTTAACGGCTCCCGCGTCCCCTTACGGGTAGGCCAGCACTTATGTGCGACAACCAACCGTTACTGTTCACCGTCGATGTAAACTATCCCGTAGAAATCAGGACACTACCCTTGACGTACTTCATACCATACACACATGGTACGTCAACGGCTTTGAACAAAGGATAACACAACATGCCTCTAAGACACAAAAGATTGAAATAAGTTGCAACAGGCCCTCACTAGGGCAGAGAATAGCAAGTACAATCATCCAGAGGACACATGTCCCAGCATAGCATCATTACAACTCAGCGGAAGCATTCAAAGGGGGTCTGAGTACAGACAAATCCAAATAGGCTTAAGAAGCCGGGAAAATAAAGAAGACGAAGCCCCCCACGTAGGTCCTGGATCCAGCCCTGGTCCAGCTATCTACGTCTGCAGTCTCGTCAAACTCCACGAAGTAGCCATCCTGGTGGTCATCGTAGCCGTAGTCGTAGTCTGCGTAAACCACAACCCCAAAGGGGTCAGTACAACAACGTACTGGCAAGCAAGACTCACAATTCACCAAAGTGTAACCCGTCAACACCAAGCACAGATGACTTGGGATCAACGGAAGAAAGGGGTATAAGAGATGCTGCAACTGGCGGCACTAACCAACTACAGAACATACTACAACTTCAGGGCTAACAGATGGAGGTAAGATAGCGTATCGTAACCAACTACAGCTAACCACCCATCAAACCCATCCTGGATCTCGCCCCTTATCCAAAGAAGCAATCCGAGGATAACTCACACAGTTGAAATAATGATGGATCAAGTTATTGTCTCAATATGGCTATTACTAGTCAAGTTATCGTTAGTTAGGTGTAAGTTGTTCTGAGTACTTGTTAGCCAGTACTTTCACCAAGTAATCCATAACCACCGAAAACACGGCTTCTCGAGAAGATTATCCCTGCAGGGTTGCACCAATTTGGCCGTACACGTAAGAATATCCCGCCAGATGGGAAGGCCTTTCCCACCAAGCGAGGCACTCAACACAACTCAATTCTTCTTCGCATCAAGCCCAAAGCACCACGTGCTGTGCGTGCGCGGCTAATCGAGCCCCCCGAAGAAAAGGAGCACCCTCATAGCACTGGAAGACCACGCCGCCCTAAATGCCGACTACAAAAGTTCCCCTGGACTCGGTTCGTACCTGCATATGCGTGCATCAAATGGAAAGCCCGAACTAAGTGTGGTGATTTGGACGAGATGCGAATCGAATCAAATTGAGGGGGGCGCCCATACACGCTTCCCACATGCGGATAGTGCGCTCATCATGGATCAGTAGACAAGACCCTTTTCCTATTAGGGTCGACACTAGCAGGCCTCAAAACCACGCCGGGCCTCCTGCCGGTGCCTTATCAGCAAATTATTATTACCTCAAATTAACAAATTGTTGTTTAACATCGAGCCCCAGAATATAACAGATAATATGATAACAGTAAGTAACGGGTAACAGACTCGAGCAAAACAACCCTAAGCATGCTAGTAAGACACGGGCTCAACCAAAGGGGTGATAGGATTGGAGGTGAGGCAATATCATGGTTCAGGGTATCATGTGATAGGTTCGTAACAGAAACAACTACCACTAAGGCTAGCAGAAAAGAACAACAGAAAGTATCGGTAACCAATGTTGAAGGGAACACAGTGGTTCATGTGAGTGATAACTTGCCTGCAAACCCAGTAGCCGGGTACTGAGCTAGATCCTCAGAAGGGGTGTCGTAAAGATCGTCGGTATCAACCTCGTCGTCTAACCGAGAAGAAGCAAACAGACAATACAGAAAGGTAAACAATCAATATCATGGCATAGTGCACAATCATGGGATGATGCATGTCAAGTTAATGGTTGCATCAAAATAACTAGATAACATGATAACACAATTTAAATGGACCCATATGCAATTGGATTGCATATGGCAAGAGTCCATGAATTAAGTGGAAACAAATGATCTAGTTATTATCATGTGAAAGTTGATTACCATGATGCATGCATGAGGAAAACAACAAAATAACAACAAACGATGCAAGTGGTAAAAGAAAACAGGTTTGGAAAACATTGGTTAAGTTGGGTAAATTTGGTTACTTAAACATGTCACACAAGCAAAATGTTGTTTTCATCAAGTTAAAGTGTTCAAAACAAATAACAAAGTGGATATTTGAAAAGAACATCAAATTTTAGTTGGATTACATGTTTCAAATTTTGAAATAGGAGTTAGGATGAATTTATTATGAATTAAACATATTAAACAAGTTTTAAATGAATTTAGAACAAGTTTGAATATTATTGAATTTTTATTTAGTCAAATCATAAATTCAAACTCACATTTGAAAAGTTCACACTTTGATGGTTTGAAAACATATTTGCATGTTCAAAAATAATTTAAATTGGACAAGTTATGATTTTAGCAATTTTAAATGAATTAAACAAGGATTAAATTATTTAGGCAATTTAAATTATTCAAACCATGAAACAAAATTTATATTTGAATAGGTTATTTGAAATAGCATTGAAAACATATTTCATTTGCATGATTTGGATTTATAATGAATTAGTTATGAATTTTAGCAAAATACAATTGGATTATTTGAATTCAAATTTGAATTGCAATTTGAAATTTCAAAACAGTACACAAATGGATTATTTGGAAAGATTATTTAATTTGGAACAGAAACATATACTTTTATTAATTGGACTTATAGATTAAAAGTTATTAAAGATTTAAGTTTAGGGTTTAAATCTGTTATTTAAAGGAATTAATTTGAAACTGAAACGTGGAAACGTTTGTTACCGCGCTGTTAGCCAGCCACAGTCACTGTCCCGTGGGGCCTAGCCAGCGTGGCGCTGAGCGAGTGCTTGCGTGGCCACCAGTGCCACTGACTGGTGGGCCACGCCTGTCAGCAGCGCGGCGAAAAAAGGTGGATTATTCCACTGCGGCCGCGGGGGATCGATCCCACGACCGCGCGCAAGGCACAGCGCAGTGCAACCACTGCGTTGTCTTCGTCAGTCTCGACAGAGAAAGGAACGCGGACGGGTTATACTTCAACGCATGGTTAACTGAATTTCGCTGACGACCAAAACCTTCCTCGACTGAACAGAAGCAAGGCTGCTCGCCGGCGTTGATCTACGACTGGTGGCTGCCGTGGTTGGGTGCTGGATGCGGATGTGAGCGCGTGTGCAGAAGGGTAACAGAGAGGGAAGGAGGGAGGAGAACGGTGGAGCTCACCACCGGCTGTAGAAGGAAGCAGAGGGGCGAGGTAGCGGCCGGCGGCGACGACGACGATGGCGGAGGCGATCCAAGACGTCCTCGTTCCTGCTGCGGTGTCCGACGGAGAGAGGGGACGTGGTGGACTGGTTCCCGTGCTCAGCGAGGTAGACGGGTGCTGCAACGGCGAGGAGCTAGGTAGGTTCAGTCATGGCGGCGGCGGTGGTTTAACGGGGATGTTCAGAGAGGAGACCACGGCGAGGGAGAGATGGGTGGACGGCGGCGCGAAGGGGAAATAGTAGCCTAGGGTTAGGGGTAGGTGGCGCGGACCCCTAGGGTACTTATAGGCGCTGTCGTCGATGCGTGGCCGTCCGCGGGGTTCTGCCGTCGACGTGGAGGCGCGGATTTGCTGCCGTACTTCAGGAAGACGAGGGGGAAAATAGACTGAACCGGTACGCGCTTAGCTAGGTGGGCTGGGCTGCGCTGAGCGGGAGATAAGAAGGAAACGGGCCGGGCGCAGCCCACTTCTCCTTGGCGCCAGAAACTGATTTTTTTGAATTTTCCTTCTCCTTTTTTTTTTTTGCTGAAAAGCAATTGGAAGCAAAAGGTGGTTTTTAGAGTAGAGAAAAATTTGGAAAAAATTAGGGTAACTTGTTTAGGTCATTTGCAAACAGGTTTTAACTTTTATTTTCAAAAAGGTTGAATTTCTGTTTGCTGTTTGAATTTAAACCAAGTTTGGGTGAAATTTTTAATATTAATGATCATTAATAAAAACCAACATTTAAATAGGGTAACCCCTATGGTAATTAGACAAATTGAGTTGATTTGTTTTGGTATCAACATAAATTCAAAATGGTTCTGTTTTGGGTGCTTGGATTTGAATTTTAAATGTGTTTGGAAATTAAATGATTGATTTAAAACCATCATTTTCACAAGTGATCACTATGGCATAAAATGAAACCAAATGGTTGTTATTATTTGTGAGTTTTATTTAAAATGTTGTAACAGAGCAAGTATGAAACAATTGTTTGAATAAGGTTTGAATTTGAGTTGTGAAAACAGTGGAAAACAAATGCAACAATTAAGAAACAAATGCAAACAACATGGAAACAATATGATGACATGATGCAATACTTTAATAAACATGCAACAAACATTCTAAGGGGATGGTTTTCATACTTGGGATGTTACAAGCAGCTTGGGCTGATGATGGAAGAGTCCTTCCTTGATCACTAGCCTCTGTTCTTTTGGAGGAGGATAAGGATAAGGAAGTTACGAGATCGGCAGCTGCACTAAGTGACGTAGTATCTCATCCCTTCTCCCCTCTTCTTTATAAATTCACATAAATGCACTGTGCACTGGGGGGGCCCACCATGTTGACTTAAGAGGTCCCTGATCACGACACTTCTAGGACATCAGCCGCAATTGCTGACTTTAGCCTAGATCATTATCTAACATTCTCCCCCTTGATCGTAAGGCTAAACTTTATAAGTCCACTTTTCAACAAGGTAATGCATTAAGACGAATAGATTTCAATGGTTAAAAGATGCCACTGAACCTAGTGACTATAATACATCACCTCATATCAAAATGAAACTCCTTAAACTTTATGAGATCCATAAACTTCATTCTCATCATACATTACATTAATTTACATAATACTTTACATAAACATCATAAGCATTACAGACTCATCTTTGATAAAACAGTACACCAAGACAATAGATTCCAACAGTCAATTAAGTACTGCTGAACCAATTGGCTATGGTTCCCATCTAATCTCAGAATGAGCCTTTTGGGGAGATAGTGTTTCATTGGTCCCAACATTACCAGGATCAAAAGCTTTCAACCAAACCCATGCCGGCAACATGCTCTTTGAAAACACTGGGTTGTAAGCCTTTCGTGAGCGGATCCGCTAACATCAACCTAGTACTTATGTACTTGACGTCGATTGTCTTATCCTGGATTCTATCTTTCACAACATGATACTTTATATCAATGTGTTTGGCAGATCCACTTGATTTTTTGTTACTCGAATAGCTACCGGTAGAGCCCTCAATCCCGAGAGAGAACTACTCCCTCCTCATCATAGGAGACAGCAACGTCGATGAAGATGGCGGTGGAGTCGTTGGAGATGGTTCCGAGGACACTTCCCTGTCCCGGCAGGGTGCCGGAACAGAGGATTCTGTCCCCCGAAACTTGTCGGTGGCGGCGGAGCTACGACACTTTCGTGGAAGGAGGCCTATATATCTAGGGTTTATGCCTCGGGGGGAATATATAGGCGAAAGGGCAACGTCGGTGGGCGCCCGAGGGGCCCACACCACCTCCAGGCGCGACCAGGGGGACCCGCGCCCAGCCATGGTGTGGGGCCTCCAGGTCCCCCCTACGGGTTTCCTTTGGACTCCGTTGACGTGTCGGTAATTCTAAGACTTTTGGGTTTTGTTTTGTCTAATTCCGAGAATATTTCTAGAACAACTTTTCTGAAATAAAAAACAGCACAAAACAAGAACTAGCTTTGTGGCATCTTGTCAATAGGTTAGTCCATGAAAACGTCCGGAAAAAGAAGGAAAACATGTGAAAACATAAAGGTATTCGATAGAAAACAAGCATGGAGCATTGAAAATTATAAATATGTTTGATACGTATCAAGCATAACCAACATTAACTCCTTCTCGTCCTCGAGTAGTTAAGTGATAACAAAATAATTTTTGAGGTGACATGCTACCAACATAATCTTAATTATCATATTTGTAAAATCATTTGTAAAGCTGAGATCATAGTACTCTAAAGACATGCACGATAGATATAATTCTAACAATGAAACTTCGCAATCATGTTGCAACATGAAAAGTAACACAAACAGAAGATCATGAATAATAATGCATTTTACAGTTATATGTTTGTTTTGAGAAATAAGAATGCATAGCAAAGTAGTATTCAGCTTGTCCTTAAGAGTGGAGCAAAACATAAATGCCATATTACCTTCAAAGTTCAAGTGGATGACTAGAACAAATAATTTGAGAGCAAGTAATAACATGGCATGAATAAATCAATAATAATATTTGGGACAAATGCACATTAAACTCATAATGGAAACTATGCTCTCTTAACTATGCATAAAGTTAGAAGATGAAGACTCAACATAAAAGTAGAAGAAAGGCCATTCGCAGAGGGAAGCGGGGATTAACTCATGTGCTAGAGCTTTTTATTTATTAAAACAGCGGTATTGAAAACAATTTTGAGAGAGGTGTATGTTTATGTCAAAGAATAGCAAATAAACAATACAGTACGTCACAAGACAACTAGACTTCACAAGATTGGCTCCCATTGAAGGCCGCAACTGGGGTAGAAGATCATCCCTCTTTATCTTTTGTTTAAACGATTATGCTTTGACTGATAAATCAGGGGCAAAAATAGTGAAGAGAATTTGTAGTAATTAAGTTTGGGGCTGGGCACCCCGTTGCCAGCTCTTCTAGCGATTGGATAAGCGGATGAGGCCACTAGTCCAGGTGTGTGAAGTACAATCAACAAGTGAGATAAAGATTCTCTATGTGCGTCCTAGTGAGCTAAAACAGGGGCACAAGACAGGTGTAATTTTGATGGTTTTAAAGGTAACACATGAGCAATTTACTTTGGAGTGGCGATAAAATACCACATGTAGGTAGGTATGGTGGACAGTACATTTGGCAAACTTTGGTTTTTGGGAGTTGTATGCACGAGTAGAGCTCATACTCAGTACAGGTGTAGGCTAGCAAAGACTAGGAGCGACAAATCAAGAGAGCATAATGGACATAATCATCCATAGCGACAAAAACATTATTTATCAAAGCATACATGGTATTACAAGTCAAAAACTAAATGATCATGGAGGCTATAGGTGACTCGTTTATAGTCATAACATGGTGTGAGCATGCGCCAAGTCAACCAAACAAAGCATTCAAAGGAGAAAACCACAATATTATGCTTTGATATGGTAAAAACAACCCGCATGATTCTTTCAACGTTATATTACGCACTCTCAGATATTTGGTACCAGTCATGCTACATCAATTATTACTAGGCATAGAATTAGAATAACATCCAACATGACATGATAAAGTCTAGCCATAGTCTAAACAAGCTTCTATTTGCACCGTTATAAGCTAAAATATTTTACTCTTCTCCAACACCAATTAACTTGTTTGAAACAACTGTCAAAGATAATATTGCTCAAGGACCAGAGAGCTAATCATATATAACTGAAGTAAACTAACAAGCTCTAAACAAAATACGAGTGGAAAACAAGGGCTAAACGCAGTACTAGCAAAAAGTGAACACTCATAGAACAATAAGAATGAAACCTAGAGTGTTCTAAGCGATAAAAACGGAGCGTGTCTCTCTCCCACACAAGAATGCTAGGTTCCAGCTAAGTTTATTGCATAAAGGAAACCAAAGGAAAATAAAATAAAAACAAACAAATGCTCCAAGTAAAGTGCATATGATGTGACCGAATAAAAATATAGTTTCACTAGAAGTGACCTGATAAGTTGTTGATGAAGAAGGGGATGCCTTGGGCATCCCCAAGCTTAGATGCTTCAGTATTCTTAGAATTTTCTGGGATGAACCACGGGGACATCCCTAAGCTTTGGCTTTTCAATCTTCTTGATCACATTATATCACCCTCTTCTCTTTACCCTTGAAAACTTCCTTCACACCACACTCAAAGTAATTCACATTATAGGATTAATGCACAATCAAAACTTCACATGTTATGCATGGACACAAGCGTCATTAAAACTTTTAAACATTAGCTACAACCACTG
The DNA here is from genome assembly GCA_028641055.1 of Alopecurus myosuroides. Lineage (NCBI taxonomy): Eukaryota > Viridiplantae > Streptophyta > Magnoliopsida > Poales > Poaceae > Alopecurus > Alopecurus myosuroides. Next base: position 555,926,552 of record CM054058.1, read on the forward strand.
ATGTTTCGTGAAGCAAAGAAATCCACTGAACATAGTAAAAGGGAGAATGCAAGTAAAAAGAATGAATCTGTGAAAACCAGAACAGTCTGTAAACACGAATTTTTTCGGGGCACTTAAGTTGCTCAAATTGAAAAAACGTAAAGAACGAAAAAGTTTTGGAATTATCTTATTAATAAGCACAAAAATTGACAAGTCATTCTGATCTTTCTATGATTTTACACAGAATTTACGGTGGACATCATAAATCTGTTTCCTGCGCAGAAATCCAAAACTAACACCAACTTTTGCTAGACACTTTACTTGGCACAACTAATACATGAAAATGAAGATACAAAAGAGTTGCTACAGAAGTATACAACACCTTGACTCAAAGAAAACAGAGGAAAACAATGCAATAATAAAAACGTGGGTTATCTCCCAAGAAGTGCTTTTCTTTAACGCCTTTTAACTAGGCATGATAATTTGAGAAGATGCTCGCATAAGAAATATGTATTGAAGAAAAAGAGAGCATCAAGAACAAAACATAAATAAAAATTAAGTCTAACCCACTTTCTATGAAAAATAATCTTGTAGAAAAACAAGTCAATAGAGCACAAAGTGGCTAGCATAGGAAAGCAAAAAAAGTGCAACTTCACAAATTTCAAAATAAAGAGGGGAAACTTAATATTGTAAAGATACATAAAACTATGTGTCCCTCTCTCATAATAACTTTCAGTAGCATAATGAATAAAATTAACAATATAACTATCACATAAAATATTCTTATCATGAGCCACATGCATAAAATAATTATTACTCTCCACGTTAGTAAAGTCCTTCTTATTAATAGCAGTGGAAGAAAATTCAACAAAATAGCTATCATTATTATTATCATCACCATAATCATCAAATATAGGAGACATATTGTAATCATAATTAATTTTCTCCTCAATAGTAGGTGGACTAAAAATAGCATGTTCATCGTTGTAAACATCATATATAGAAGGCATATCATGATCAATAAAATTTATCAGCCATAGTAGGTGGAACTAGAATACCACAATCATTATAATCATCATATATTGGAGGCAAAGTATCACAAAAAAAATTCCTCCTCAAAACTTGGGGGACTAAAAATATCATATTCATCAAAACTAGCTTCCCCAAGCTTAGACCTTTCCATAGCATTAGCAATAATGGTGTTCAAAGAATTCATACTAATAACATTACTACTGGCATGCAAATAAAGTTCCATAGGTTTCTTAATTTTCTCTTCAAACACATCATGTCCTAACTCAACATAAAGATTATAAAATGCTCTCATTTTTTTTGTTTTCCATTAAGCCTAACTAGTAAAATTAAAACAAGGAACAAGTAAAAATAAGCCTAAATAATGAAAACAATAGATAAAATGATATAATTGCAGAATCTAAAGGAAATAACTTCGAGCACTCACACCCGGGGATGTAAGTAACTTTTACCTTACCACCCCGGCAACGGCGCCAGAAAACAGCTTGATGTCTAAGCACGCTTCTATTCTTGTAGACAGTGTTGGGCCTCCAAGTGCAGAGGTTTGTAGAACAGCAGCAAGTTTCCCTTAAGTGGATTACCCAAGGTTTATCGAACTCAGGGAGGAAGAAGTCAAAGATATCCCTCTCAAACAACCCTGCAATTACCATACAAGAAGTCACTTGTGTCCCCAACACACCTAATACAATTTTCAGTTGTATAGGTGCACTAGTTTGGCGAAGAGAGAGTGAAATACACCTTACATGAATGGTTATAAGTGATAGTTGCAATCTGAAATAAAAATGGCCGCAAGCAAACATGTAGCAAAACTGGTTGAAAATGGTGTTTCAATGCTTAGAAACAAGGCCTGGGGATCATACTTTCACTAGTGAATACTCTCAACAATAATAACATAATTGAATGCATAAATATCTCTCTTCACTACACTACTCCGAACCACTCTCCTGCCGGATAACAAACACCAATCATTTTTTAGGGCTGCAAAAAGCACTCCATAGAGGTCGCCTTCCCCCATATAGGTAACCCCCACTCTATGAACATGAGACCTAGATGGTTCCACACAAACACCACAATTTCGTAGGGTCATCCAACACAAAAAATAAATATCTTGCTAAACCACATGGTACACACACTGTCACCTTTACATGGTGATCAAAGTGTCTACAGAGATCTTATAACAAATCCACTTGAGTAGAATACAAGGTGAAGAGCAGCATCTACTTATTCAACTAGATTACAAAGCTCATGATCACATAAAGATCACACCATGGGAGACAGATGAAACACATAGCTACCGATAGAGCCCTCAGAACCGAGGGAGAACTACTCCCTCCTCATCATAGGAGACAGCAACGACGATGAAGATGGCGGTGGAGTCGATGGAGATTGCTTAGGGGGATCTTCCCCGTCCCTGCAGGGTGCCGGAATAGATATTTCTGTCCCCCGAAACTTGTCGGTGGCGGTGGAGCTACGGAACTTTTCGTGGAAGGAGGCCGATATATCTATGGTTTATGCCTCTAGGGGAATATATAGGCGAAAGGGCAATATCGGTGGGTCCCGAGGGGCCCACACCACCTCCAGGCACGGCCGGGGGGACCCGTGCCCAGCCATGGTGTGGGTATCCAGGGACCCCCTCCGGGTCTCCTTTGGAATCCGCTGACATGTCGGGAATTCTAAGACTTTTTTCTTTTGTTTCGTCCAATTTCGAGAATATTTCTAGAACAACTTTTCTGAAACCAAAAACAGCAGAAAACATGAAGTGGCTCTGTGGCATCTTGTCAATAGGTTAATCCATGAAAACTCCGAAAAACGAAGAAAAACATGTGAAAACATGAGGGTATTGGATAGAAAACAAGTATGGAGCATCGAAAATTATAGATACGTTTGAGACGTATCAACTACATATGTGTAGTTCAATATACAACAGCCACACAAAAGCATCTACCTAGTATATCTAAATATAGCAACTGTTGTGATCAATATCGCGACTAAGGTAACAATTGAACCAACTGCATAATGAAACCAAGCTTGCTTATCAATAGTGTATCATCTCAATTTTCTCATGTTCACTCGGTTTGTTTCCATTCTTGTGATCATGATTGATATCAGAACCAAGTAACTCCAACACCATCTTGTCTTCTACAAGTTTCTTCACAAATTATTTCAATATCCGTTTTTTTCAACTAGATCTATCTTCTTGGCACATACTCGTAAACCAGTTTTCACATCCGGTTCACATATGGAATCCTAATAAGAGGATCTATGTCATATTGTGTCAAGATAATTTGCACTAAATATTAAACTAAAAGACAAGTCTTCAAAGGTAATGTAACGAATCGGAATCATCCAATGTAGGATTTCCCACTAATATCAAAACTATCGTGTATCGCACTACATATCCAAGAACACGAAATCTAGTATTACTGTACAGAAATCAAAGTAGTTCCAACAAAATGTAGTTTTCCTAGACTAGTATTCCTATACCAAGATCTATAAGTATTCCTACAACAAAATCAAACTAGTTTCGGGACAGGGGTGTGTACATATCGAAGAGGGGGAACAGGAGAGGGCGCGCATGTACCTCGTTTCAGGGGGCAGGGGCGGCGACGGTGCTCAGGGCCATATATGGAGGGAAGAGTTCGGGGACAGAGACGGCGACGGCGCTCAGAGAGGGCGGAGACGATGAGGTCGATCAGAGTGGAGGGGGCGACGTCGGTGCTCGGGGTCTCCGTCAAGAACTCGATCGATCTGAAAAAAAGACTAGGGTCCTTAGTGTGTCCTAAATAGCCTAAAAGACTACTGGCATCATGTGAGTATGGGGAAACGCTCCTAGTTTGCAGAATAGTGGAAGCATGCACACGCTTCTAATATAGTTTGCCTCACCAACATGTCTCGGTGAGTTGTGCTCGCAACATGGGTAACTTTGGACAAGCTTCTGATAAGTTTTACTAGAAGCGCAAGAAAAATGTAGTCGCTGCAACTAAATTGTAGAAGTGTGTGATCCAGATAGATCGATGCTAGTGAATTTCCCTTATAAACTTTTTACTACTAGTGTTAGGCCTAGTCTTGGAACTCTTCATCAAGATTCATCGACATCATCATCAACACATGTTCAGCATCTCCGTGTTGGAACAATCAAATCTATCTTCGCACGTACCTTCATTTGGGTCATTGAGGAGGAAATTCTAAGCATTAATGGATTCATACTAACAGAGGAGAGAGAATCTTGTACGACAAGCTCTTCTTAGGGTAAGAAGACCCTGATATCCCACAAGTATAGGAGATCGTGTGTAGCCTTTTCGATAAGTAAGAGTGTCGTACCCAACGACGAGGTAAAGGTAGTATAAATGTTCTCTCAAGTTCTATCAACCACTAATACAAGTCTATGCACACTAAACATTTACTTTATCTAGGAAATAATACTAGAGCAACAATACGGGTATGAGAAATAGCTTTGTAAGATAATAAATACAAGAAAGTAAATGTTAGTGCTGCAGCCATAAAATATACTAAGTAACCATAAACTAACAGTACCATGAGTGTGGAAAAGTGGTGGTAATTGTGATGGATTTGACCATGATCAAATAGTAAAATACAAGGTTGATATTCCTCTTTTACGTGGGACATGCAAAGCTAACAAGCTCTCACTATTCAATGACTGCAAGTACTTACGATTAGAACTCTAGCAAACATCCGTAATTACTAGAAGATAAATTAAGGTAAAAATACCCAATCATAGCATTAAGATCAAAAGGTCCTCTTTATCCCACAGGCTTCAATCACTAGATTGGGGCTCATGTTTCCGTCACTCAAGCAGCCCTCCCACTAGCTTTCTCCACATACTACAAACCCTATGATGTGATCCATGCGCGCGTAAACATATTATGGGAACCGTAGGACTGTAACAAATTCAATATATAGCTCAAACCATCCATAGATATTAAACAATCAATCATATGACAAAAGGGAACTACACAAACATGACATAGATGCAATAGATCATCTACAAATAATTTATGATGTTAAACACCATGTTTACACAGGGGATTAAAGAGTTTTGTTGGAGAGGGGACCGCTGTAGCTATGGAGGATATGATGATGGAGGTGTTGGTAAAGGCGGTGAAGGTGGCAGCGAGGAGAGCAGGCGGCGGCAGCGCGGGGAGTTCCTTCCCTGCCACTGATATCGGGGGAGCGCCGCCCCTTAGCCCACTTCCTTCATGGATTATTGGGAGCCCTCCCCCATGGAGATGGGATCCATCGGGGGGGGGAATGTAGCTTTTGGTGGCTGCAATTCGTGGGTGGAGGGTTTCTCCACGAGCTAGGTTTCCTCCCATTATATATGCTCCTCGAATCCCGTCATCCCATTTAGGGCTGCAGTAAATCGGGCGTATCTCGGCCGTCCGGACTCGGAATCAGGCGAATTTTAAGTCTAGAACCCTCCTCGCAAAATTCGCCATGGCTTTATCTTCGAGGAGACTTCCGTTTGACGCTGTCTTCGACCCGTAAAGTGACAAACTTCAAAAAAGGTTCTGGGACAGATTTTTGGAAAGTCCCAATTCGATTCCAACAAGGTTTCCTTTTGTATTTTTTAAACTTCCTACACGTCAAAGAGTAAAACAAGAATATTGTGCACTCTTGCAACTATTAATAGGTTAGTCAAAATAAAGCATAAAATTTATATAAAAACAAGTGTCAAAAGCATAATATTAGCATAAAACAATCAAAAATTATAGATACGTTATGGACGTATCAACATCCCCAAGATTAGTTCCTGCTCATCCTCGAGTAGGTAAACGATAAAAACAATATAATTTTTGAAGTGACATGCTACCAACATAATATTGATCAAATAATAATGTAAAACATGTAAACTAGAATCAAATGAATAAAAGTTGTGGTTTATAGTTGATGTCAAACAGGTGATGTATAAACCATTTGGAAGAACAAAGTAAACACTTTCAATGAATCAATACTAAAAGACAATCAACCGTATAGAATATATTGAAGATGATTTAACCTTCAAGAACAAAAATATAATTATCTAATGCATCAAACACTCACAACAATTTCTGTTAGGATCAAGTCAAGTGATAACAATATGCACGTAGAAAATCAACTCACTATTTTGTGCACGAAAAATAAGTAAGCGTTCTGCATTGGTTCCTGGCACCAGGATGTTATGGCTAAGAGAACATTATGTGGGTTTTATGGTCAATGGAAGAAAGGCTCACAAAACTAAAAGTGATCATTAGACAAGAGGAAGTCTTATAATCGAAGATATGCAACGAGTAGTGATTGCCATAAAACGGATGCACATAGAGCCATAAGTGTATGAAAGCTCTTGAATGGAACTAGTGGGGGTGCATCCAACTTGCTTGCTCACGAAGACCTAGATCACTTTTGAGGAGGCTCATCATTGAAATATACAAGCCAAGTTCTATAATGTAAGGTTCCCCACATAGTTCTGCAAGTCATAATATGAAAACTCTATCTGAACTGAAGTATTGGTGATAAACATAAGCATAAGTGTGGAATAAATGATAGTAATGTTGCCCCCTCTCTCTTTTATTATCTCTCATTGGCCTCTTTTTTCTATTTGGGCTCTTTTGTAATGAATCTCAGCGGTACGGGAAACACTCTATGTTGCAATGAATCATCACACTTTTAGTACTCATAGCTCATAATAAAATATCTCTGATGTATAAAATTAAATTCTCAATATAAGAATGAAGCACGTCATCAAGTCACATAATGTAGATGGATGTTGTATGTCAATATATCTCGGAACGGCTATGGAAATGTCGTGGTAGGTAGGTATGGTGGTTGATTTGAGGAAGATATTTGGGCTTATGTGTAGGATAACATGATGAAGCCCTCCCATGGGGTTTGGACATATCGGCAAAGTTTGAACCTACTCTCAATGTGAGAATGGGCAATGCACAGTGCCGTAGAGGCTAGCAAATATGGTTAGTGGAAGTGCCATGAAACCGCAACTTAGAACTCACAATTTTAAAGATTCCAACTAGCAATACGATCATACAAGACATAATGAAAATCACTCCAAGAGGGTCCATGTCAATGAAAAGTCACTGTTGTCTGCCCCGACCATAGCGCGTAACAAAAATCATCACGGTTGCAATTTACATTGGAAGTCATATATCATAATACTATCAACTGGTTATTCGAGTGTGGCACAGTTTCAAACTTTCAGACCAACCATTAATTGTCTTACTTCACTAAACCATCAAGTTTACCAATTAAGCATATTAATATCTCAAAACAACATCAAGGATTCAAGTGAGATAATTTAATGATCTACAAGATTATGCATATTTTTTTCTAGTACCACTACCACAAGCACAACAATTTTCCGTTCCAATCAACACCAGTCAACTTATTTGAAACAAATATCATAGGAAATATTCATTAAATACCAGAGAGATAATCATATACATACTAATCAAAACATCAAGATCTAAACAAAATATGAGTGAAAAACAAGATCTAAACGTAGTACTAGCAAAAAGTGAACACTCACAAAGTAATAAGAGTGAAAACTAGAGAGTTCTAGACAATGAAAGAGGAGCGGGAATCTCTCCAAACAAATCTGCTAGGATCCAACCATATGCTACAGCAAATAAAACAAAACGTTGACCGGTGTTAGTTGGAACAATCGTAACTGTATCGCACTCCATATCCAAGAACACTAAATCTAGTATTACTGTACAGAAATCAAATACCCACTAATATCAAAACCATCGTGTATCGCACTACATATCCAAGAACACGAAATCTAGTATTACTGTACATAAATCAAAGTAGTTCCAACAAAATGTAGTTTTCCTAGACTAGTATTCCTATACCAAGATCTATAAGTATTCCTACACCAAAATCAAACTAGTTTCGGGACAGGGGTGTGTACATATCGAAGAGGGGGAAGAGGAGAGGGAGCGCATGTACCTCGTTTCAGGGGGCAGGGGCGGCAACGGTGCTCAGGGCCAGATACGGAGGGAAGAGTTTGGGGACAGAGAAGGCGACGACGCTCAGAGAGGGCGGAGACGACGAAGTCAATCAGGGTGGAGGGGGCGGCGTCGGCGCTCGGGGTCTCTGTCAAGAACTCGATCGATCTGAAATAAAGACTAGGGTCCTTAGTGTGTCCCAAATAGCCTCAGAGACGACTGGCAGCATGTGAGTATGGGGAAACGCTCCTAGTTTGCAGAATAGTGGAAGAATGCACACTCTTCTAATATAGTTTTCCTCGCCAACATGTCTCGGTGAGTTGTGCTCGCAGCATGGGTAACTTTGAACAAGCTTCTGATAAGTTTTAATAGAAGCGCAAGACAAATGTAGTCGCTGCAACTAAATTGTAGAAGCGTGTGATCCAGATAGATCGATGCTAGTGAATTTCTCCTATAAACTTTTTACTACTAGTGTTAGGCCTAGTCTTGGAACTCTTCATCAAGATTCATCGACATCATCATCGACACATGTTCAGCATCTCCGTGTTGGTAACGATCAAATCTATCTTCGCCCGTACCTTTATTTGGTTCATTGAGGAGGGAGATCTAAGCATTAATGGATTCATACTAACAGAGGAGAGAGAATCTTGGAAGACAAGCTCTTCTTTGGGGAAGAAGACCCTGATATCCCACAAGTATAGGAGATCGTATGTAGCCTTTTAGATAAGTAAGAATGCCGTACCCAACGAGGAGGTAAAGTTAGGATAAATGTTCTCTCAAGTTCTATCAACCACTAATACAACTCTACGCACACTAAACATTTACTTTATCTAGGAAATAATACTAAAGCAACAATATGGGTATGAGAGATAGCTTTGTAAGATAATAAATACAAGAAAGTAAATGTTAGTGTTGCAGCCATAAAATATACTAAGTAACCATAAACTAACAGTACCATGATTGTGGAAAAGTGGTGGTAACTGTGATGGATTTGACCATGATTAAATTGTCAAATACAAGGTTGATATTCCTCTTTTACGTGGGACAGACAAAGCTAAGAAGATCTCAGTATTCAACGACTGCAAGTACTTATGATTAGAACTCTAGCAAACATCCGTAATTACTAGAAGATACATTAAGGTAAAAATACTCAACCATAGCATTAAGATCAAAAGGTCCTCTTTATCCCATAGGCTACAATCACTAGATTGGGGCTCATGTTTCCGTCACTCAAGCAGCCCTCCCACTAGCTTTCTCCACATACTACAAACCCTATGATGCGATCCATGCGCGCATAAAAATCTGATGGGCACCATAGTACTGTAACAAATTCAATATATAGCTCAAACCATCCATAGATATTCAACAATAAATCATATGACAAAAGGGAACTACACAAACATGACATAGATGCAATAGATCATCTACAAATAATTTATAACGTTAAACACCCTGTTTACACAAGGGATTAAAGATTTTTGTGGGAGAGGGGACCGCTGAAGCTATGGAGGGTATGGTGATGGAGGGGTTGGTGAAGGCGGTGAAGGTGGCAGCGAGGAGCGCAGGCGGCAGCGGCGCGGGGAGTTCCTTCCCTGCCACTGACATTAGGGCGGAGCGCCGCCCCTTAGCCCACTTCCTTCATGGCTTATTGGGAGCCCTACCCCATTGAGATGGGATCCATGGGGGGGGAATGTATCTTTTGGTGGCTGCAATTTGTGGGTGGAGGGTTTCTCCACGAGCTAGGTTTCCTCCCTTTATATATCCTCCCGGAATCCCGTCATCCCATCTAGGGCTGCAGTAAATCGGGCGTATCTCGGCCGTCCGGAATCGGAATCAGGCGAATTTTAAGTCTAGAACCCTCCTCGTGAAATTCCCCACAATTTTGTCTTCGAGGTGATTTTCGTTTGACGCTGTCTTCGACCTGTAACGTTAAAAACTTCAAAAAAGGTTCTCGGGAATTTTTTTTGGGAAGTCCCAATTCGATTCGAACAAGGTTTCCTTTTGTATTTTTTAAAATTCCTACACATCAAAGAGTAAAACAAGAATATTGTGCACTCTTGCAACTATTAATAGGTTAGTCAAAATAAAGCATAAAATTTATATAAAAACAAGTGTCAAAAGCATAATATTAGCATAAAACAATCAAAAATTATAGATACGTTATGGACGTATCAACATCCCCAAGATTAGTTCTTGCTCATCCTCGAGTAGGTAAACTATAAAAACAATATAATTTTTTAAGTGACATGCTACCAACATAATCTTGATCAAATAATAATGTAAAACATGTAAACTAGAATCAAATGAATAAAAGTTGTGGTTTATAGTTGATATCAAACAGGTGATGTATACACCATTTGGAAGAACAAAGTAAACACTTTCAATGAATCAATACTAAAAGACAATCAACCGTGTAGAGTATATTGAAGATGAATTATGTTTCAAGAACAAAAATATAATTATCTAATGCATCAAACACTCACAACAATTTCTGTTAGGATCAAGTCAAGTGATAACAATATGCACGTAGAAAATCAGCTCACTATTTTGTGCACGAAAAACAAGTAAGCGTTCTGCATTGGTTCCTGGCACCAGGATGTTATGGCTAAGAGAACATTATGGGGGGTTTTATGGTCAATGGAAGAAAGGCTCACAAAACTAAAAGTGATCATTAGACAAGAGGAAGTCTTATAATCGAAGCTATGCAAGGACTAGTGATTGCCATAAAATGGATGCACATAGAGACATAAGTGTATGAAAGCTCTTGAATGGAACTAGTGGGGGTGCATCCAACTTGCTTGCTCACGAAGACCTAGATCACTTTTGAGGAGGCTCATCATTGAAATATACAAGCCAAGTTCTATAATGTAAGGTTCCCCACATAGTTCTGCAAGTCATAATACGAAAACTCTATCCAAACTGAAGTATTGGTGATAAACATAAGCATAAGTGTGGAATAAATGATAGTAATGTTGCCCCCTCTCGCTTTTATTATCTCTCATTGGCCTCTTTTTTCTATTTGGGCTTTTTTGCAATGAATCTCACCGGTACGGGAAACACTCTATTTTGCAATGAATCATCACACTTTTAGTACTAATAGCTCATAATAAAATATCTCTGATGTATAAAACTGAATGCTCAATATAAGAATGAAGCACGTCTTCAAGTCACAGAATGTAGATGGATGTTGTATGGCAATATATCTCGGAAAGGCTATGGAAATGACGTAGTAGGTAGGTATGGTGGTTGTTTTGACGAAGATAGTTTGGCTTATGTGTAGGATAACATGATGAAGCCCTCCCATGGGGTTATGACATACCGGCAAAGTTTGCACCTACTCTCAATGTGAGAATGGGCAATGCACCGTACCATAGATTCTAGCAAATATGGTTAGTGGAAGTGCCATGAAACCGCAACTTAGAACTCACAAGTTTAAAGATTCCAACTAGCAATATGATCATACAAGACATAATGAAAATCACTCCAAGAGGGTCCATGTCAATGAAAAGTCGTTGTTGGCTACCTCGACCATAGCGCGTAACAAAAATCGTCACGGTTGTTATTTACATTGAAAGTCATATATCATTATGATATCAATTGGTTATTCGAGTGTGGCACAGTTTCAAGATTTTAGACCAACCATTAATTGTCTTACTTCACTCAACCATCAAGTTTACCAATTAAGCATATTAATATCTCAAAACAACATCAAGGATTCAAGTGAAATAATTTAATGATCTACAAGATTATGCCGATTTTTTTCTATTACCACTACCACAATCACAACAATTTTCCGTTCCAACCAAATCCAGTCAACTTATTTGAAACAAATATCATAAGAAATATTCATTAAAGACCAGAGAGATAATCATATACATACTAATCAAAAAATCAAGATCTGAACAAAATATGAGTGAAAAACAAGAGCTAAACGCAGTACTAGCAAAAAGTGAAAACTCAAGAAGTAATAAGAGTGAAAACTAGAGTGTTCTAGACAATGAAAGAGGAGCAGGAATCTCTCCAAACAAATATGCTAGGATCCAACCATATTCTACAGCAAATAAAACAATAAAAATCTTAAATAAAAAATAACTGACACTCCGAGAATAACACATAGTATATGAAGCAATAAAAATAGTGTCCTTAAAGATGACCTCATATTTTTGTTAATGAAGAAGGGGATGCCTTGGGCATCCCCAAGCTTTGACGCTTGTACCTCTTGGATATTTATTGGGGTGACATGGGCATGCCCAAGCTTGAGCTTTTGTCTATTCTTCATCTTCTCATATCATTCTTCTCTCCCTACACTTAAAACCTCAGTCCATAGAAAAATTCACATAATCTTCATTAGCAACGTTAGTGTAATCAAAATAATAAATCCACTTTGGTTCAGTTTCAACACAAGTCTAACACCCATTAAAAAATTCGCTAATGTTACAACTTCTTTTAAAACTCTTCCTCCCGAAATATCGACAAAAGAAAGAGATTAAGACGCAAATGCGAATGTTGGCAGAAATCTATCAAAACAGAACAGCAGGTAAAGATCGAATTTTCAAAAATCTTCTGTTAATCAAATAAAAAAGTTAGAAACTAATGAAATTTAGATAACAACCTGAGGCATGTGTCTTACAAGTTTCAAATCAATCCGACATTCTGGCTGAGAGAAATATTTATTTTGGTGGCAGGACAGAATCTGTTTCAGGACAGCGATTTCCCAAAATCCTACTTCCTTCCTATTAGAGGTCACTCTTGGCACAAAAAGGAAATAAAAAGGATAATTATAAGTTGCTATAGAGGCAAAAACTTCCAAGACTCGAAGAAAACAAAAGAAACTTAAAGGAAGCAATGCGAAAACATAACAAAAGAAAAATGGATTGCCTCCCACAAGCGCTTTTCTTTAACGTCTTTTAGCTAGGCATGAAAAATGAATCAAGTATTGTCCATTTTAACTTCAACATCAAAAACACTTTTTTTAAAAGAACTTCCTTAGCATTTTTAGGAAAATAAAACTAGAAAGAAGTAAATAAAAGCAAAGTACAACCCAAGATTAACACAAAATATATGAAGGAATATTAAAGAACCAAATCAGTCAAGATAATAGTTGTTAAGCAAACAATGAGGGATATCCAAGCTTAGATGATTAAATATTCTAGAATATGCTCTTGGGATGCACCTACACATCCCCAATCTTGAGCTCTTGCTTCTTCTTGTTCATCTCATATCACCATATTGATTAGAACTTATAAGTTACATCCACATAAAACTTCAGAAAACTCATTAGTAGGGTTAGTACTCATTAAATAAAATCCACTCATCTTCAATCATTAACAAATTTCATAATATCTACCCAACATTAGCCACTTTATATACTAAGGTGTTTATGATTTCCGTTGTCCGTAAAAAAACTAATGAAACTAATAACACTAAGTACAATACTGAATATACTAAGACATCTGTCAAAACTGAACATTCTGGAAAGATGACACTCAACGAGATAGTTAGGTAGCTAAAATAATAAAAACTCAAAACTAATGAAAGACGTATCATAATATCAGGTTTATGCACAAAAAAATTTGGATCAAAATACTATTCTGAGATTTATCACGATTTTTTACAGTGAAGCATAGGAAATCTGTTTCTGGACAGCAAAGCAAAACTATCAACTTCCAAGTAACTAGAAACTACAATTATCACTTTACTTTCATGGTACAGAGGAATATGTACAATATACACAATATATACAAGTTTTTAATTGAAAAGCTTCCATGGAAAGATTTGTTTTGGTTTCATAGGCATGAACACAAGTATTCATGGTCAACCCCCACTTAACCATTACTCACCTTTCCAATCACTTTCCTTTTTGAAAACATTTTTAGATAACAAGTACAACTAATTGTTTTTTTTTCTGTAATTCGCATTCCCTATCCATACTAAGATAGAGAACAACTAAAAACTAGAAGTAAAAACTACTTAGAGATAAACCAAACAAGTGCACAAAAGAATATTCACCCACACACTATTGATCCCCGACAACGGCGCCAGCAAAGGTCTTGATATCCCACAAGTATAGGGGATCGTGTGTTGTCTTTTCGATAAGTAAGAGTGTCGAACCCAAGGAGGAGCTAAAGGTAGGATACATGTTTTCTCAAGTTCTATCAACCACTAATACAAATGTACGCACACTAAACGTTTACTCTGTCTAGGAAATAATACTAGAGCAATAATACGGGTATGAGAGATAGATTTGCAAGATAATAAATACAAGAAACTAAATGTTAATGCTGTAGCAATAAAATACTAAGTAACCATAAACTAACAGTACCATGAGTGCGGAAAAGTGGTGGTAATTATGATGGATTTGTCCATGATCAAATAGTCAAATACAAGGTTGGTAATTCCTCTTTTATGTGGGAGAGGCAAAGTTAAAAAGCTCTCACTATTCAATGATTACAAGTACTTATGATTGGAACTCTAGCAAACATCTGTAATTATTAGAAGATACATACTCAACCATAACATTAAGATCAAAATGTACCCTTTATCCCATATGCTTCAATCATTATATTGTGGCTCATGTTTCTATCACTCAAGCAGACCTCCCTCTAGCTTTCTCCATATACTACAAACCCTATGATGTGATCCGTGCACGCATAAACATATGATGGGCACCATAGGACTGTAACAAATTCAATATATAGCTCAAACCATCCATAGAGATTCAAGAATCAATCGTATGACAAAAGGGAACTACACAAACATGGCATAGACGCAATAGATCATCTGCACATAATTTATAACGTCAAACACCATGTTTACATACGGGATTAAAGAGGTTTGTGGGAGAGTGGACCGCTGTACCTATGGAGTAGATGATGATGGAGGTGTTGGTGAAGGCGGTGAAGGGGGCGCCGAGGAGCACAGGGCGGCGGCGCGGGAAGTTCCTTCCCTGTCACCAGCATCATGGGGGAGCGTCGCCCCTTAGCCCGCTTCCTTCATGGCTTCTTGGAAGCCCTCCCCCATGGAGATAGGATCCATGGGAGAGGCCAAAACATGGATTTTGGTGGCTGCAATTCATGGGTGGAGGGGTTCTCCACAAGCTAGATTTCCTCCCTTTGTATATCCTCCCGGAAACTTGTCATCCCATCTAGGGCTGCAGTATATCGGGCGTATATCAGCCGTCCAGACTTGGAATCAGGCGAATTTTAAGTCTAGAACATTTCTCGCAAAATTCCCCACAGTTTTGTCTTCGGGGAAATTTCCGTTTGACGCCCTCTTTGACCCGTAACGTGACAATCTTGAAAAAAAGGTTCTGGGACATATTTTAGGAAAGTCCCAATTCGACTCCAACAAGATTTCCTTTTGTATTTTTGATAATTCCTACACATCAAAGAGTAAAACAAGAACATTGTGCACTCTTGCAACTATTAATAGGTTAGTCCAAATAAATTGTAAACTTTATATAAAAACAAGTGTCAAAAGCATAATATTAGCATAAAACCATAAAAAATTATAGATAAGTTATAGACGTATCAGATAGGGTCCCACGAAATCCAACTGTTATGTGCAATTTTCTATGCAGCGGTACTACCGCAAGGCCCAACAGTACTACCGTTGGCTGGTGTTCTGGCGGTACCACATAGTGCTTCTCACTAGGTCCTGCCGGTACTACCGCAACCTGTGGATTGTGATACCGCTAGGGTAGCGATGGGACATCCGTGAGGAAATTATTGTAATTCACGATGGCTGGCAGTAGTACTAGGTAGGTACCGCTAGGGTAGCGATGGGACATCAGTGAGCAAATTCATGCTAGTGGTACCTCGACCGGTACCTCTAGCGGTATTATCGCTTCCTCATGTCAGTGGTACTACCGCTGGTGCTACTAGTACTACCGATGTGCACGATTTGCTCCAAGAAAACAGAAAAGCCGGTAGTACTAGGTTGGTACCGCTGGGACACCGCTAGGGCATCCATGAGGAAATCCCTACTGGTGGTACCACCAACGGTACTACCAGCTGTACAACCGCTGGACAAGATTTGTCTCGTTGGTTTAGGCAACATGGGTCTCTCTCCTTATGCGTCGTTATCGAATAACCTTGAAATATCATATACATAATTAGATGCTTAATTGCGTTGTCATTAACTCCAAAACACATAGGGAGGTTGATGCCCTTTCACGGTCCCATTACATTTCTAGGTTCTCTCTTCCTACTTTATTCTACCACCATTGACTCATCCGTAAAGTGTGACACGATTTTATTTTCGTTATATTTTTGGCAATTTTACCTGCAAAAGAGTTGTGAAAAAACGATCTGAATGCATGCATATGTTTGGATGTTAATAAAATAAAATAAATAAGTTTTTTGAAAATTATGGTAAAGTATCCTTGTACACGTATGCATTTGGGTTTCTTGCTATAAAAATCCTATTATTTGTCTTACCCCAGAACACGTCTCAAAATAATTAGTAGTGTATTTAAGAGTCTCAATTTGTTTTTAGAAAAATGGTGTGTGCACCGCTGAATAAAGTTTAATGGCAATGTTTTGTGAAATTGCACCCATATGTCAACAGTCGAGAGAAGTAGGGATCAAATTGCATTAAGAAACAATTTTACATTGTTTGCAAAAATTTGATTTTTCTGAACTACTTGTAATCATTATGGAAGTTGTTAGATTTTGTGAAGTCAGTTGGTACTGCGTTGTAAGCTTTTGCAAGGGCATACAAAGTTTTATGCCTATAAACATGCGTCAGGTTGCATGTATATATGCAAAAAAGAAACGAAAATAGAAGCAGCATCACGTTAATGTCTGCGTGTACTGACAGCTGATGCTAATCAAATAATAGGATTGTAAGTAACATGGTTCGTAGCCAACTAAAACAGAGCGGGTATGGGGTCATCATTGACAACCAAAACTCGATGGCTGAAGAAAAATTTGTCAGGTCTGTAAGAAAAGACTGATCTTGAAATCCAATCAAAATGTAATACTCTCAACAATTAGACTGACAAATTGATACCAAAAACATCACGCTCCACATTTCTCAACAGAAACGTAGTTCGCCACGAATTAACACTCGATGGTCAAAACATTCCGTACTCTCATCAACTCGACAAACCACATCAGTTAACTGGGAGCATGAGACTAAATCGGAACTAACATCCAATGCATGTCTGAGACGGCATAATCTCTCTAGTTTCAACTTTCAACAAGTTGGGAAACCACAACGTGCAACTCAATACCGCGAAGTACCAAAACAGCCATAACTCCTAAATCCTTACACATCCAGCAGATAAACTATGGACATTGAGACGATGCCATCGATGCTTCAGACCAATGCATCAATCGCATCGTAATCATTCACCTCCTCCCAACCTTCCTCGTCATCATCATCATCCTCCTCGTCGTCCTCGTCCTCATCCTCATCCTCATCCTCATCCTCATCGCTGTCATCATCATTGCTGTCATCCTCTTCCTCATTGTAGCTCTCATCGTCATCGTCCTCCTCCAGCTCATCATCGTCTCCATACACCACCTCAGTATCAATAGTCACGCTCAGCACAACACGGCCTCCGCCTCCACGGCATGCCTCGGGGACAGTCAGGAAGTAGTCTGTCGGCAGCCCGTCAGACAGCGGCATGCCCCTGATCGCAACCAACGTTGAGACCTGGTAATGGCCCTTGAACCACGAGAACCCCACGGAGCACCCAAACTTGGACTCCCGCTCGTGCGGCTCAACCCGGACCAGCGAGACACCGTGCAGCGGAGAGGGGTCCAGCGACGCGACGTGGAGCAGGAAGGGAGTGAGTCCAGGACGTCCATCCCCATGGCGACATGCTGCTTCTTGACGAGGATGCCCTCTCCCTCTTGCCGACCGTCTCCTCCTTCATTGGTCTTGTTCCTTTCCAACAGCATTGAAGCCAAGGCCTGCAGTTCGGTTCAATTTTATTTCTGAATCTTGACATGGCGGCGATTAGCAATGAATGACCAAGCAACATTTCATCCTTACCAAAGAGGAAGCGATGAGTGGGTTGGGGCAGCCCAAGGCGTTCATCCACCTGGTGAAACCCCCTCCCTCTTGCGGGGCATCACCTCCTTCCTTGGCCACCTTGCTGTTTCCCTCCGTCTCCATCCAGTCAGTGCTGCAGATTAAAACCAAACTGGTTAATTCGAGAAGCTCAACCTCACCGGTTTATGGGGGTTTATGGCGGAGATTAGGAACGAAGAAGCAACTATGCAACCTTACTCCAAAATCAACTAGTACATAAAAATAAACAATTTCGTGGGCGGGTGTGCTCGAGGGTTTCACCCAAATTTGGGGGATTTCCGTGACGATCAGAGGGCGAACCTACACGCATAAAACCACAGACAAAAGGGGGGCGGCGGAGAACATTGCACTGGCTCTACGCACCAAGCGAACAGCACAGAACAGATCGGAAACCCCACCGATGGCGAGGTTGTAAAAGTAGAAGCATACAACGATCGATGCAACGATGAACGAGGCGGCTGCGAGGAAGGGCTAGGCCGGAGGGGAAGCGAGCGGACGGCGGAGCTCCACTCACAGGGTCGGGCGGCGGGAAGGGGAGGGAGAGCCGGCGGGTGCGTCGATGTTGAGGAGAGGAGAGCGGCGCCTGGTTTACTGGTGTCCCTACGTCTACCTGCCGGCGCCGGAATGAGACGCCACCCTAAAAGAGAGCTCCCCAATAGCGGGCGGACCACGGCCCGAAAGCCCATCCTTAGCCCAGCGCAGCCCAGACTCCACTCCACGCCTTCCCAACGAAGCTACCAAGATTTCCAAAAAAGAACACTGAAGTTGTGGCTCCGCCCATTCATTTCATGGAGAAGAACTTTAACCATATAAAATTTCCTTCTGAGCTTCTGAGCTCCAGGTATCAAGTTTTTTTTAATGTTCAAAAACTCTATTTTAAATCTCGAAAATGCCTTTTCATTTTTTTTATCTACACAAAACAGAAACTGTGAGGAGCAAAATCCTTTTTCTTTTTTCTTTTTAGAGCCATGTTTTGTGTTTGCTTTGTAGTCCAAAATGTAATTGGAGATAAGAACGGAAGAGGAGAAGGATCGGACTGATCGATTGGAATAATTGGTCAAAGCCTTAATGCATATGCTCGGGTCATGCCTTATGGTTTACCTGGGGCCGGGCTGATGGATCGCATGCTTATAGGATTTGTTGATTTAATAACAAAACATTGTAGGTCGTAGAACACATCTATTTGTACCCACAATACTTTTTAGAAAAAAAATTGAGGCACAAATATAGTATATGTATTTTTTTCTGAAAAAAACATCCCGACACCCAAATTGAGGCGGTGACGAAGTGGTCCGGGAGCTCGAGGTAGCTCTTTAAAAAGATCCTCTTAGCTTCCGAGCTCCAGGTGTCTCGTCTTTTTAAAATTCAAAAACTTTATTCTCAAATCCTCCGAAAAAAAAATATTACTTTTCATTTGTGATCTAGATAAAATACAATGTGAGATGCAAAACCCCATTTTGGGGGTCTTTTTACGGCCATAAATTTGTATTTACTGTATAGTCCGAACTGTAACATATTACTTAACAATTCTTTGTAGGACACATATGTAAGCAATGTGGAGCTCGAGAGCTAAAAAGACTTTACGCATGGTAGAGTGTCGTTTTAAGAAGTAGAAAAGTCTATCTAAAAACTTAAACAATTATGAACAAAAATATACGATAATCTCAAGTAATTCTTTTTTTAAATTGCATGCCATAAGGCCCGACGTTAAATTAATAATGCCATGTACGGCGACAAAGTACACGGTGTTAAACCGAGCTTACAACAAATCACTACGCACACACAGAGATACAGAGCTACCGACGAGATTACAGGTGAAACACCAAAGACGAGCAACGCCGAAGAGGCAAAGCACAAGCAAGACGGGCAGAGGTATCGGACCAGAACTCAGCCAAAGAATGGGCATACCAACACATGCGGCATACCGTCGAGACCAACTACGCCGGCCAAGGGAGCAACACCAGCAGGATCATCACCGCCACCATCGGCAAGAAAGCCGACATGCTCAATCAGCAAGGCCCAGCGCAAGAAACACCATGATGCACAACAAGTAACAAGCTTTGCACGAGGGAGCTCGACGGAGAACTGCAAGAGCCGCATCTGTGGCCACAACACCACCAGCAAGCAGCCCACCGTGAACTCCAAGGCGGCGACTTCAATAAGCACACGACGGTAGAGCGCCGCCACCGCCCGATCCAAAGATCTTGGATTTTCATCCGGAGTGTAGAAGGACCAAGAGAAGCCACTACAGACACCTTCAAAATGGGAACGACGGCCGTGGACATCGCCGCCGCATCCCAAGAAGACCCGGAGCAAACTCGCACCTCCTTCTACACGGAACACCAAGCGTTGACAAGGACATCCGGGCCACCATCGCCGCAAGTCGCACGCCAGCCGCCGCGCCACCCCCGTGGCGGAGGTCACCGGCCAGCACCTGAGTTCATGGCTCGCCCGCCAACCAAAGGACTCCCACCTGTTAGGGCCGCCGCCCCGACATCCGAGCTCTGAGCACCTTAGACGAGAAAGAGGTAAAGTTGGAGATTTCCATCACCGAATCAACCACCGGTAGCCCCCACGGCAGAGGTGAAAGTGCACTATGGTCAACTAGAGGGGGGTGAATAGGTTGACTACCATTTTTTCTTCTTTTTCTTTTAGTTTGGGCTCAACAAGTAATACAAGGTTCTCTAGATCTGCAACTAGGTGAGCAACCTATGTGATACAAGATGTGATACCCTACGGAAGCAAAACGAAAGGTAACAAGATAAACCAGAAGTGTAAACAAGGAGATAAGGATATGTTTCCCGTAGTTCCTTCTCAAAGAGAAGTACGTCTACGTTGGAGAGGTGGGGAGCCACCTAGGCACTCCTCGATAGCACGGATGTGCACACCTTATTCTCCTTGAGCTTCTCCGGTGAGGGAGATTCTCGTTTCCACTATGAGGTCGTCTTGAAGGCATTGACCAAACCTTTACACAAGGTTGAGGACACTCCACAAGATGGATGGAGGCTCTCAATCAATCTTAAGCTTCTTGTAACAAGGTGGAAGCTCCAAGCACAAGTTATACTAGGGTTTCTAGGCCCCAAGTAGGATTCTAGATCTACTAGGATGTGGTGGATGGATTTGTAATTCCTTTGGTGGAATCACGGATCTAGGTCTCCTCTAGCTCTCCACAAAGTTTTGGAGTGTTTGGGTGGTTGGACAGGGAGATCTAAGAGTTTGAAGCTCGCATTAATGGCTAAGAGAGAGAGTGTGTGAAGCTTTGCATTTATGAGGTAGGGGCGGGGATTTAAATACACATTCCCCAAATCTGGCCGTTGGGCTGTCCCACGCAGCACCGGAGCTACCGGTGTTTCTGCCGGTACTACCGGTGGTCTTCTTAACTGGAGCCCACGCAGCTCCTTTTCTCCTTATCCGGTTCCTCTTCCCCGGAGGTACCGCCTACCGGTACTACCGGTTGGTTCCGCCCTGGCCTCCGCGATGTGGCACCCTAAGGTCATTTTAGCCGAACCACCACAAGTAGCTCCACCGGTGACAATCCGCTCACTGTAGGCATGTTGAAGGGGCGGAGGTACCGGTGGGATCACCGGAGGTTCCGCCCACCGGTACCACCGGTGGCCTCCGCTGAAGGATCCGTCGTATGACACCCGAAGGGCATTTTAGCGGAGGTACCACCGGTACCACCACCGGATCCCCCGCCTGGGGCTGTGCTGGGAAACACCAGGTGGCGGTACTACCAGCGGTTCCACCAGTACTACCGCTGCCTGAAAAAACTGCTTCCCAAACTTGGCTTTTCAAGCTCTTTTCCTTTGGAGATTTATCGCGATGCCCTTAAGGATGTTATGGAGAGTATCGGGCATATTGAGAGGTACAAATAGACCCTGCATATACTTAAAACAAATATTGGTCTTGAATCTATGTTGTCATCAATTATCAAAATGGAAGATGATCTTTCATTCTCCCCCTTTTTGGTAATTGATGACAACACAACCATTTGCACCACTAGGTCTAAACACCATGGACGGAGCTCCCCCTAGAGATATGCTCCCTTCATGAGGAATGGACCGAGAAAGATAGATATAATAACAATAGGCAAACTTTCTCACACAACTAATAGGGAAACCCACAAATACGATAAATTTATAGCATGAGATTCACATGTCTTACACCATGCATAACGAGGTTCACAAAATACTAACAATAAACACCAAAGTCCACATATAACCGACTCTCTCAAGCAAGAAGAGACAACATAAATAGCAATGCTTGAGAGAGAAACCCCATGCAAATACCCAACGCTCCTAAATAGATATCTCCCCCCTTTGGCATCAAGATACCAAAAAGGATAAAGACCAATACTAACATCCCAATGCTCACTCGGAGGAGTTGTCCATGCTTGGAGGACGAGCGCGGAGACGAGAGCTGGTAACCTCTTCTCCAGGTTCCTCATCAGACTACACAATGAGGTCCCCCTTGGAATCTTCGGTCTGCCACTTGCCCCTAGTAGTGATGTTGTCCTGAATGTGAGAATTCACGGACTCCCCGGCATCACGGCAAAACTGCCTAGCAGCCTGAGCGGCCCTGTGGTGCTTGAGCTCCTTGTCATAGTGAACTTCTCATTGATGCTGCTCTATCTTCTTGTTCACACAGAACACCTTCTTGAGAGCACGAGCCATCCACTGGAAAGCATTGTCAGAAGGAGGAGGGCGAGAGGGCCTGACTTCTTCTTCTTCATCATCAATCACGACCCTTGGCTTGGCCTTGCCCTTGCAAGGAGCGGGAGTGGGATGCACAATGGGCTCGGAGTGATCCTTGATAAGGAGTCGTTTCTCCTTGTGCGAGATCCAAGCGGTGTCATCAAGGGTATCCTCCGGGTGCTTGTCATCCCAAGCATGCAATATGATTTTCATGATAAACGGTCCAAAACAAGCATTCTTCGTATGCACAAGGACATGCCACAGTTCATTCCATCTGTAGTCAAGCACATCAAGCTTTTTGTTCATAATGTGGAGCCTCTTATCATGTGTAAGGAGAATGTGATTCTTGAGATAGACTTGGATTTCATCTATGTTGCGAGCCTTGTGGTTGATTGTCTCCCGATAGATACAAATCATGATGTCATAAGTGGGATAGAGCCCCTTGGTGAACCCCACGACATACTTCTTCCAATGATAAAGGGAGTGAGTTGATTCTTGCTAATTGTCGAGCCGTTGAAAAGTGAACGCAAAACCACTCACTATCATACTCAGGGCCTCCACCAAAAGGGCCATGATCCGAATAGCCACCAAGAAGGATACCCACATCGGACCACTTGAGAGTGAACTTTCCCCTTTTGTAATCCAAATGATGTGACACTCGGTTTCATTTGCAAGGTGAACGGTGGCCAAGAACTTACACACAAGACCCTCTTCATAATCTTGTTGCACCTGCATGATGGGACGGAGACCAAAGGCATCAACTATCTCAAGCACTTCACCAAAATAGTTTGGCTTCCTCTCCATGTGATCAAGACCAATGGCATGTTGAGAGGCCACGTTGTCCTTCGGCTTCCTCATGAGAATCTCCTTATAGATCTGAGCTTGGAACAAGGTGTGAAAGCGAGTATCCCTTCCCGAAATTGAGGCATCAACCGATCTCGTTCAATCACATACGGGTTCTCATGCCAGGTAGCCGTGAAAACAGCCTCAGACACTTGGGAAGCAGATTTTTTCCCTTCTGTGCCAAAGTCTTTTCCGGAGCATGGAATCTTGGCTTTCTCTTGGGTTGAGAGGGATCCAAGGTTTCTTCAATCTCATCCACGCGTGGTTGATACGTCATAAACGTATCCTTAATTTCTGACATTCCATGTTGTTTTCTTTTTTCCCACATGTTTGCTATACACTTTATGTCATTTTTATCGATTTTCCGGACTAACCTATTGATAAGATGCCACATAGCTAGTTCCCTGTTTTCTGCTATGTTTAGTTTCAAAAAAGTTGTTCTGGAAATATTCTTGGAATTGGAAAATTCAAAGCCCAGAAGTCTTAGAATTCCCGAAGGTTCCATAGAGTCCCAAAGAGACCCTGGGGGGGGGCTTAGGGGCCCACACCATAGGGCGGCGCCCCTAGCCGCGCTATGGGGTGGTGTGGGCCCCCAAGCCTCCACTGCCTTTTCCCTTCACCTATTTATCCTCCTGAGACTTAAACCCTAGATATATATCACTTCGTCCCGAAAAACACCCGAGGCCGCCGTCATCGTCATCCCGAGATTGGGAGGGTTCTGGAGCTCTCCCCGGCACCCTGCCGGGAGGGAAATTCATCACCGGAGGGGTCTACACCACCATGCCCTCCTCCGAAGTGATGCGTGAGTAGTTCATCCCTGGACTACGGGTCCATAGCAGTAGCTAGACGTTTGTTCTCTCCACTTTGTACCTCATTCTTAGATCTTGTGAGTTGCCTAACATTATCAAGATCATCTTTATGTAATGCTACATGTTGTGTTTGCTGGGATCTGATGAATGTTGAATTCCATGTCTTCTGATTATCAATCTATCATGTTATCTTCATGCATATGTTATTTATGATCTTCCATGCTCTCTGTTATTAGTAGATGCTATGGCCAAGTAGATGCTAGTAACTCCATGAGGGAGTATTTATGCTCGATAATGGGTTCATGCCTCCTTTGCATCTGTGCTCGAGTGACTGAAACGTGACGAATGGAGGATGTGATGTTGCCATTAGGGAGAAAACAACAATGACTTGTCTAAGGATGATTTTATTGTTTACATTACACACTTTGCTTAATGCAATTATATGTTGCTTGCAACTTAATACCCAACGTTTGTTCGGAGGGTGGATTATTAGTCATAGATGCAGTTAGATGACGGTCTATGTATTTTGTTGTAATGCCCGCATGAATCACATAGTAATCTTTATGACTTGCATATGCACTATGGTGCAGCCTTCAATTCTGTCAATTGCACATCTGTAATTTGTTCACCACACATGTTATTTATGTTTCACGGAGAGACACCACTAGTGAACAGTGGACCCTGGTCCATTTCCTCATACTGATAATACACACACTGCTGCCATTGTTTTCACACTGTTGCTATTGTTTTTATTCTTATTTTCACACCATAAGTTTAACCTCTTTGTTTTCAGCAAAACAGGTGAGATTCACAACCTCACTGCTTCGTTGAGGCAAATTGATTTGAATGTGTTGTGTAGGTTCCACGTTGCTTCTGAACCGGTAGTGCGCCCTGCCATCTCAGCTTCTTCAACCTTCTGAAGTTACTTCTTCCTCCTACTGGTCGATTCAACCTTGGTTTCTTTTCCGAGGGAAAACTTGCTGATGCACTCCTCACACCTTGCGCTTGGGGTCTCCCAACGAGCATGTGTCCACACTCCATCAAGCTTTTTTGGCGCTGTTGCCGGGGAGGAAGAAATTTCTGCAAGGGGAGTCTCTCACTTTCAATCTCTTTACTTTGTTTTTGTTTTGCTTATTTTATTTTATTTTATTTTGTCTTCTTTGCTTCTCTTCATCAAAAACACAAAAAAATAGTTCTTATTCTAGTTGTTATTTTTTCTTTATCATGCTTGCTATGAATGGTTAATGTCTTTGAAACTATATGTTTTAGGCAAGGTGGGTTCATGGATGAACAACAAAATTATTATAAGGAACACCGCTTGTCACAGAAAGGGATACACTTATGGGAGCAAATTAATAATATACATGACTATGCTAGAAACTTTTTTTTTGAAACATCTATGCTAGAAACTTGTGCTCTACTTATAATGTTACTTATTGCTTTGATAAGTCTCGTTGCTGTAGGAGGTATAAACACCTCCCTTTTCACTGTGAGTATAATGATAATGTTACCCTATCTTCTTATGTCAGGGGAAATTATGAATTTTATGATGTGGAACAAATTGAAGAATTTATTGCTTGGAAGGGTGCATTCGAAATTGCCTATTTACTTGAAAGTATTGATGATGTACCTTATAAATACGAGATTTAAGCTATACTTGAATATTGCTTTGATAATTACAAGGATTGTAATTACTATATAATGGAATATCTTAATCAATTATCTCAACCTAAGGAAGAGACTAATGTCTTGCAGGAGCCTATGGAAGAGGAAATTGCTGAATTTGAAAGCTCATTGGATGAAAAGGAGGAGGAGAGTGATGATCAAGAGGAGGAAGAATTGAGATACCAATGTCTACCTCCCAATGATAATAACTCTTTAACTCATAATTGTGATGATCCTCTTGATTCTTTTGAAATATCCTTTTTTGATGAAGTTGATACTTGCTATACTTGTGACCTTGATACTACTATGAATGAAACTTGTGAGAATGGTATTTCTACGGTTTATGATAAGCCATGCTACTTTGATAAATCCTATGATAATCCTCTATGTATAACAACTATTGATATGCATGATAATGAGGAAGTTTGTTTAGAAAATTTATATGATAATTCTCTTGATGATGGTCCTATGTTACTTGATGTTATAAATCGTAATGCTACTGAAAATAGGATTACTATAATGTGTCCTATACCTTTTAATAGTGATCAATCATCTTGTTTTAATATTGCTAAAAGTGGGGAAAAAGAGAAACTTATTTGGAGCTTGATATGAATTGTGTGCTTTTAGACCATGACAAACATCCGACATGTAGCGCTAAGATGCATATAGTTTTGTTTTATCGCTAGATTTGTCGATAGTTTTTTTTTTTAAGATCTACTCCCTCCGTCTCAAATTAGTTGTCATAAATTTGTCAAAATATTGATGTATCTAGAGCCTCTAGGGCATACGGGATAGCATGCTTTATGTGATAATTATGTTCTTGAGTTTGTTCATGATGCTACTGGAAATTATTATGAGAGAGAAAAATATGGTTGTAGGAATTTTCATGTTACTAAAACACCTCTCTTTTTTATGGAAGTTTTGAAGTTGCTCTTGTTCTACCTTCCCACGATTTCTAGTTTGAGCTTATTTAATTTATTTCTTTACAAGAATCCTATGCATAGGAAGTGGGTTAGACTTAAATTTGTTGAGCTCTGTTAGGGTGATTGGGCAGGTACCACGGGTACTTTTAGTACCCCCCGATTATTTTCGACTGTTGACTAAATATTAATCAATATTATTAATATTAATTAGTTCATTAAGGGTATTACTGTAAACTATAACACATCTCCTTAATTTTTTTTTTGAAAGCAACACATATCCTTATTCCGTCTCACGTCGCTCTCTTTCCACTAGAACACGAAAACGCTGGGATCCAACGGGTAGACATAAGCTTACACATTGATCAATTCCTCCTAGGCTAGCACGTGAAGAAGGTATCTTTGCACTAGCCATGTAAAGCAAATCGATCAAGAATTTAGTCTCACGGCTGATCAAAGTATTCCACGAGAAAACACACACAAAGGCACGCTCGATTTGATGGCCACAAGACCGTGTCCACACTAGTGGAAACTAGGCCTTTCGTCTAGGGCTCGCCGTGCCATCCATCTCGGTTTAGCTACGAACCCGGGTGAATGGTATGTATTTGTCCCGGTTCGTGCGACCAGGCTCGGCCAAGCCAACCGTCCCGGTTCATATGGGTGCATTGGTCCCGGTTCATGGCTAGAACTGGGACAAATGCCCGGTCAGACGCCACGTGGCCAGTGCAGGGGCATTGATCCCCGTTCTAGCCACGAACCGGGACGAATGGCCCTGTCCCTATATATACCAGCCACCCAGCCCCTTGTCTCATCTTATTTTTTCTGCTAGGAGGGTGTGAGAGGTGGTTGTCGTGGGATAATCACGGCAGATGTTACCGGGGGTAACTGATCTTGGGGCAAGACGACACAGGCGTTTGGGAGAGGGTTTAGCTCAGAGGAAAACATGGTGCAATTCGATCTGGTAGCCGGCAATCAAAGTCGCCGAGTCTCCGATCTTGATACAATCAACTCTGGGATTACACTGGATGCTCGATATCAAGCGATATTGCTAGGGTTCTTAGATCTCTGCCTAAACTAGACCTGGGGGTCGGTTTATAAAGCACCCGTACCCCCTGGCTTATTCTCCAAGGCGCATCCGGGATCCTACCCGGACACGGCGCACAAACCCTAACTTTCCTCTACCATAACCCACAACCCGGGTTACTGGGCCTACAAGCTGGGGCCTTCATTAGTTTCCTTATCCTTAGCCGGATCCTGTACAGCGTCCTTTGGGCCGGGTTACTCCTTGGAGTTTGGCCTACCGGGTTATCATCCCCCCATCAGTAGTCCCCAGAATAGCCTGGGCTTCATGGATCCTTCCTTGAAGCGCTCGCTATTCCCTGCAAAGATATCAAACACACGAGTATGTGGAGGCCGGGTTAAAGCGCCTCAATAAATAGCTAGGCCTTACTCCATGGTAGCCATATAGTAACCCGGCTCTTCCCCAATTACCTAAGTTACTTTCCCAGGTAAAACCCCAAAATGTCAAGATTTTACACTTGATAATCGACCTGATATCACGGGACGGATCTCTTTCTCCTTTTCGTTCAGATCCCATGCTCAACATTTAAAGCGCATCTCGCCAAAACTTAAATAAATAGCCGTTTACTTCCGCAACTCCCGGCTCCCGCTCACTGAACCGGGCTTATCCATTCGCCCTATAAATAAGCTCCTTGGGGGTAACCCGAACCCTAACGGCTCATTTCCCCCCATTCCGCTTCCTTTCTCCCTCTGAGCTCATTCTCGCTGAGCGCCACCACGGAAATCCCGCGCGCATCACCGGAGCCCATCGGCCGGAGGCTGCGCTCCGCCACTGCTTGCCCCGCGCCACCGCCAAGATCCGCCGGCGAATATCCATCCGGCCCGTCAGGAGCCGCGAAGGGACACCAGGCCTGCGCCATCTGCCTCCGCAAGGCTTCACTCAGATCCCCTCCGGTAAGCCTTTTGCACCCATTAATTTGCCCTTGCAATTTCTTGATTTTACCTCAGATTAGATCCAAATCATTCCACCAAGGATTTCTCGGGCATGCCGAATTAGGCCACTAATAGTCTTTCTAGCTCGCCCAATAGATAAAGCGCATGCTCCAATCCATTCTCCTACTACCTGTAATTGTTATTTTCGCCACAAATCTGAAGATAAGATTCCCAATCTGGGTCCAAACCACTCAAAATTTCCGCCCTGGCTTCAATCACCCGGCTAATCTCCCTCTTTCCAGTTCCTTTTATTCGCGCTAAGTGCCTATGCATCCATCCATCGCCCTCAAAAACTCCTTCAACATTTAGATCCCATAATTTTCGCCGTAATGCTTGATACCCGGATAATTTCGAACTTTACTCTGCGAACTAACACCCGGATTACGCGCAATTATTCATGTCTCAATATTACCCGGCCGATACTCGGCTGGCTCACAGCTTTCGTGTCTTAGTCCTCTTATCCTTTTACCTTGTACTTTCCAGGTCAACCACATGGCTCCCAAAAAGCAGGGGAAAACTCCAACCAAAGCTAAAGCCACCAACTCCATATCCGCCAACTAGGCGCGGTCTACGGTCACCAAGGCCAAGTTGGAGGAGCTGGTGGAGCTGGGAGTTCTTCCTCCTCAAGAGGATATCCAATGGAGAGTGCCGGGTAAGGAGACCCGGCCCACCCCGACAAAAGGAGAGGTAATTTGCTTTGTGGAACATGTGACCCGGGGCTTCCGCCCACCGGGTCACCCTTTTTTCCGGGAGGTTCTAAACCATTACGGCCTTCGCGTCTTTGATATCGGGCCTAATTCTGTTTTAAACATCTCCCACTTCATAATCCTTTCCGAATCATACTTGTGCACTTCGCCAAGTTTAGCTCTTTTCATTGAGCTTTTTCAATGCAAACCGTGCCGCGAGAGCGGTGACGGGGCGCTTCTCGCTTGCGGCGGGGTTTCCATCCAGCGCCGCAAGAATTCTTTGATGCCACCCCTCACCCTTAACTCCCATGTCAAGCACTGGCAGCTCTCCTATTTTTACTGCCAAGACACCTCCCCACCCGGCCAAAAGAAGCTGCTGGGTTACTCAGAGGGTCTTCTTGACATCTCCGAGAAATTTAGTGCCTTCGCCTCTGACTCGGATAGGGAGGCAATTCAACCTCTACTAGCCAAAATCAACACTCTCACGGCCCAAGGCCTCATCGGGCTCAACCTGGTGGAGACTTGGGTCGACTTCCGGATTCAACCTAATTCCATCCGCACAAAGTTGATGTGCGAGTATTCGGGACAATCTACAGACCCGCTCCGGTACTCTGATAACATCTTTGCTGCTGGCGATACCCACAAAACCATCAAGGGTTTTCTGACAGAAAAGCTTGAGGTAATCCGGAACATATCCGGATTGGAGCCCTTCACGCTTGAGAACCCAGCCCCCAAGGTGAAAACCCGACTTTAATGCCTTTATCTTTGCTCTTTCCACTTGATACGGTTGATAACCCTTGTGCTGACACCTTTCAGGCTGATGATGATTTTTGGAAAACCAACACCTCTCCTAGCTCCAAAAGTCCAGAGGAGCAAGAAGCTGCTAACTCGGACGAAGGTATTTTCAGGATTTTGTTTGGTTCCTTTAAGCTCACCATAACCCCTTCATTTCCAACTATAACTCTGATGATATCCAGAACGAGAAGATGACGAGGAAGAAAACTCCGATGGCAAAGTAGAATCTGCCAGCGACGAGGAGGAACTGGAGCCGACAATCAAAGTCGGATCAAAAAGAAAAACCCAAGAGGCTACTTCCAAGGTTTCATATCTCCTCCTTGCATTCAATTCGTATTACTTTAATGATATATATGAGCTTCCTTGATGTTATTCCACTTGCCATTCTTGAAGGAATCGCCCATGACCCAAGCGCAGGTCGACTCGAATCACCCGGGTGATGATGCCCTTAACCCGGGTATTTCATCGACCCCGACTCGACGGGCTGGTAATTACCCTATCTTTTCCGGTCGAAACATTCTCCTTGAACCATTCCCCACATGACATCTAACTTGATAATTTCCAGCCTCTCCCGAGTCCAGCGACGGATTTCCTTGTGACTTTGCGGTGAACACCGGGTAAAATCCCCTTTCTGATGTTCCACCACATTTTATCACCCTTTCCTGACTGTGTATTTAGCTGCTCACTAACAACATCTACAGGGCCACAGTCGTTATCAGCGACCAAGAGGATATGGAGGTCGAGGGCCCGGGTAAGGGGAGCCCGACTAATAAGACTACAGCCGCGTCTAGCGGCGAAAAACAAGCATCGCCGGCAAAGCCGGACACACAAGAAGCCGAGTATCCGATTGCTTCCCATGCAAGCAAGAAGAACAAAGCCACCGTCTTGGGTGCAGAAGAAGGAGCGTCGGATTCCGACACACAAATGACCCGGGTTCCGCCTCCCGCTAAGAAGAAAGTCCCTTCTCGGAATTTCCAAGGCCCGGGTCCTCTGATACGAGTAAAGACACTTTTGATCATTTGATGAACACCCTCCTTACCATGAAGACTTCGGTGAGCAAGATCTTGGAGCGCATGGCTGCAGAGCACCAGGTAAGGACACTTGGTATCTCATATTGCATACCTAGTCCCCAAGTTCCGAGTATGACTTGCAAAAGTTATGCTTGGTACTTTACGCCATATTCAGCTTACCATAATATCCAACTGATATTTGCGTTCCTTGCTACTTACAGGCACAGATAACCCGGTCTGATGAAACTTTACTGAAGACCGAACAACTTCTCCTTGCCGAGATAAAACGAAGGGAAACCCTTGAGGATGACATGAAAACTTTGAAGAAGGATGTTTCCAAATACAAGAAGAAGTGCAATGCTGCTCAGACCGCGCTGAAGAAACTATCGGACCAAGTCACCGATACTTATCAGATCTTGCTGAGTAAGTTTTTTCTGCTGATTGGTTTCGTGTCTTTGCTTTATTATATCAGACTCGGGATTATTGATACGTTCTCTCTTTTGTTACAACTGTAGGTGCCAACCTTGCGGCCCCAGAGGAGGATGCCATTGTCAAGGCTAAAACCCTAAAGACCGTGCTCCGGACTTTCTTTGCCGGCACAAAATTTATACTGGATGCCGTGAAGTGGCCTACGGAAGTATATCCGGGTGAAGAAAATCTCATTCAAGCCTGCTCCACTGTGCCTGGCTGGATTGAAATCTGGAAGCGCTCGTCCTGCCGGATTGGTATGACCCGGGCCTTCACCCTGGCCAAGGCTTTCTTTCCGAAGCTTGACCCGGCAAAGGTAATATCCGGGTTTCCCGAATTCAAGGCGGATGGTTCCAAATTTACACCTAAAGATTTCAAGGCCATACAAGCCGCCGTGCGCCCCTCGGCTACCACGTTGGCCGATAGTTTGGATCTAAATACGATTATGAGTGCATATGACGCTGATGGCAAAGTTGTTACGGAGGAAGCACCCCCGCCCTTTGATATCTTGGAGAAGTGGGCTGCGAACTCGGCCAGGAAGAGGGAGGCGACTGCGAAGAGAGAGGCCGAGTTAGGATCAGGTCCGTCTGCCTCTACACCAGCCGTCCCTCCGCCTGTCCGCCCTGGTGCAGTGAGTCCGGGTAAGGGTGCCGGGAAGGCTAAACAGCAAGCCTAGGACCCAGAGCCGGAAGACCGTACTCAGGAGGCTGAATAAGGCAGTACCTTCATAATGCCTTGTTACATGATGCTTTGTATTCAAACTATTATGCTTTTGATAGTGCGCCTGTGCACTCCTGATACTGATGTCGTAACTTGTAACGCACTTTTTAGTCCGTGATATACTTTGCGGCTTTCCTAGCCTTTTGATAACCATATTGCTTGTCTATTCGCTGAGCTTTTCCTCGATACCCGACTCTCTATTTGGCTCCCTTCGTAAGACTCGGTTTTCCGAATACCAGGGGCTTTGATAAGTGGACTTTTCTTTAAGTCCCCAAGACTCGGATGCTAGGGTCTTTCGAACTGCGATAGCCAAGTAGTTTGCTTCTGTTTCGAAGTCCCCAGTCCCCATGACCCAAAGTCCGAGTCATGGGGGTGTGGCCTTTCTCAGAGAACAAATCGTTTTTGACCGAGTCGAAAACCTAAGGCCATTCCGCGGAAGTACTGAAGTTATGCTTGATAGTCATTGAGTTTCCGGCTATTAGCCTTGTACTCTGCATAAACTTGTGGTTTAGATGACCCTTTTGACTATCTTGTACTGTAAGCCGGCTTTCACGTGGATACCATGTTGTTACATCCATACGAAAACAGGGTCAGACAAGTCCCATTGGGCTTCATGGCTGATTGTAATCGTAAGCGAACAAATCATGCCACTTTAGTGCGTCACATCGAGCTTAAGTAAGAAAAGTCAAGAAAATTTGGCTCCTTTGTCCAGTTATAAGATTGCAGCCGTACTCGTTTGCGAATAATCGGCCCCTATAACTTATAGGCATCGAGGCCGGGTCTTTCGGGTTTGTGGCTGGGCTACTTGAGCAACCAGCCCCCGAGACCTATATATGCTCAACGTTCTTAATGATACTGAAATATTGATGTCACATGGATACTACTTACTTGTAATCAGGCTGTAACGAAATAGGACTTGATAACCATCTCTTTATTGATGCGAGAAAGTTTGGATCAGCAGGCCGCCTCATTAAAAACCTTCCAGTCCCCTTAGGTACCCTGGGTAGGAAAAGAGCGCGTCTGAAACCTGCTGCCCGTTACATTGTTTAGTTCTCCATGGGGACCGGTCCCGGACTGGCGTGACCGACGCATATTCTCCACATGCTGGACTTTTTCATGATGAGTACCGGGTTTACTAACCGACCGGGTGAGGTGTTTCCATGACACGGCTGGTTGTGAGCGGCCGTGCAGTTTCTTCCTTTATAGCGGATTGCTTGGGGAGTCATCCTTGATAAAAGCCACCATTTTAGCATCTTGTGCTACTTTGGATTTTGCTCTTTCGCCTTCAGTACTCGGCCTTTTTGATGTGGTTCTATCCTCCGGGTCTGCTTGAGACCGGTAATGCTTGAGTTCTTGTTTTCTACAGGCCTGCTCGGCCATCGCTGCGTCTCCTTCGTCGCACTCAGCTGCTATGTCTCGATTTCCATGTATGGTAATGGTCTTCTTGGGACCCGGGATTTTTAGCTGTAGATACACGTAACACGGCCTTGCCATGAATTTGGCGTAAGCCGGCCTTCCAAATAACGCGTGATAAGGGCTGCGCAATTTGACTACCTCAAAGGTAAGCCACTCAACTCGATAGTTATCCTTGACTCTCCAAAGGCTACCTCCAACGCGATTTTTCCCTCGGGGCACGCTGAATGACCCGGCACTATCCCATGAAAAAACTGTTGAGCTTTTTTGTAGCTGAGACTCCTTGAGGCCCATGCGTAGGAAGGTTTCCCAATACAGTATGTTGATGCTGCTTCCACCATCCATCAAAACCTTTTTCAGCTCATACCCATTGACTTGTGGTGCGACTACTAATGCCAAGACTCCCGGGTGCTCCACTCTTTCTGGGTGATCCCTTCTGCTCCATGTTCCTCCTGTTCTGACCATCTCAAGTATCTCGGGACAGCTGACGAAACTGAGTTGACCGCTTGCTTCAGTATCTTTTTGTCCTTGTTAGAGCCTCCTGTGGTATGCACATGATATTGACCCAGTTGTTTGGGGTTAGCCTGGAAACCTCCTGCCCCCCCCCTTGGTAATTACCTTGATTTCCAGCCGCCGGGTTACCAGCTGGGGGTGGGCCGTGGCCCGGGTTTCCCCCTGGACCCGGTCCTCCTCCCCGTCCTGCACCTCGCATAGCTCTGTTCACTTCCTCATTTTTCCATCTTTGTAAGTCGGCGCACTGCTCCAGGGAGTGGTTAGCTGGCCTGCCGTTCCTGCTGTGCTTCGGGCACGCCATCCTGAATATGTCCCAATTGTTACCCAGCCTTGGCGGTCCTTGATAATTTCCTCCATTGTGATTACCTCCGTTGAAGTTTCCTTCTGCTCTGGGCCTTGAAGACCCGGCTTCCGTATTGGCGACAAACTCGGAGCCTCCTTCAAACGGGCGCTTGTTCTGGCTATTTCCGTTATTACCCGGTGCTGATCCATTGTCGGTTCTTCCATTGTTACTTGTGTTTGCTTTTACCTTCTTGTCATCAACTTCCTCTTCTGTAGTATCTGTCGCAGCGTGTTTGTTGCATGCATCCATCAATTCTCCCATTGTAACTTCCGACGCATTTCGACTAGACTTCATGCGAGTTAACTTTTGCACTAAGGGTATGTACTTGCATGTTTTTGCCATGGCCTGTAGCGCATCCTTGGGCTGAATGTCCGTTGACGAGTGAAGTATCTCCATAACCCGGCGCACCCAACTGCGCGCCGATTCTCCCTTCTTCTGGACGCACCGCTCTAGGTCGTCGATAGTGAACAACTTCCTGCACGTCCCATGAAAGTGCTTGACAAACGCGGTCTTCAATTCCTCCCAAGACTTGATCGATCCTTCCGGCAAATTGGTGAACCACAACTTTGCTGCTCCTTCTGACATCATCAAGTACATGAACTTGGCTTGGAGATTCTCGGATGCGTTGCGAATTGACATTGCCATCTCATAGCTACTTAGCCATGTTTCTGGATCCATAGTTGGCTCATAATTCACTACTTTCCCTGGCTCTTTGAATTTTTCCAGGTAAGGTTCAGCTCTGATATTGTCCGAGAGACACTTGGGTCCCACAAGAACGGTTGAAGCCGGCCTTTCCCTAGAAACGTGTGATGCCGCGGGGGGCGCGGCTGGGCGCGGTGCTGCGGGAAGTCCATGCGCTGCAGACCCGGCCGCGGCCCTCCGGGCTCTGGAACTGTCTACGACAGCCTGTGCTGCTGATGCTGCCTGAACACGGGGAGGAGGCGGCATTTGTTGCTGCTCTTCCCTCCACCGTGCTGAACTTGTTTGGATATTCCCTTGCTGTTGACTGACGTATGGTGTCCCGTGCATACCGCTTCTATGATCCGGATAATTGGCTTGCTGTGCCACCGCAGTGTGCAACAGATTGATGGCTTGCCGAGTCTTCTCTGCATGGGGCGACTCTCCCACAGGGATTTGATTCAACGCGAGTGTCGCCGCATACACATTGTCCATGGGGTTATTGTAGTGACCGGCTGGTGTGCGGAATCGTGATGGTGGCGGTGGTGGTAGGTCGTTGCCGGTTGTGACTCTAGTCTGTGGTGGGGGTAGCCCGGTCCGTTCGCTTGCCGGATGTGTCGCTGCTGTCGCCGGTTGTGGTGCGGTTCCCTGGTTCACCACTGGTATCGGCTGATCCTGAGGTGTGACAAATAAATTAGCCGGATTGATAACCCCGCCCGCTGCTGGTAACTTGGTTTGATGCCTTTGATGTACTCTAGACGTTTCCTCTCGGAGCCGAGTTTCCAGCGCGTCCAGCTCACGCTGCCGCCTGGCCATCCCTTGCCTTTCTGCCTCTACCTGCCTCCTTTGCTGTTCCAGCGCACGACGAGCCACATCCAGATCCCTGACACGTTCCGCTGCGTTCTCCGGAGTGATAACCGTTGCAAGAACCGTGGGGTCTAGAATCAGATTATTATCGAATAAGGCCGGGTGGCGCGGGTTTGAAGGTCCCGCCCCTGGTGTCCGGTTTCCCAGGAATCCGAACGTGTTTGCGTGCAACTCCTCGTCTGCTGCACGGCTGGTTACTGATGCCGATTCCCCATCAACCCGGGCCAGAACCGGGTCTCCGTTAGCCGCGCCCTGCTGCTGGGCCGCTGCCTGAGCCGCCCCGACTGATGCCGCGGCTGCGTTTCCTTGGTTGAGATTGGCCGCGGGAGCCGCATAGACTGCAACTCGGCGTACGATATCCGGTGTAAGTTCATGCTGTTCTTCCTCATCGTTCTCCTCCTCATACCGGTTTTCCAGCAGATCCAGGATAGACCCGGTATCACCTTCTCTTTCGACCCGGTCGCGCGGGGTCCATGCCGGCTCCTCCGGCTGTTCCCACTCCGCGATGGGTTCTTCTGCCGGATGTGTCGTTCCAATCGACTCTTCGTCATCTGATCGGATAGCAGCGGCTTCTCCTGGCACAGAATCAGATCCAATATTGTCAGGGATCGAATTGGAAGTACATACCATACCAATGAAGACGCTGATCCGGCCGATTGTCACGACGGATCCAGATTCAAGGTGATCCGACTCTGGCCCCCAGCCGGAATCATCCACCATCTTTTCTCCTTTGTGGTCGACGTAGATTTCGCCGACGACGAGATTCTCCATGCTCTTCCGAGCTTCTCCCGTGATGTAAACACCTTTGGACGCAGGCCCCACGGTGGGCGCCAACTGTCGTGGGATAATCACGGCAGATGTTACCGGGGGTAACTGATCTTGGGGCAAGACGACACAGGCGTTTGGGAGAGGGTTTAGCTCAGAGGAAAACATGGTGCAATTCGATCTGGTAGCCGGCAATCAAAGTCGCCGAGTCTCCGATCTTGATACAATAACTCAACTCTGGGATTACACTGGATGCTCGATATCAAGTGATATTGCTAGGGTTCTTAGATCTCTGCCTAAACTAGACCTGGGGGTCGGTTTATAAAGCACCCGTACCCCCTGGCTTATTCTCCAAGGCGCATCCGGGATCCTACCCGGACACGGCGCACAAACCCTAACTTTCCTCTACCATAACCCACAACCCGGGTTACTGGGCCTTCAAGCTGGGGCCTTCATTAGTTTCCTTATCCTTAGCCGGATCCTGTACATCGTCCTTTGGGCCGGGTTACTCCTTGGAGTTTGGCCTACCGGGTTATCATCCCCCCATCAGTGGTTCTAGTCTTTGTGTATCTTTTCTATGCACACGAGGTGTTCGACGAAATACCCGAGCCACACTAAAGTTCACACAAAATGATATCCTCGATCGAGGTTAGCATTCTTATTTGTCGATGTATGGTGGCCATTTCGCATTTTTTATAAACTTAATAATACGATGCAGATGGATGCACGACAGCGATGGATGTACGGTGAGCGACGCACTTCCGAGTAGATGCCAGGCCTGAATGAATTTCTCGATGTAGCTCAAGCGAACAAAGATAATGGCTTTATGTGTTGACCATGTGTTGATTGTCGGAACGTCAGGGAGCACTCTTCCTCGAGAGTCCTTCACAGCCACCTACTTCAGAGAGGTTTCATGCCCAGCTATAATTGCTGGACCAAGCATGGAGAAAGAGGGTTTGTGATGGAAGACAATAAAGAAGAAGATGATCCTTTGTTCCCTGAATACGGTGATACTGCCATGGAAGACAATGCTGAAGAAGGAGGTGATCAAGAACGGACATCAGATGAGCTCGATGATTATCTTGGCCTAGTTATTGCTAATGCAAGGGAAGACTGTGAAAGTGAATTGGAGAGGTTGAAGCTAGACAACATGTTATAGGATCACAAAAATTTGTTGTACCCAAATTGCGAAGATGGCAGCACAAAGCTCGGTACCACACTGGAGTTGCTGAAATGGAAGGCACATAACGGTGTGACTGACAAGGCATTTGAGAGTTTACTTCAACTAATGAAGCCGAAGCTTCCAAAGGATAACGAATTGCCTGACATTACGTACGAAGCAAAGAAAGCTCTCTGCCCTCTAGGATGAGATGTGCAGAAGATACATGCATGCATTAATGACTGCATCCTCTACCGCGGTGAGAAGTACGAGAATTTGGATGAATGTCCGGTATGCACTGCACTCCGGTATAAGATCATACCATATGACCCTGGTGATGTTGACGGAGATCCCCCCGTAATAGGGTTCCTACAAAGGTGATGTGGTATGCTCCTATAATACCACGGTTGAAACGTCTGTTTAGAAACAAAGAGCATGCTAGGTTGTTGCAATGGCACAAAGAAGACCGTAAGAAAGACGGAAAGTTGAGACACCCCGCTGATGGATCATAGTGGAGAAAGATCGAGGGAGACTTCCCGAAATTTACAAAAGAGGCAAAAAACTTATGGTTTGGTCTAAGTACAGATGGATTTAATCCTTTTGGGGAGCAGAGCTCCAGTCATAGCACCTGGCCCGCGACTCTATTTATCTACAACCTTCATCCTTGGTTGTGCATGAAGCGCAAGTTCATTATGATGCCAGTGCGTATCCAAGGCCCGAGGCAACCTGGCAACGACATTGATGTGTATCTAAGGCCATTAGTGGAAGAACTCTTACAATTGTGGGGCAAACCAGGTGTACGTGTGTGGGATTGGAACGAACAAAATCCATTTGACCTACGGGCGTTGCTTTTCGTAACCATCAATGATTGACCTGCTCTTAGTAACATTTCCGTACATACAAACAAGGGATACAATGCATGCACACACTGTTTAGATAAGACTCATAGTGTATATTTGGATAAATATAAGAAGGTTGTATACCTGGGGCATCGTAGATTTCTTCCGATCAAGCATCCCGTAAGAAAGAAAGGAGGGAAGCATTTCAGAGGTGAGGCAGATACCCGGAAGAAGCCTAACCTCCGTAGTGGTAATGATGTATTCGATATGGTCAAGGACCTAAAAGTAATATTTGGGAAGGGTGATGGTAGCCAACCTTTTCCGAATGGCCCTGATAAGCTACCCTATTGGAAAGTTCTAGAGGTCCGCTCTTCAATCGACGTGATGCACGTGACAAAGAATCTCTGCGTCAACCAGCTATGCTTCCTGGGAGTGTATGGGAAGTCAAGAGATACACCAGAAGCACGGGAGGACCAGCAACGTACGAAATACCCAACAAACAAGCACACGGATACAGGGTGCCATTACTTAAGCAGCTACGCTCTTACCAAAGCAGAGAAGAAAATATTTTTTTGAAGTCCTTTACAGTTTCAAGGTGTCGTTTGGCTTCTCGTCAAATATAAAGGGGATAATAAATATGGCAGAGAAAAAATTCCAAAACCTGAAGTCTCATGACTGCCACGTGATTATGGCGCAGTTGCTTCCGATTGCATTGAGGGGGCTTCTACCAGAAAATGTCCGAGTACCCATTGTGAAGCTATGTGCATTCCTCAATGCAATATCTCAGAAGGTAATCGATCCAGAAAGTCTGGCAAGATTACAGAGGGATGTGGTCCAGTGTCTTGTTAGTTTTGAGTTTGTGTTCCCACCATCCTTCTTCAACATTATGACTCATCTCCTGGTTCACCTATGTGAAGAGATTCATATTCTCGGTCCAGTATTTCTACACAATATGTTCCCCTTTGAGAGGTTCATGGGAGTCTTGAATAAATATGTTCATAACCGTGCTAGGCCAGAAGGAAGCATCTCGAAGGGCTATGGAAAAGAGGAGGTCATTGGGTTCTGTGTTGACTTTACTCCTGACCTTAAGACGATTGGTGTTCCTGAATCGCGGAATGAGGGGAGACTGAGGGGAAAAGGAACGCTGGGAAAGAAAACAATGATACCCAGGGACGGGCATTATTTCACTAAAGAAGACTACACAGTTCTACAAAATTCCACCTTCGTGGCTCCGTATCTCGAGGAACACAAGAATATTGTACGCTCCACAAACCCGGGGAAGGATGACTCATGGATTAAATGCAAACACATGGAGACTTTCAGAAGTTGGTTGCGAACACATCTTATAAATGACACCACTGTTGAAGATCAGCTGTACATGTTGGCCGGGTCACCATCTTCGACTATTGGGAGTTTTCAAGGGTACGAGATAAATGGGAAAACATTTTACACGATCGCCCAAGATAAGAAGAGCACCAACCAAAACAGTGGTGTCCGCTTTGATACAACAAACGAGAATGGAAAAAATGACACATACTATGGTTACATAGAGGAGCTATGGGGACTTGACTATGGACCTTCTTTTAAGGTCCCTTTTTTCAAGTGCAAATGGGTCAACCTGAATGAAGAAGGGGTAAAGGTAGACCCGCTGTACAGAATGACAACAGTGGATCTCAACAATATTGGTTACAATGACGAACCATTCGTCCTAGCCAATGATGTGGCTCAGGTATTCTATGTGAAGGACATGTCCTCCAGATCGGAAAAAAGAAAAAATAAGCAAACAAATACATCATACGATGAGCCGAAGAATCACATAGATCTTTCAGGAAAAAAAAACATCGTGGGAATCGAGGACAAGACAGACATGTCAGAAGATTATAATAAGTTTGTTGAAATTCCGCTCTTCAGAGTGAAAGCTGAACCAACCATCCCGTTAAATAATGAAAATGCTCCATGGTTACGGCCGAAACGGTCATAAGCAAGGGAAAAAGGCTTCATGGACCATCTCTACACGAAGAAAATTCTGAAGACTAGATAGGGATGTTGTTGGCGATGTGTAATAATAAACGTGGAATACATGGCATAGTTTTATTGAAAAGTGTTCACAAAAATTTGCTATCTCCTCCTAACATTCTAGGGTTTCGGGTTAAATGACGGGTGTTATGGCCAAATAAATGGCATATTTTGTTACAATGAGCCCATATTGCACACAAATATGCATCTTGGAAGCACGGACAATGTTGACGAAGGAAGTTTTTTTTAACTGAATACAAAATCCATTTTCCATTTTCGAAGTGTCTGAAATGGTTTTTTTCTGAAGGACCTACCACAGACATGTTGCAAAACTTGTGGGCTTAATTTTTTAAACATGCTAGGACATGTGATATGCACAAATAAATAATTTTTTTCTAAGAAATGATTTTCATGCACCTCTTTTGAAAATCACAAGTTTCTGTCGATTCAGCTGGAAATGTGACGAATTTGAACTACAAGTGCCTCGTAATTTGCTCATGAATTTTGGCAAAAATCTTTTTTAGGTACTCAACTACCTATTTCGATAGAGATCCACAGTTAGTTGCTGAATATACAACCCTTAGCTACGAACGGTCATGCCCGCCGTCTTGACTTTCTCGTAAAACGGGCTAAGAAAATTCCAGAAAATTCAAAAAAACCCTAAGTAACACGATACCTTCGCGTGGTGTCATTACATATGTCCCAGTATCCACCAAAAATAGTAAACTTTGAATACGACAGTTCTGTTGAAAAAGTGTTCACAAAAACTTGCTATCTCCTCCTAACATTCCAGAGTTTCGGTTGAAATGATGGGTGTTATGGCCAAATACATGGCATAGTTTGTTATAATGAGGCCATATTGCACACAAACATGCATATTAGAAGCACGGACAATGTTGACGAAGGAATTTTTTTAACTGAATAAAAAATCCATTTTCCATTTTCGGAGTGTCAGAAATGGGTTTTTTTGTGAAGGACCTACCACAGACATGTTGCAAAACTTGGGGGATTAATTTTTAAACATGCTAGGACATGTGATATGCACAAATAAACAATTTGTTTTCTAATAAAAGATTTCCATGCACCTCTTTTAAAAATCACAAGTTTCCACCGATTTAGTTGGAAACGGGACAAATTTGAACTACAGGTGCCTCGTAATTTGCTCATGAATTTTGAAAAAAATCATTTTTAGGTACCCAACTACCTATTTCAATAGAGATCCACAGTTAGTTGTTGAATATACAACCCCTAGCTATGAACAGTCATGCCCGCCGTCTTGACTTTCTCGTAAAACAGGCTGAGAAAATTCAAAAAAAAACCCTAAATCACGCGAGACCTTTGCGTGGTGAAACCTCGCGTTAGATTCCGCTCGGGAGGCAAGAACGAAGGAGCTGCAAGAGCTCCGCCGGGCCGACCACGCCGGCGAAGTCTGGGCCTCTGACGATCCGAGGTTGGGGCCTATCTCGGATATACCATCATGCACCTCCTCCGACGACGAGGAGGTCACCGACGAGTTCGACGACGACGATGACCCGGAGGAGGTCACCGACGAGTTCCCCGACGACAATGAGGAGGAGTAGTGTTCTTCTGTTTTCTGATTTTAATAAAATAATTTGTATTCCGACGAACTGCGGCGTGCTAACGCGTCTGTTTTCTGTTCTTAATAAAAGAATTTGTATCACCCTATTTCGTTTTTATAGAGCTTCTGTATTTGCTGTCGCACCACGCTCGCGCCCATATTGCACACAAACATGCATCTTGGATAGATAAATAAGGCAGTACATAATGGAAAGAGTGGATCTAAACCTAAACGGAGAGCATATATCTAGAAAAGCAAGGCAGTACATAATGGCAAGACTAGATCTGATCTTCTAGTCATACTCCTTCCTAGGCCTATATATATTACTCCAACTCGTAGTGGTCGTAGTCACCGCCGTCGTCGTCACTATCGTCGGACGGTGCTCTAGACTCCCTCGGAGGATCACGACGCCAGGACTGCGCGTGAGGTTAGCGCAGGCGGGGGTCATCGCTGGCCCTGATGTAGTTCATGACGCTCTGAAGAGTCCGTCTG
The DNA here is from genome assembly GCA_028641055.1 of Alopecurus myosuroides. Taxonomy (NCBI): domain Eukaryota; kingdom Viridiplantae; phylum Streptophyta; class Magnoliopsida; order Poales; family Poaceae; genus Alopecurus; species Alopecurus myosuroides. The sequence continues at coordinate 555,969,847 of CM054058.1, forward strand.
CGGCCCCACCACAGCTGACGACCGGCCTCCTTGAAGTTCGAAGAAGGCGGGCCGTTCTCCTCGTACCCGGCGAGTGCACTCTCACGCCTATTAATGAAGAAGGCGTCCCAAGTAGGGCGGTAGTCGGGATTCCAACTGAGATTCCTCTGCTGCTCCGGCGTGAGCTCGTGGTAGTAGTGGTTCGTGATTGCCGCCCGACGTGCCACACCTTGAGGAAGAGGAGGGACTGGCACTCCTCCGGCGCTCAGCATCCAACCAGCGGGGATGATGTAGCCGGGCGGGCTGGGGTAGTTCGAGGCGGAAAGTGCCTCCGCCTGGAGGAAGGTTAGAGTGGGTACAGTAGAAGCCATGGGAGAGTGGTGAGTTTATATGTGTTTATGCCAATGGTTGCAATGCATACATATATATAGTGAGAACAAACATACCCTTTAGTCCCGGCCTGTTTTACCAACCGGGACGAAATGGTTTGGGTTTCGTTGGGAAACGGATCGTCCCTTTAGTCCCGGCCTGTTTTACCAACCAGGACTAAATGGTTAGGGTTTTGTTGGGACCAATCAGAAAGAATCACACGCATCGTGTGTTTCTTTCAAGCGCTTGTGAGTTGTTGGATCAGGGGTGTGTTTCTTTCGAGCTGTTGTGAGCCGTTCGATCAGGGGTACGGTGTGTTTCTTTCGAGCGGTTGTGAGCCGTTGGACCAGGGGTGTTTCTTAACCGTTGGATCGAAACCCTAGCACAACACTTTGTGAGATAGAGGGCCCTATATATAGCCCACCTCTCGGATTCCCTTCATACATCATTCAGTTCATCGACCAAATACAAATCATCCGGATTTGCCAGCATACGTCCTACCGTGCATTTGGTATGCATATATGCACACAGTGGCCACGGTGGGGCTGTATGCTGGCGATACCGATTGTTTAGTTCTACATCTCCCTTGAAGGTTTGACAAAAGGTTTGATACATCATTCAGTTCATCGACCGAATACAAATCATCCGGATTCGCCATCATACGTCTGACCGTTCTTTTGATATGCATATATGCAATCAGGAGCCACGGTCGGGCTGTATGATGGCGATACCGATTGTTTTTTTTCTACCTCCGATTGTATGACTCGGAGAGAGGAATCGATGCCGGTGAAGAACCAACACAAAGGGTGAGTGAATATTTGGCATGTAAAAGCCTAAGAACACATGTAAACACTTGGTATGCTAGCACCTAGTTTTCGGTGACATCTCGACGCTCCAGAGCCCCTCCGTGGCGAAACTCTAGGCCCGCTGGAGAAAAGTCCACCTTATCAGGCGCCCAAATGAGTTTTAAAACATCATAAGTGAGTTGAATTTATCTTTCTGGTCATTTTGATATATAACTTGCAATTTTCATAATTTATTGAATTATTTGATATTTTCTCCATTTCTTAAATGAATTAATTCAAATGCAAATAATTCAAAATTTTGAACTTCACCAAATATGTTTGAAAGTAATATATTTAGTTAGTTTATTATTTTATAAATGTTTTAGTATCTTCTTTATATTTTTCTGATTGTTATTTAATGTCTTATAGGAGTTTTGGAAAAAAATATATGAACAAATTTTCAACTTAAAAATAATTCAAAATAGGGCATTATTCCCGGTTTTTACCAACAACCGGGACGGATGCCCCCGCCACGCGCGCGCTCCACGTGTCCCCCATCTGCCCGCTGGGAAAAAAAAGGGGGGAGCATTCGTCCCGGTTGCTAGCAACAACCGGGATGAATGACCCTTTCATCCCAGTTGTTGCTACCAACCGGGACGAATGCCCCTTATTACTTAAGCGGGTCCCCTACCTCCCCGAAAACACATCTCACGCACAAGGATTTGGACGCTGCCAGGCTGCTGCCCGCGCCCGCGTCGTCGCCGTTCTCGCCGTGGAGGAGCTGCTGCCCGTAGAGGAGCGTCGTCGCCGGCCCGTGCAGAGGAGCGCCCGAGAACTTGCTCGTGGAGGAAGCACCGCCGCCGCGCGTGCTTGCCGTCGTCACTGCCCTTCCCCTCGCCGTGGTCGCCGTGCGCGGTTGCCTCCCTGCGCCTGAGCTCCCGAGCGCGCCGTCGATCGCCCCTCTCTGTACTCGATCCTCTTTCCGTAATAAAACAGAGATATTTTTTTTACTTTTTTTACTGCTTTTGTTTTTACTTTTTCTTACTGTTTTCATTAGGTACATGCAATGTTACAATTTGTATAGAATTTTAGTGTTAGAAAATTAGTGTAGAAAATTCATTAGGTATTTGACTTAGTGTGTTAGAAACATTAGTGTAGAAAATTTGATTTAGGAATTTTAGTTTTAGTGTTAGAAACATTAGATTTTTTTAGAATTTTAGTGTTAAAAACATTAGAAATTTTTGACTTCGTGTTAGAAACATTAGTGTAGAAAATTCATTAGGTATTTTACTTAGTGTTAGAAACATTAGTGTAGAAAATTTGACTTAGGAATTTTAGTGTTAGTGTTAGAAACATTAGAAATTTTTTTGTTAGAAACATTAGAAATTTTTGTGTTAGAATTTTAGTGTTAGAAACATTAGAAATTTTTGACTTAGTGTTAGAAACATTAGTGTAGAAAATTTGACTTAGAAATTTTTGACTTAGAGATTTTACTTAAGAATTTAAAAAAAAATTGACTTAGGGATTTTACTTAAGAATTTTAGAAATTTGACTTAGGGATTTTACTTAAGAATATTTAGAAATTTGACTTAGGAATTTGACCTAGAAATTTTTAGAAATTTGACTTAGTGTATTTGACTTAGGGATTTGACTTATGGATTTGACTTGGTGTAAAATATTAGAATTTTCAGTAATTTATCTAAGTGTAAAAAAATAAGAATTTTTAGAGATTTGAGTTAGTGTATTTGACTTAAGAATTTTTTTTGTAGTATTTTGACTTAGTGTAGAATCAAATTATACTTAGTGTAAAACTTTTGGTAAATTTTATGTTTTTGACTTAGTGTATTTAACTTACGGAATTTTAGTACCACTTTGTATTTTTAGTATGGAACCAAAAGACGAAGATGCGGAAAACTTAGGGAATTTTGTGTATTTGCAGAAAAGTATGGAACCAAGAGACGAAGATGCGGAAAACTTGCTCGCGGGTTTAATCCGCGGGCCCGAGGGAGAGCCCGATGTGAGCCAATGGATGAACAACTCCGGTGAGGGAGATCCGAAGCTCGACCGAAGAGACGGGTCCGGTGAGGGAGAAGCCGACGGCTCCGGTGAGGGAGAAGCCGACGGCTCCGGTGAAGGAGAAGCCGACATCTCCGGTGGAGCCGTACAAATTACAAACACCGGCTCCAAGGTGCATATAGATATGTTAATTAGTAAACCATTCGTTGTCTATATACATGTATTAACACACTTTATTTTTTTAGCCATCCGGTTCAAGCAAATCAAGCAGAAAAAAGACTAAACGAGGCACAACAAAGAAGTTGAAAGAGACAGAAAGATATAGGATCGAAACGATGGCAGCAGACGGCGCACCCGAGCTTCCCGTTGATGTTGCTCAAAAATTTGTAAAGCAATGCGGCGTTCTAGTTAGGGATCACATCCCGATCACTGTTCACGAGTGGAATGAGCCAAAAGATCCGCAGAGACAAGGAATTTCATTTGTCAGCAAAATAGCCAAAGATAATATTTTCAAAAAGATCATGTGTAATTTCACCTTACCAACGCTGCAGGTGGACGAGAATGAAGCGGATGCGAATAAGAAGGTAGAAGATGAAGGCATTGTTAATAAAAAGAAACTTGAGTTAGTGAACAAGGTCAAGGCGTGTACTCTCAAAAAGATGGCCCATCAATTCAGCAACTGGAAGAAAAGATTGCACCTTGACTTTATCAAGAAGGGTAAGACTCCGGATTTCACTGGAGGGTATGAGAAAATAAAACCCTTATGGGAAGATATTGTGAAGTACAAGCTGTCAGATGATGCAAAGATAAGGTCAGCAACAAATCAGAAAACGCCGCCAAAAAGGTATATCACCATATTATGGGGCAAGGGTGGCTACAAGGGTTCCCTGCCCATGTGGGAGAAATGGGAGAACGACCTGCTTGCGAAGGGGATCACTCCCGAGCCATTCATGTGGGTCGAGCGGGCAAGGTCTTGGTTCTACGGGCATGGGGCAAGTTGGACGAAGAAGGAAACTACATCTATAATAAAAGGCATAAAGAGAATCCTCTACCCATCGAAGATCACAGAAATGCAATAAAGGTTGCTAAAGAGGGGAGGTTCGAGCCAGATAGAGAGAACGACGAGCTCACATGCGCCCTCAAGAATGCGGAACACGTAGGGCATACTCAAACCACAATAGGCGGTGTTCCGTGGAAAATTGGGTTTGGCGAGAACAAAAAGAAATATCCTAATAGAAGTCGTCAGCGGAAGAAAGACGCGGAGGCAGATGAAGGAGCGAGTCAGGCAAACTGGAGGCGTCAACTTAAAGAAAAGATAAAGCGGGTGCAAGAAGCACTGAAGCAGCAGGAGCAAATTGACACACTTAGCCAGCAGCTAGGTACGACCGGTGTACCACACGTGGTAGAAGGTGAAGTCGATTCTACAGGCGCCGCACATTCTAATAGGAAAAGCAGCGTTGCGTCCACGCAGCTGCAGGGTGATGATGCACCGATGATGATGCACCCGGTGGATGATATCATGGAGATGACAACTTGTGAGCTCCACGTGAAGGTCGTCAACATAACCATCAAGGCGGCGGTCGGCTATGCGTTACCAATTGGCAACGAACCAACTCACCATAGTCTTCCGGTTCCACGGGGCTACGCTGTTGTTGGGGTCGATGAAGTTGTCAATGGATTCAAGCGGGTGAAGCTTGAATTCCCTGAAGGTGAAGACGGAGAGGTCACTGAACTCGGAGAATCCAAGAAGTTGACCGTTCTATGGCAAAAGGAACAGATTGTGCTTCCAAATCAGACGGCAAGGCCATCGACTCCTCACCATTCTCTAGCACAACAGTCTCCGTCGTCAATGCCATCTCCAGCGCGGTCTTCTCCGCCGTGCATGCCGTCTCCAGCGCGGTTGTCTATGTTGTGCATGCCGTCTCCATCACGGTCGTCTATGCCGCCGCGTCAGCCGTCTCCGCCCACTATGTTTTTGCGGAGTCGCAAAAAATCACCCAAACGTCAACGGTCGCCCCTCCCAAAGGTACCAAAGGAGTTACCCAAGTTACCTTACAACTATACTCCAGAGAAAACCCGGGAAATTGCAAGGGACGAATAAGAGGCGTGGAAATTGAAGTCGAAGGAGTAGAAAAAGACAGATTTCCCCGACACCGAAGAAGAGGTAGAACGAGCGTGGAAAATGGCGAAGACTCTTCATCAACCCGAGCCGAGGCTGTCATCTGAGTATGACCGCTCTATTCTAAAGTCACACCAGAAAATGGTGCGGTCGAAGAGTAGTAGCGCAAGCGGGAAAAGCGGGAAATGAGTTGCCCAGCTCGAACAGCAGAAAAAACAATCCATCTCCCCGCTCAAATTTATTTCCAATGCCCAGGTGGGGCTGAGCACTAATGCTGACGAGCAAATTGATCCGGAGTTTATAGAACTGTACGGACTAGGGGCAGCTGTTGCGGGTATGTCCATTGCTGAGTATTGCAACAGTAGAGTACTTCCCCTCTTCTGAATGTGAGTACAAATACCGACACGGGAATTCTCTCGTCAAACCCGAGGAGGTAAAGAATCTACCAACCAAAATGTGAAGAGTGCATAATTGGTATATGGAAGCCGCTCGGCAATCTCAGGACTGGATAGTGGTCGGAGTTAGAGACAAGTACTACGGGTATGGAGATGGAATGGTTATGATTCAATTTGATGAATTGTTTCAGTTATTCCAGTAGAAGGCCCTCGACAAATCTATCGTTAGTCCCTATTGTCTGTAAGTACTTATTTCTGTAATTAAGTCTCTAGCTAGCTCACCTCTTTCATTGCATTCATATATATAGTACACTCATTATATTATAATTGCAGAATGAAGATTCTCGAATGCAAAAGAGGAAAAATCTATGATATTGGGTTCGTTGACCCATATTTTGTTAATCATAAGACTCTTGAGCTATCTCCCAAGGATACAGAAGATAATATTCTGAGGGCAATAAGGTTTCTAGAACACCGACGGGAAATACTATTTCCTTACAGCTACGGGTGAGTGTTACTGTGTTGTACACATTCTGTTTTCCTAACTCGATGTTCAATGTATAATTGGTGAGTTATGCGTGCGCAGTTACCACTTTATTCTGCTAATCTTCCAAGTTGACAAAGGAAACGTACTGGTAATGGACCCAAAATGTAAATCCCTTGAGCTGCGTACATGCAGGAAATGATCCAGTGGTAATTTCAATCTTTATATATGGCACTATATCGACTAATTTGTTTCGTTTTCGGATATCAAGTAATTAATAACTCTTTTTATTCTTTTTCTTTCCTGGGCAGCGCTTGGAAGAGGTTCACAAGAAAGACCAGGGGTGAATGGAAATCAGAGATTACATTTGAAATTGTGCAAGTAAGTACTACTATCTAGATCCGCGCATCTCCTTGATTCTAGTTTCGATACCATTATCATGGCTTGTTGATTATTATTTTGATTGAAACCATATTCTCGTAAAGTGCTTGCAACAGGGAGACGGGAATAACTTGTGTGGATAGTACGTCTGCGAGTTCATTCGTCAGACGACATGTGCTAAGGGCAGAGATTTAAACAAACTTCATGTACATCAGTCGTCAATTTTTCTTATTACCATCTATTTTAGTTACTTAATTTCATTAATATGTATTGACCACTCTTCTTTATATTAGATCGAACGGCTCCAGGACGGTCTTCTACCAAGGGAACGCATATGAGCAATTCAGGAGGAAATTGCGGGCTTCTTAGATGCAGAGGTCCTAAATGTAAATGGAGAATACTACCACGCTTGGGAATAAACTTGATTTTGTAATTCATTCATCGGTCATGTAATATGCTCGACATACTTTGATTCTGTAATATAAGTGTTCCTTCTTTTGCTATATATATGCATTACTTATTCACTCGTGGGATCCGAGAGGTCCGGGGAGGGGCCACCGAGGCTCCTCTCTTCTCGTGGGATCCAGGAGGTCCGGGGAGGGCCCACCGGGGCTCCTCTCTTCTCGTGGGATCCAGGATGTCTAGGGAAGGGCCACCAGACTCCTCTCTTCTCCTGGGATCCGGGGAGGGGCCATCGGGGCTCCTCTCTTCTCATGAAATCCGGGAGGTCCGGGGAGGGGCCACCGGGAGGTCCGTGGGGATCGCAAAACATAAAAAGGAAAACAATAAACATAAAATATAAAAACTCTGCCGCGGCAAAGAAAAAGGCCAAAGTGCTGCCGCGGCAGAAGGGGCATTTGTCTCGGTTCGTGGGAAGAACCGGGACGAATAGTCCCTGGCCATCATGGCACGCGCCCTGCCACGTGGGCCACCCCCAGGCATCCCGGGTGCTGGTACAACCGGGACGAATTGGTTTGGGCCATTTGTCCCAACTGGCCCATCCCGGTTGCCCAACCGGGATGCATGGGGCTTAAAAACCAGGATGGTTGGCCCTGTTTCCACTAGTGCCATCGTGTCTTGTGATGCCTGCAGTCAGGGCATGTCACGGCAGTCCATAGCGTCGGGTTATTTTTATAAATATGACCCCCTGACATATTATATTGTTAAAAATAGCTCATTTCAAATTTTATTGTCAAAAGCTGACGGGAGACAAAAAAAAGTGACACGTGTCTTTCTGCCAACTGTGATGGCGGAAAGTCGGGGCAACTAGTGGAAAGTCACTGTGTTCTGAGGCGTAATCAATGGCAGTGGATACTGCGACATTAGGGCCACCGACAACATCTACAAGACGCGCCTCACGAAGGACGAGGCGGCGGTGGTGGTCGGGAACCACATCCTCGTGTCGTCGGGCATGCGCCTACCCACATGCTAGAAAATCAGCCTGGGCGGCTCGCCATCCCGCCTCACCACAGTTCAAAGGTAGTGGTGCGCAGCCATTCGGGATCACCGCCAGCACCTCACGCCGGAGCACCTCAGGGTCACTAAAAAGGAAGGTTGGTCAGAGGAGTTGTCCGCGTTGGAGTGTGGCATCGTGAAAATCCGCGACAATGATGACTAGGACTACAACAACGGTCGGAAGAACGACAGAGAGCACGACATCGAGGATGGCGGCCACGATGGCGATGGTCGAAGCGGCTTCCCGGTCTATGACCACTTCTTAGACACCAATTATTAGGTTTAGATTAGTTTAGTTTCAAATTTTGTTCAAATCTTAAAAAAAAACTTCTAAATTTGAATGAAATTTGTCGTCTATGTTCATATTCTTGTTTTTAAGTATACGAGAAGAAAAAACATGGGCTCTCCACTAGGGGCACCCGGTCTCAATAGCACGGTAACAGGTGTCAGCTCTCTCAATAGCGCACATCTGGCACACCAAAGGATTTTACATTTGCTAATGTGGGAAATAATAAAAATTATAAAATATTACGAACATGCTTGCCAGAATATCTAGCCCCAGTGGAGATGATCTTAGTGCAAACAATTCATATAGAGAATATTCGAAAGTGACAAAATTGTCAGCTGAAATTGGAACCGACTAAACATGTTTTTTTCCTTCCATGAACGGAAAGAAAGAAATGCGCATGATCCATAAAATAGTCCGGTATGTGTAACAAAGTCGGATGCAATCTCATGCAGAAAAAAATCAGATGTAATATCTCCTTTCATTTCACGGGAGTCAAATTCATTGCAATTATACCTTGACGTATTTTGTTGCCGTAAAGAGAATCAGGTTTTACGGACTTATAGGTACAGATTTTATTTTCCAGATCCATCCGCACATAACCTTTTTTTAGCTTAGTCGCCTTTTCTTCCAATGGTCGATCCCTGAAAGGAATCGTATCAGCCAATAAAGATTTCCCGACTAATTCTCAGGAATTACCATAACACACTTTTATATTATATACAATTAATAAATAATGTTGTACTTTTAGGTACATTCAGATACTTTTAGTGCAGTACCTGCCAGTACCTTTTATTTTGTCACTGTTAGATTTACGTGGATTAACGTCTCATAAAAATGCCAACCACTCTAAAACTTTTAAATTTTTGTTTGTACTTGCTTCTTGATGCTCTTTTTTGCTTCAATTCATATTTCTTATGTGAGCATCCACTTGAATCCATCTTTCCGGGCCTAGCTAAAAGGCGTTAAAGAAAAGCATTTCTTGGGAGATAACCAATGATTTTATTTCTGCTTTGTTTTTATCTGTTTTCTTTGAGTCAAGGGGTTTTATACTTCTGTAGTAACTTCTTTGTATATTTCTTTTCATGTTTTAGTAGTGCCAAGTAAGTTTTCTGATGAGAGTTGGAGTTGGTTTTCGGATTTCTCCTCGGGGAACAGATTTCTGCTGTCCATCGTGAAAAATCGTATAATTCACAGAAAAATCAAAATGACCTGAAATTTCTTGTGCTTATTTCTCGGCTAATTCCGCAACTTTTTCATTCTTCAAGTTTTTCGATTTGAGCAATGTAAGTGACTCAAAAAAATCATCTTTACAGGTCGTGTTTTGACAGATTCTGCCATTTTTCTTGCATTTGCTCGTTTGCAATGTCAAGTGGATTTCTTTGCTTCACGAAACAGCAGTGGTTGTAGCTAATATTTAAAAGTATCAATAGAACTTGTGCCATACAGAACCAATGGATTTTTGATTGTTGCACTAACCCTCTAATGCGAATTACTGTTTGAGTATGGTGTGAAGGAAGTTTTCAAGGGTGGAGAGAAGAGGTGATATATGTGATCAAGAAGAGTGCAAGGTCAAAGATTGGGGATGCCCCCGTGGTTCATCCAAGCATATTTTTAGAAGACTCAAGAATATAAGCTTCGGGATGCCCAAGGCATCCCCTTCACTACAAGAAATATGTTGATACCTGACTCGCAATTTTGGTCACCGAAAGGTCACATGCTTTCATTCATGACCCCTTTTTGACCAAAAATTCAAAGTCACATCCCGAGCGTCTTATTCGATCGTCAATGACCCTTTTAATGGAATGGTCATATAATCGTGCATGACCAACCAAGTTTTTTGGTTATGGCATGTCGTGCCATAGCCACATCACATCCTACATGGTCAATCCTACGTGGAAGAATCATGACCTAATAAGAAAGTCATATATCAGATTCAGCCCGGTCCATATTGCTCCTCTACACGGGCTAAGCCCAACTATTCAGCCCATTTATATTCTTTTCTCTGTCTGATTTTTCGCCATATGGGCCTCTAGGACCAATATATTTTGGGCCAGGTAATTTTTCGATTTTGGCCTTTCATAGATAAATTTCGATTGGGGCTTTTAGGGTCCATTACTGTTTGTGCCTGGAACCTTTAAGTCCATTATGGTTTGGGCTATGGCCTTTTGGTGTTTTCAAAATACAAACTTCAGCCAACAATCATTTGAACATCCAACAATCTTATACACAGAAACAAAATAATTCATGACAATTCTATTACAATTCTCACATTATAACCGGGAGAACAAAAGCCATTGCAATTATCTCATTTCACCAGCATTTGAAAAAACAGTACATTCTTACAAATAGTTTACACAAGGGAAACATGCAAGACCTTGATGTCTTGCCAACTAGTATCAGGCGGAGTGCTGCATGATTTCAACGGCACACAACAAACCGCAGCAGTCCAACAGAACTTAGTGCTTTATCCTCTTTGCTTGTTAAGCTTGATCAACTTCTGGGTCTTCTTCATCTTGTTCCGCTTCAGCTCGTCCTACACCACAAATAGACAAACAACCCAGATCAGCAGCAGCATAGATCATCCCTTGTTTGCTTCCCTAGAGAGAAACTACTACTTGGAAGCAAACAAATCATCATAGGCAACATAGATGAGCAATTCAAATTCCTAGAAGTAATGAAAATAAAGTGAACTGAGCCTAGGTTATTCCAAAGATTACAGGCTCGTCTATTAGGTTTTTAATTGCGTTCAGTTGGGGAATTTTCACATTACAAGCTTGGTGACATAGCAGAAGGGAGAAACTCGGATGAAAAACTAACCTGTATGAACAAGGGAGCAAAGAGAGAAGATTGATATCATTATTTTCTGGTAGAAGTTGATGGTGTCTTGCAGCCTTGACGCAGCAGCAAGGTCATCACTGTGAGCACCCTACAACATTTGAAAACAGAACATAGGAACAACAAAAAAACCTCAGGTTCGCACCAAGTAAATCATTTTTCACCACTAGCTTCTATTCACTAGCTGTTGTTAAATCAGCATGAGTCTTTATATAAAATCGAATTATTATGTTCAACGCTTCACAGACTGGCAGGGGCTTCTCCCAGAAGCAAATAATGCCACAGAATTCAGAAGTGACTAAATCAATCCCACAGTTAAAGCAACACCTAGAACCAGGAGGAGGTCCCCAGCCCATATACACCACGGTCATGGGACCCAGACCCTCCTTGGCCACGTGGAACCTATCATCAAAATGATAACCATAATAAGAAAAGGAAAATAACAAATAAACAAAGAGATACATATGACAGGTGAGAAATATTAATGATCACCGATTCACCGTTCACACTTTGTTTTCGACGCATGGAAACCCGAGACACTTGGAAACACAAGACTTGGCTGGGATCAGAACATGCATGGAAGTAGGCAGGCAGGTTGCAATTATGTAACAGCTGCAGGAGATGAGAGACAACAGGACACGCATTTAATCAATGGAAAAAAGGACTTAGAGAGAAATCAAAGAGACTCATGCAGATCAGTTTCGGGATGTACCACTCAAGAAGGAAAATAGCAAGGCATGAAAATTCAGTAGAGAACTAAATAAAAGTAAGTACTTACAATGCAACAATAATTGACACAACCAACACAACATAAATAGAGGAAATTTAGCTTGATACAACATCAACTATGGTACTAAATAACAGTAAGAAATTATAGTAGCTATCATACTAAGAGCACTACCAGTAGTAACAGATGGAGACAATTTATATTGATACGGCAAAGACGATTGGCTATTAGCAGATCGTACTTCAGGTCTAACTACATGTGCTAAACATAGTTGCTCTCAAGTATTAATTCGGGAAATTCATGACACAAGACTAGATTTATAGTAGCTAGTCATACAGGAACAATCATACATGTTTAGCAAGTCCAAACAATCAATACATGAACAATCATACAGATTTTAGCCAATGCATGGAACAATTCAGATTCTTGTCATATATACAGGAACAATCAACTCATTTTTTGTCATATATTACTGAACTTGCCATACATGCATGAGTTGGTTTCTACTGAACTAGGAGGCATGAGTAACTTTAGCCAATACAGGACCAGTGTACATACTACCTCACTATCAGATCAAAACATGACCAAGCAGGTGATATAAACAAAACCAATGAACAAGCAGGAGCAAAACACTAAGCATGAAGTCATGTTGTGTTTCCTTTGTTTAAATGATTTTTTATACAGGGAGTGATGTTAATTCTCAGAGGTATCAATGGAAACTCCTTATGAACTAGATGGGAGAAAATTGTAGAGGGGGAGAAGGGGAATTAGATGCGTACGGTGTGGAGGCCTGGGGAATGCTGCCTGACCCGAGAACGTGAGCAAGGAGACAGCCATAACAGATAATAGAGGAGTGGCCTGCCCCCGAGAATTTCATCGTTATCTGCCGCTTGAAGAAGCTCTCCGTGCCCTCTTCTGCAAGCCCATCGTCATCGGTATCGGCCTTGCCAGGAGGGGCGGATCCGGTGGCTGCGTCTTCTAGAGGAGGTTAGATTTGGCGGTGGTGTGGCTGTGAAGGATCCGTCGACGGTCGTCACTGTTGCAAGAAATACAGAAGACTCAGAGAGGGAGAGAACAATCTAGGGGTTGGGAGAGAAATGGATGGGGAAGACCTTCACGCGAGCCAGCAGGTGAGGAGACGCGTCCTTCGCACGAGGCGCAGAGGCCACGGCCAGCACCGCCGTAGCTGGAACATGCCATGGAACTTCTTCCTACACAAGTAGACTAGGCAGTTAAAAGAACAAATATGGTTCTAGAAGAGCTCTGCTAGGACACACCAAGGCATTATACACAAGCAGCAAGGATCAATACGCTCTCTTCTTATCTATTCTATAACCAGAATCAGCATACCAACAAAGATACGGACTAGCTTATCCAAACAGGATCTGCTCAAAATCAAGCAAACCACATATACAACAGCATTCAGATCAGTAACAATAAGAGGAGACCATTATATAAAAACACTAGTTACATGAACTACTAACCATGGATAGGAATTTTACCAAGCTATAAATCAAACTCTAAGTAACAGAATTCTATATGGCTAGGTAGACAAATCATCAGCATCTCATGAACCAAATCAAGCATATTCTGTCCTCGTGACCTTACTCTTGAAGCCTCTGAGCTAGCAAAGAAGCTAAACTTGAATAGGAGCTAAACCACACGAAGAAGTTCCACATAATCGCCACGGCTTGATTTCTACAAGGGAACAAGAAAAGCTCACCAGAGGAGGGATTAGCCGAGGCCAAGCATCACAACCACCACGGCTGCGAGCCGGTGAACACGCTGCCATCGCACGGTGGCAGGAGCCGAGGAGTTAGTCGCATGCCCCCGGTCGTAGGCCTGCCGCTGCGCCGGATCCGACAGCAGCGCGTAAACCTCGTCCAGCATCACCGCCATGTCGTGGTTGGAGGAGGATCCATATGTGTCGGGGCTGTGATGGCTAGGTTGAGACTCCAAGTGTAGAGTGCGTAGCTAGTGGCAAGCCTTCTTCCCCACGAGGGTGACTCGAGGGTTTATATCGAACTCTTGGGGAGCCAGTATTTCAGCAGTTGTCTTCCAAGCTTCCTCCAGGATCCTGCAAACAAGTAGAGAATTTTGTGCCCTCAACCTCACCAAGTGGTTGTCAAACACAAGGTGTGAGACTTCTAAATTGCAATGCAAAAACTGAAGTAAATGTGCAATAATTAAATCTACTACTAAATGCAAATGAGAAAATAAATATGCAATGGATTGTTTTTGTATTTTTGTGATGCAAGTGGTGATGGAGATAATGTAAATTCGAATTGGAGATGCAAGTAAAGTAAAGTGCAAGTAAAGTAAATTGCAGCAAAGTAACTAGAGTGTTTTCTTATATTTAAAATAGGACCGGGGTTCATGGTTTCACACTTGCATTCTCTCAAATAAAGTGGTAGACGGTGGACATAAAGAATTACATGTGAGATTACAATAACATGTTTAACATTGAGTACTTTCATATGGGCATCACGTCCTAGCATAGAGATCTCTACGGTCATATTGATCCCTCTTATACTCCACCAAGATGCGAAATAAATCATAACACCTCGATAATTAAGGAAAAACCAGAGTATAGCTTTAAGCAATGTGACATGAAGTTGAAGTAAGAACTTGCTCGCGGGTTTAATCCGCGGGCCCGAGGGAGAGCCCGATGTGAGCCAATGGATGAACAACTCCGGTGAGGGAGATCCGAAGCTCGACCGAAGAGACGGGTCCGGTGAGGGAGAAGCCGACGGCTCCGGTGAGGGAGAAGCCGACGGCTCCGGTGAAGGAGAAACCGACATCTCCGGTGGAGCCGTACAAATTACAAACACCGGCTCCAAGGTGCATATAGATATGTTAATTAGTAAACCATTCGTTGTCTATATACATGTATTAACACTCTTTATTTTTTTAGCCATCCGGTTCAAGCAAATCAAGCGGAAAAAAGACTAAACGAGGCGCAACAAAGAAGTTGAAAGAGACAGAAAGATATAGGATCGAAACGATGGCAGCAGACGGCGCACCCGAGCTTCCCGTTGATGTTGCCCAAAAATTTGTAAAGCAATGCGGAGTTCTAGTTAGGGATCACATCCCGATCACTGTTCACGAGTGGAATGAGCCAAAAGATCCGCAGAGACAAGGAATTTCATTGTCAGCAAAATAGCCAAAGATAATATTTTCAAAAAGATCATGTGTAATTTCACCTTACCAACGCCGCGGGTGGACGAGAATGAAGCGGATGCGAATAAGAAGGTAGAAGTTGAAGGCATTGTTAATAAAAAGAAACTTGAGTTAGTGAACAAGGTCAAGGCGTGTACTCTCAAAAAGATGGCCCATCAATTCAGCAACTGGAAGAAAAGATTGCACCTTGACTTTATCAAGAAGGGTAAGACTCCGGATTTCACTGGAGGGTATGAGAAAATAAAACCCTTATGGGAAGATATTGTGAAGTACAAGCTGTCAGATGATGCAAAGATAAGGTCAGCAACAAATCAGAAAACGCCGCCAAAAAGGTATATCACCATATTATGGGGCAAGGGTGGCTACAAGGGTTCCCTGCCCATGTGGGAGAAATGGGAGAACGACCTGCTTGCGAAGGGGATCACTCCCGAGCCATTCATGTGGGTCGAGCGGGCAAGGTCTTGGTTCTACGGGCATGGGGCAAGTTGGACGAAGAAGGAAACTACATCTATAATAAAAGGCATAAAGAGAATCCTCTACCCATCAAAGATCATAGAAATGCAATAAAGGTTGCTAAAGAGGGGAGGTTTGAGCCAGATAGAGAGAACGACGAGCTCACATGCGCCCTCAAGAATGCGGAACACGTAGGGCATACTCAAACCACAATAGGCGGTGTTCCGTGGAAAATTGGGTTTGACGAGAACAAAAAGAAATATCCTAATAGAAGCCGTCAGCGGAAGAAAGACGCGTAGGCAGATGAAGGAGCGAGTCAGGCAAACTGGAGGCGTCAACTTAAAGAAAAGATAAAGCGGGTGCAGGAAGCACTGAAGCATCAGGAGCAAATTGACACACTTAGCCAGCAGCTAGGTACGACCGGCGTACCACACGTGGTAGAAGGTGAAGTCGATGCTACAGGCGTCGCACATTCTAATAGGAAAAGCAGTGTTGCGTCCACGCAGCTGCAGGGTGATGATGCACCGATGATGATGCACCCGGTGGATGATATCATGGAGATGACAACTTGTGAGCTCCACGTGAAGGTCGTCAACATAACCATCAAGGCGCGGTCGGCTATGCGTTACCAATTGGCAACGAACCAACTCACCATAGTCTTCCGGTTCCACAGGGCTACGCTATTGTTGGGGTCGATGAAGTTGTCAATGGATTCAAGCGGGTGAAGCTTGAATTCCCTGAAGGTGAAGACGGAGAGGTCACTGAACTCGGAGAATCCAAGAAGTTGACCGTTCTATGGCAAAAGGAACAGATTGTGCTTCCAAATCAGACGGCAAGGCCATCGACTCCTCACCCTTCTCTAGCGCAACAGTCTCCGTCGTCCATGCCATCTCCAGCGCGGTCTTCTCCGCCGTGCATGCCGTCTCCAGCGCGGTCGTCTACGTTGTGCATGCCGTCTCCATCACGGTCGTCTATGCCGCCGCGTCAGCCGTCTCCGCCCACTATGTTTTTGCGGAGTCGCAAAAAATCACCCAAACGTCAACGGTCGCCCCTCCCAAAGGTACCAAAGGAGTTACCCAAGTTACCTTACAACTATACTCCAGAGAAAACCCGGGAAATTGCAAGGGACGAATAAGAGGCGTGGAAATTGAAGTCGAAGGAGTAGAAAAAGACAGATTTCCCCGACACCGAAGAAGAGGTAGAACGAGCGTGGAAAATGGCGAAGACTCTTCATCAACCCGAGCCGAGGCTGTCATCTGAGTATGACCGCTATTCTAAGTCACACCAGAAAATGGTGCGGTCGAAGAGTAGTAGCGCAAGCGGGAAAAGCGGGAAATGAGTTGCCCAGCTCGAACAGCAGAAAAAACAATCCATCTCCCCGCTCAAAGTGATTTCCAATGCCCAGGTGGGGCTGAGCACTAATGCTGACGAGCAAATTGATCCGGAGTTTATAGAACTGTACGGACTAGGGGCAGCTGCTGCGGGTATGTCCATTGCTGAGTATTGCAACAGTAGGGTACTTCCCCTCTTCTGAATGTGAGTACAAATACCGACACGGGAATTCTCTCGTCAAACCCGAGGAGGTAAAGAATCTACCAACAAAAATGTGAAGAGTGCATAATTGGTATATGGAAGCCGCTCGGCAATCTCAGGACTGGATAGTGGTCGGAGTTAGAGACAAGTACTACGGGTATGGAGATGGAATGGTTATGATTCAATTTGATGAATTGTTTCAGTTATTCCAGTAGAAGGCCCTCGACAAATCTATCGTTAGTCCCTATTGTCTGTAAGTACTTATTTCTGTAATTAAGTCTCTAGCTAGCTCACCTCTTTCATTGCATTCATATATATAGTACACTCATTATATTATAATTGCAGAATGAAGATTCTCGAATGCAAAAGAGGACAAATCTATGATATTGGGTTCGTTGACCCATATTTTGTTAATCATAAGACTCTTGAGCTATCTCCCAAGGATACAGAAGATAATATTCTGAGGGCAATAAGGTTTCTAGAACACCGACGGGAAATACTATTTCCTTACAGCTACGGGTGAGTGTTACTGTGTTGTACACATTCTGTTTTCCTAACTCGATGTTCAATGTATAATTGGTGAGTTATGCGTGCAGTTACCACTTTATTCTGCTAATCTTCCAAGTTGAGGAAACGTACTGGTAATGGACCCAAAATGTAAATCCCTTGAGCTGCGTACATGCAGGAAATGATCCAGCGGTAATTTCAATCTTTATATATGGCACTATATCGACTAATTTGTTTCGTTTTCGGATATCAAGTAATTAATAACTCTTTTTTATTCTTTTTTCTTTCCTGGGCAGCGCTTGGAAGAGGTTCACAAGAAAGACCAGGGGTGAATGGAAATATAGATTACATTTGAAATTGTGCAAGTAAGTACTACTATCTAGATCCGCGCATCTCCTTGATTCTAGTTTCGATACCATTATCATGGCTTGTTGATTATTATTTTGATTGAAACCATATTCTCGTAAAGTGCTTGCAACAGGGAGACGGGAATAACTTGTGTGGATAGTACGTCTGCGAGTTCATTCGTAAGACGACATGTGCTAAGGGCAGAGATTTCAACAAACTTCATGTACATCAGTCGTCAATTTTTCTTATTACCATCTATTTTAGTTACTTAATTTCATTAATATGTATTGACCACTCTTCTTTATATTAGATCGAACGGCTCCAGGACGGTCTTCTACCAAGGGAACGCATATGAGCAATTCAGGAGGAAATTGCGGGCTTCTTAGATGCAGAGGTCCTAAATGTAAATGGAGAATACTACCACGCTTGGGAATAAACTTGATTTTGTAATTCATTCATCGGTCATGTAATATGCTCGACATACTTTGATTCTGTAATATAAGTGTTCCTTCTTTTGCTATATATATGCATTACTTATTCACTCGTGGGATCCGAGAGGTCCAGGGAGGGGCCACCGAGGCTCCTCTCTTCTCGTGGGATCCGGGAGGTCCGGGGAGGGCCCACCGGGGCTCCTCTCTTCTCGTGGGATCCAGGATGTCTAGGGAAGGGCCACCGGACTCCTCTCTTCCTGGGATCCGGGGAGGGGCCATCGGGGCTCCTCTTCTCATGAAATCCGGGAGGTCCGGGGAGGGGCCACCGGGAGGTCCGTGGGGATCGCAAAACATAAAAAGGAAAACAATAAACAGAAAATATAAAAACTCTGCCGCGGCAAAGAAAAAGGCCGAAGTGCTGCCGCGGCAGAAGGGGCATTTGTCTCGGTTCGTGGGAAGAACCGGGACGAATAGTCCCTGGCCATCATGGCACGCGCCCTGCCACGTGGGCCACCCCCAGGCATCCCGGGTGCTGGTACAACCGGGACGAATTGGTTTGGGCCATTTGTCCCAACTGGCCCATCCGGTTGCCCAACCGGGATGCATGGGCTTAAAAACCAGGATGGTTGGCCCTGTTTCCACTAGTGCCATCGTGTCTTGTGATGCCTGCAGTCAGGGCATGTCACGGCAGTCCATAGCGTCGGGTTATTTTTATAAATATGACCCCCTGACATATTATAT
Organism: Alopecurus myosuroides; assembly: GCA_028641055.1. NCBI lineage: Eukaryota > Viridiplantae > Streptophyta > Magnoliopsida > Poales > Poaceae > Alopecurus > Alopecurus myosuroides. Next base: position 555,988,874 of record CM054058.1, read on the forward strand.
TGTTAAAAATAGCTCATTTCAAATTTTATTGTCAAAAGCTGACGGGAGACAAAAAAAAAAGTGACACGTGTCTTTCTGCCAACTGTGATGGCGGAAAGTCGGGGCAACTAGTGGAAAGTCACTGTGTTCTGAGGCGTAATCAATGGCAGTGGATACTGCGACATTAGGGCCACCGACAACATCTACAAGACGCGCCTCACGAAGGACGAGGCGGCGGTGGTGGTCGGGAACCACATCCTCGTGCCGTCGGTCATGCGCCTACCCACATGCTAGAAAATCAGCCTGGGCGGCTCGCCATCCCGCCTCACCACAGTTCAAAGGTAGTGGTGCGCAGCCATTCGGGATCACCGCCAGCACCTCACGCCGGAGCACCTCAGGGTCACTAAAAGGAAGGTTGGTCAGAGGAGTTGTCCGCGTTGGAGTGTGGCATCGTGAAATCCGCGACAATGATGACTAGGACTACAACAACGGTCGGAAGAACGACAGGAGCACGACATCGAGGATGGCGGCCACGATGGCGATGGTCGAAGCGGCTTCCCGGTCTATGACCACTTCTTAGACACCAATTATTAGGTTTAGATTAGTTTAGTTTCAAATTTTGTTCAAATCTTAAAAAAAAAACTTCTAAATTTGAATGAAATTTGTCGTCTATGTTCATATTCTTGTTTTTAAGTATACGAGAAGAAAAAACATGGGCTCTCCACTAGGGGCACCCGGTCTCAATAGCACGGTAACAGGTGTCAGCTCTCTCAATAGCGCACATCTGGCACACCAAATGATTTTACATTTGCTAATGTGGCAAATAATAAAAATTATAAAATATTACGAACATGCTTGCCAGAATATCTAGCCCCAGTGGAGATGATCTTAGTGCAAACAATTCATATAGAGAATATTCGAAAGTGACAAAATTGTCAGCTGAAATTGGAACCGACTAAACATGTTTTTTTCCTTCCATGAACGGAAAGAAAGAAATGCATGATCCATAAAATGGTCCGGTATGTGTAACAAAGTCGGATGCAATCTCATGCAGAAAAAAATCAGATGTAATATCTCCTTTCATTCCACGGGAGTCAAATTCATTGCAATTATACCTTGACGTAATTTGTTGCCGTAAAGAGAATCAGGTTTTACGGACTTATAGGTACAGATTTTATTTTCCAGATCCATCCGCACATAACCTTTTTTTTTAGCTTAGTTGCCTTTTCTTCCAATGGTCGATCCCTGAAAGGAATCGTATCAGCCAATAAAGATTTACCGACTAATTCTCAGGAATTACCATAACACACTTTTATATTATATACAATTAATAAATAATGTTGTACTTTTAGGTACTTTCAGATACTTTTAGTGCAGTACCTGCCAGTACCTCTTATTTTGTCACTGTTAGATTTACGTGGATTAACGTCTCATAAAAATGCCAACCACTCTAAAACTTTTAAATTTTTTTTTTTGTACTTGCTTCTTGATGCTCTTTTTTGCTTCAATTCATATTTCTTATGTGAGCATCCACTTGAATCCATCTTTCCGGACCTAGCTAAAAGGCGTTAAAGAAAAGCATTTCTTAGGAGATAACCAATGATTTTATTTCTGCTTTGTTTTTATCTGTTTTCTTTGAGTCAAGGGGTTTTATACTTCTGTAGTAACTCCTTTGTATATTTCTTTTCATGTTTTAGTAGTGCCAAGTAAGTTTTCTGATGAGAGTTGGAGTTGGTTTTCGGATTTCTCCTCGGGAAACAGATTTTTGCTGTCCATCGTGAAAAATCGTATAATTCACAGAAAAATCAAAATGACCTGAAATTTCTTGTGCTTATTTCCCGGCTAATTCCGCAACTTTTTCATTCTTCAAGTTTTTCGATTTGAGCAATGTAAGTGACTCAAAAAAAATCATCTTTACAGGTCGTATTTTGACAGATTCTGCCATTTTTCTTGCATTTGCTCTTTTGCAATGTCAAGTGGATTTCTTTGCTTCACGAAACATCAGTGGTTGTAGCTAATATTTAAAAATATCAATAGAACTTGTGCCATACAGAACCAATGGATTTTTGATTGTTGCACTAACCCTCTAATGTGAATTACTGTTTGAGTATGGTGTGAAGGAAGTTTTCAAGTGTGGAGAGAAGAGGTGATATATGTGATCAAGAAGAGTGCAAGGTCAAAGATTGGGGATGCCCCCGTGGTTCATCCAAGCATATTTTTAGAAGACTCAAGAATATAAGCTTCGGGATGCCCAAGGCATCCCCTTCACTACAAGAAATATGTTGATACCTGACTCGCAATTTTGGTCACCGAAAGGTCACATGCTTTCATTCATGACCCCTTTTTGACCAAAAATTCAAAGTCACATCCCGAGCGACTTATTCGATCGTCAATGACCCTTTTAATGGAATGGTCATATAGCCGTGCATGACCAACCAAGTTTTTTGGTCATGGCATGTCCTGCCATAGCCACATCACATCCTACATGGTCAATCCTACGTGGAAGAATCATGACCTAATAAGAAAGTCATATATCAGATTCAGCCCGGTCCATATTGCTCCTCTACACGGGCTAAGCCCAACTATTCAGCCCATTTAAATTCTTTTCTCTGTCTGATTTTTCGCCATATGGGCCTCTAGGACCAATATATTTTGGGCCAGGTAATTTTTCGATTTTGGCCTTTTATAGATAAATTTCGATTGGGGCTTTTAGGGTCCATTACTGTTTGTGCCTGGCACCTTTAAGTCCATTATGGTTTGGGCTGTGGCCTTTTGGTGTTTTCAAAATACAAACTTCAGCCAACAATCATTTGAACATCCAACAATCTTATACACAGAAACACAATAATTCATGACAATTCTATTACAATTCTCACATTATAACCGGGAGAACAAAAGCCATTGCAATTATCTCATTTCACCAGCATTTGAAAAATCAGTACATTCTTACAAATAGTTTACACAAGGGAAACATGCAAGACCTTGATGTCTTGCCAACTAGTATCAGGCGGAGTGCTGCATGATTTCAACGGCACACAACAAACCGCAGCAGTCCAACAGAACTTAGTGCTTTATCCTCTTTGCTTGTTAAGCTTGATCAACTTCTGGGTCTTCTTCATCTTGTTCCGCTTCAGCTCGTCCTACACCACAAATAGACAAACAACTCAGATCAGCAGCAGCATAGATCATCCCTTGTTTGCTTCCCTAGAGAGAAACTACTACTTGGAAGCAAACAAATCATCATAGGCAACATAGATGAGCAATTCAAATTCCTAGAAGTAATGAAAATAAAGTGAACTGAGCCTAGGTTATTCCAAAGATTACAGGCTCGTCTATTAGGTTTTTAATTGCGTTCAGTTGGGGAATTTTCACATTACAAGCTTGGTGACATAGCAGAAGGGAGAAACTCGGATGAAAAACTAACCTGTATGAACAAGGGAGCAAAGAGAGAAGATTGATATCATTATTGTCTGGTAGAAGTTGATGGTGTCTTGCAGCCTTGACGCAGCAGCAAGGTCATCACTGTGAGCACCCTACAACATTTGAAAACAGAACATAGGAACAACAAAAAAAACCTCAGGTTCGCACCAAGTAAATCATTTTTCACCACTAGCTTCTATTCACTAGCTGTTGTTAAATCAGCATGAGTCTTTATATAAAATCGAATTATTATGTTCAACGCTTCACAGACTGGCAGGGGCTTCTCCCAGAAGCAAATAATGCCACAGAATTCAGAAGTGACTAAATCAATCCCACAGTTAAAGCAACGCCTAGAACCAGGAGGAGGTCCCCAGCCCATATACACCGCGGTCATGGGACCCAGACCCTCCTTGGCCACGTGGAACCTATCATCAAAATGATAACCATAATAAGAAAAGGAAAATAACAAATAAACAAAGAGATACATATGACAGGTGAGAAATATTAATGATCACCGATTCACCGTTCACAGTTTGTTTTCGACGCATGGAAACCCGAGACACTTGGAAACACAAGACTTGGCTGGGATCAGAACATGCATGGAAGTAGGCAGGCAGGTTGCAATTATGTAACAGCTGCAGGAGATGAGAGACAACAGGACACGCATTTAATCAATGGAAAAAAGGACTTAGAGAGAAATCAAAGAGACTCATGCAGATCAGTTTCGGGATGTACCACTCAAGAAGGAAAATAGCAAGGCATGAAAATTCATTAGAGAACTAAATAAAAGTAAGTACTTACAATGCAACAATAATTGACACAACCAACACAACATAAATAGAGGAAATTTAGCTTGATACAACAGCAACTATGGTACTAAATAACAGTAAGAAATTATAGCAGCTATCGTACTAAGAGCACTACCAGTAGTAACAGATGGAGACAATTTATATTGATACGGCAAAGACGATTGGCTATTAGCAGATCGTACTTCAGGTCTAACTACATGTGCTAAACATAGTTGCTCTCAAGTATTAATTCAGGAAATTCATGACACAAGACTAGATTTATAGTAGCTATTCATACAGGAACAATCATACATGTTTAGCAAGTCCAAACAATCAATACATGAACAATCATACAGAGTTTAGCCAATGCATGGAACAATTCAGATTCTTGTCATATATACAGGAACAATCAACTCATTTTTTGTCATATATTACTGAACTTGCCATACATGCATGAGTTGGTTTCTACTGAACTAGGAGGCATGAGTAACTTTAGCCAATACAGGACCAGTGTACATACTACCTCACTATCAGATCAAAACATGACCAAGCAGGTGATATAAACAAAACCAATAAACAAGCAGGAGCAGTACACTAAGCATGAAGTCATGTTGTGTTTCCTTGTTAATTGATTTTTTTTTTTTTACAGGGAGTGATGTTAATTCTCAGAGGTATCAATGGAAACTCCTTATGAACTAGATGGGAGAAAATTGTAGAGGGGGAGAAGGGGAATTAGATGCGTACGGTGTGGAGGCCTGGGGAATGCTGCCTGACCCGAGAACGTGATCAAGGAGACAGCCAGAACAGATAATAGAGGAGTGGCCTGCCCCCGAGAATTTCATCGTTATCTGCCGCTTGAAGAAGCTCTCCGTGCCCTCTTCTGCAAGCCCGTCGTCATCGGTATCGGCCTTGCCAGGAGGGGCGGATCCGGTGGCTGCGTCTTCTAGAGGAGGTTAGATTTGGCGGTGGTGTGGCCGTGAAGGATCCGTCGAGGGTCGTCACTGTTGCAAGAAATACAGAAGACTCAGAGAGGGAGAGAACAATCTAGGGGTTGGGAGAGAAATGGATGGGGAAGACCTTAACGCGAGCCAGCAGGTGAGGAGACGCGTCCTTCGCACGAGGCGCAGAGGCCACGGCCAGCACCACCGTAGCTGGAACATGCCATGGAACTTCTTCCTACACAAGTAGACTAGGCAGTTAAAAGAACAAATATGGTTCTAGACGAGCTCTGCTAGGACACACCAAGGCATTATACACAAGCAGCAAGGATCAATACGCTCTCTTCTTATCTATTCTATAACCAGAATCAGCATACCAACAAAGATACGGACTAGCTTATCCAAACAGGATCTGTTCAAAATCAAGCAAACCACATATACAACAGCATTCAGATCAGTAACAATAAGAGGAGACCATTATATAAAAACACTAGTTACATGAACTACTAACCATGGACAGGAATTTTACCAAGCTATAAATCAAACTCTAAGTAACATAATTCTATATGGCTATGTAGACAAATCATCAGCATCTCATGAACCAAATCAAGCATATTATGTCCTCGTGACCTTACTCTTGAAGCCTCTGAGCTAGAAAAGAAGCTAAACTTGAATATGAGCTAAACCACACGAAGAAGTTCCACATAATCGCCACGGCTTGATTTCTACAAGGAAACAAGAAAAGCTCACCAGAGGAGGGATTAGCCGAGGCCAAGCGTCACAACCACCACGGCTGCGAGCCGGTGAACACGCTGCCATCGCACGGTGGCAGGAGCCGAGGAGTTAGTCGCATGCCCCCGGTCGTAGGCCTGCCGCTGCGCCGGATCCGACAGCAGCGCGTAAACCTCGTCCAGCATCACCGCCATGTCGTGGTTGGAGGAGGATCCATCTGTGGCGGGGCTGTGATGGCTAGGTTGAGACTCCAAGTGTAGAGTGCGTAGCTAGTGGCAAGCCTTCTTCCCCACGAGGGTGGCTCGAGGGTTTATATCGAACTCTTGGGGAGCCAGTATTTCAGCAGTTGTCTTCCAAGCTTCCTCCAGGATCCTGCAAACAAGTAGAGAATTTTGCGCCCTCAACCTCACCAAGTGGTTGTCAAGCACAAGGTGTGAGACTTCTAAATTGCAATGCAAAACTGAAAGTAAATGTGCAATAATTAAATCTACTACTAAATGCAAATGAGAAAATAAATATGCAATGGATTGTTTTTGTATTTTTGTGATGCAAGTGGTGATGGAGATAATGTAAATTCGAATTGGAGATGCAAGTAAAGTAAAGTGCAAGTAAATTAAATTGCAGCAAAGTAACTAGAGTGTTTTCTTATATTTAAAATAGGACCAGGGTTCATGGTTTCACACTTGCATTCTCTCAAATAAAGTGGTAGACGGTGGACATAAAGAATTACATGTGAGATTACAATAACATGTTTAACATTGAGTACTTTCATATGGGCATCACGTCCTAGCATAGAGATCTCTACGGTCATATTGATCCCTCTTATACTCCACCAAGATGCGAAATAAATCATAACACCTCGATAATTAAGGAAAAACTAGAGTATAGCTTTAAGCAATGTGACATGAAGTTGAAGTAAGAACTTGCTAGATCTAGTCATGGAGATTGATTAGTGTCACTTCAAATCCCCGGTAACAAGGTACTCCTTTTTGTCCCTAGTGAGGTAACTAAGAATGGTTTAACAAAACCTAAGTGGATCGCTGAACTTCTATCACTTTCACAGCACTAGCCACCCCCCGTTACTCCAACTAATGCACCCATCACCTCACACATGGTCTCAAGAACTAGATTGATCAAAGCTAGCAAATAAGAACGGGGTACATAAGATACATCTACTCAAATAACTCAAGAGAAACAATTGCAATCTCAGATTCAATAACTCATAGAAAAGATCCACCACATAGGAATTACAACGGTGCTCGTAATCATGTGAGGCAGCATACAGATCTAATTAGTGAAGCACATAGAGAGAGATACAAGTGCTACTTCCACAAACCCATAGCCCTGGGGTGGACTACTCCCTCTTCATGGAGATGTCGATGGAGATGACGTTGGAGGGGTAGGAGATCACACCGGCGGTGCCCCGCCGGAGTTTCCCCTCCAATCTGGAACTTCTGGTCTCTGTTTCGGTGTTTCGGTGTTTCGGCGGCGCTCTCCTCCGTAAGGGTACGGGGGACCCTTTTTATAGTCGGTTTTAGGTCAAGACGGAGTCGGTAAGTCGAAGATGGAAGGAATTGGGGCCACAGGGGCCAAAAGGGGGCCTCTCACGCGGCCAAGGAATCTGGCCGCGTGGAGGGTCCTCTTTTGGGCCTCCTTGCCCAATTCTCGTGGATCCTTCGCCCGCAAGTCTTCTCCTTCCAAGAAAATGACCCCCGCAGATTTTCAGGTGATTTCACGGAAGTTTACCCCCTGAAACGTCAAAAATATAGAAAACGGGGTTTCTGACAGGCAGGGTTAATTCCATAAAAGTTGGGGGACTTTGTAATTTAACCCCAAAATACTATAAAACATTGAACTATACCCTTATATGATGCAATATGTAATAGAAAACCATGTGAAAATATGCAAAATTCATCTATGCATTTTACATGCATCAACATCCCCAAGCTTAACCCATGCTCGTCCTCGAGTATGAAGGTGATAAAACTAAGATGGGTTTTGCATATTGAAACAATCATGGGATATCAAGGAGGATTATTCATGCTACATATAATCAAATGATTAATACTAGAAATGAGTAGCAATATACAATTCATGTTGTAAGAAATATCAATATGCAAGCAAAGATGCTTCATGAAAGTTCACAAAGTGTAAATGAAATAAAAGCACTATGGACCAAATGCATACACAAAATAAAAAATAAAATCCTATATTGGTCAAAGAATAGCATAATGGAGAATAGAAAATATAGTGGACACTTTGGAGAAAATTGAGAGAGGTAAAAACATGATCAAGTCTTATTTAGCCTCTAAATTATTCAACTAAAATTACTAATTGAAATGTGGTATCCATTGATCTAGGACTCTCATTGCCCCTTTATCACTAGCATCTTAAATGGTGAATCGTAATGACATCATAGAGAACCGCAAAGAGGTACCTCTTGCCCCATGACATGGAAACAAGCCCATGTTACAATGACAAGACAAACAAACGGAGTAGACTCATCATCCTTTTTATTTTCATTCACTATTATGCATAGCTTCTTATTTTATTGTAGGATGTGTTGTAGAGTCATTCAAGCTGTAAGTAAATTTCCACCATGATAAATCATGGCTTGGGTTAGCGGCCCAATGCGTTTCTCTAGTCATATAGATACTTACTCATCAAAACTTACTATTCCTCTATTTCATTTCGGCATGGCAGGAGTCCAAAAACAAAAGTACATGATATCAACCAAATGTAATTTTTTTGTGCAATGTTGAAAGCTTTCCGGTGATACACGTTTATAGCTAGCTCCCAACCACACACTTGTCAAACGCAAAACTTGTGGCTCCCATTATTGGGTCATATTTATTAGATGCATAAAAAGTAAAGTGTGCCTTCAAAAGTTCGTGAGAGTCCTATCCCAAGTTCAACCCATGACAATTAATAAAGTGAATATCTTAATTTAGAACATAAATAACACAATAACATGGTGAACATACTCGGAATAGCAATGAAGCTAATGAGAAGATATGGCGGACTCACTGGAAATACTTGGCTAAGGAGTGTTGGAAACAAGTTTTTACTTGTTGGAATTTTTAAATTTTTGGGCTAGCAAGAGGGAGATAGTTGACCAGATACTATGCATGCATATGTCCATATAACTACTCATTGCATGACAAACTAAATAAACCAGCAATTAACATCAAGGGCATGAATAAGAGATAGCTCAAGACAACATTATTGCAAATTTCTACACATAAAAAGCCTATAAATCATGCAAACATATGTAGCTCTTCAAATCAACCATGGCATCCCTATTCCAAGTCATAATAATAGCATCCAATACATTCCAACCGAAAACTCCAGTAGCTCAATCTCATATAAAATGATGGTGGTGGTCTTATCAAAACAAAAATAAAAACAAAAACTAGAGTCCTACGATAAATGCTTTGCTTAGAAAAACAGAAAGTAGACATGTGCTAACCAAAAGAGTGTAGATCCAGTGGGGTGTTCATCACATCCCCAAGATTATCACCATTCTTGGATTTCTTGAGGCGCAGCTCCATCTATTCCCTGTGAAAAAACTTCACAAAACATGTTTCTCCCATTCTTTTTCTGTGGGGTGAGATTAGCAAGGACAAACAAATCACATGCTTGCTATGCAAAATTCCAAATCAAATGCTCCATTAGATAGACAATAAGGTTCATTATGTTGTATGTTCACTCTCTTGCTTGAAAGAATCATGGAAATTCGATTCCCAAGCCCAAAGAGTTTATAAAACAAAAGAAGGCAGAATCTGTCCAGAAAAGCAAAAGCAGCAAAACGAACGTTTTTCCCTAAGCTAGACTCGTCAAAACATTAAGCCATTTTTGTGCTTACAGAGGACGAAAATTTGCAGAACATACTTAAAAAATTAGCTCAATCCAACATACCAATAAAAAACGAAAAATCATACGGTGAGCAGACTCGTGCTGAAACAGAAATTTCATGCACTAGGATAGCAACTTATAAGTCCAAATGGGTTTGACTTGACTCTTTATTGAAAACTCCAGAATTAAAACAAAAAAACTAATCTCTTCAGACAGCAAGAGGACACTAGGAAAATCCAAACAAAAACAACCGGGTTGCCTCCCGTAAAGCGCTTTCTTTATAGCCATATAGCTAGGCTTTACTTACTTGACAATCAAGAGGGATAAAGCTCATGAGGGAGCTTGTTCTTCAGCATGCCCCTCTTCCTTGGGAAGTGCTCCATGCTTTTCTTGTGAGGGAACTGAAACTTTGTCGTGGGATAATCACGGCAGACGTTACCGGCGGTAACTTGTCTTGGGGCAATTCGACTCTGGTGTTTGGGAGAGGGTCTGGCTCAAGGGAAACCATGGTGATACACGATTTGGTAGCCGGCAATCAAGTTGCCGAGTCTCCGATCTGAATATATTATCTCAACTCTCGTGTTACAAAGGATACTCGAATATCTCGCGATTGTATGATCACTTGTCGATCTAACCCTAGGGGCCGGCTTATATAATATCCGGACCCCCTAGCTTACCGTCCAAGGCATACTCGGAATCCTACCCGGACACTGCTTACAAACCCTAAGTTTCCCTATCGGAACCCACTAACCGGGTTACGAGGCCTACACTCTTGGGCCTTCTAGAAACTCATTTTCCTTAAGCCGGATCTTGCGCGGCGTCCTTTGGGCCGAGTTACGCCTCACCGTTAGCATACCGGGTTATCATCCCTCCATCAGTAGTCCCCAGAATAGCTTGGGCTTCACGGGATCCTCCTTGAAACGCATGTTATTCCCAGCAAAAATAACAAACACACAAGTTCATAGAGGCCGGGTTAGGTTTCTTTGATAAACATCTAGGCCTAACTCCACTGGTGGTCCATATAATAACCCGGCTTTCTCCAGATCCACCTTCATTTTCCCGGGTCAATATTCCGAGAAAAACGCAGGAGATCCGGCTCATTTCGTTTGTTAACTGGCCCGGATATCGCGGAAGAGATTCACTTCCACTCTTTTCCGGATATCACGCACGGGCACTTAACGCATATCCCAAAATTTCCGGGCGGGTATCCCTCTCCAAAAATTTCGGATCCCGCCCCCTAGTCTAGGTTTTCCACCCGCACCTATAAATAGGTGCCTAGGGGGTGACCTAAACCTAACGGCTCATTTCCACTTCTCCTCTCTCACCCATCTCACCTTCTACCTCCGGTGATGCCCCATTGCTCGAGCTCGTCGTTGCGCCGCCACGGAGCCCACCGGAGAGCGACCGGAAGCAAGCCGCCGTCTACGCTCCGCCTCCGCTCGCGCCGTTCCGCCGTCAAGCTCCGCCACCGCGCCCGCAAGCTGCCCGCCGGGGGTTCCAAAGGGGCACCACAGCTGTGCCATCTGCCGCCGTCGCGCCACCCTCCAATCCGCTCCGGTGAGCTTCCTATCTCCATTGATTTCAGCTCCAAACCTTCCGTTTGATCTAGATTGGATCTAGGTTTGCCCGCGGGATAGTTTCTTGCTCCACACCGAATTAGGTCACTCAACTTCATCCTAGATTGCTTAATCTCTCAATAATAGATCTAATTTCACTCTCCTATTACTCGCAATCATAAGTTTCTCCGCGAATTTCTCTGGGAATTTTCCAATCTAGATGCAGTCCGTTTAAGATTTCCGCGGTTGTTCTTCGATACCCAGACAATGCTCTATTTCCGGATCTTCTATTTTCACTAGTTAACCAGACAATCAACTCCTTTTCATAATGGTTCACTGATACTAGGATTACCGATCATTTCCATAACTGTTCGTTGATAGTCGGATAACTCGTAGTTTCCGTACTGCTTATCGATACTGCCTGTTGATACTCGGATAACTCATAATTTCTATGCTTCTTACTGATACTACTTGCGTATACTCGGATAACTCATAATTCCCGAGTCTTAATGTTTCGTACTCTTTGCCTTGCATTTTGCAGACCAAGCAAATGGCTCCAAAGAACAAGGGCAAACAGCCGGCCAAGCCAAGGTCGACCCAATCCATCTCCGCCAACTGGGCACGGTCTTCCGTGACCCAAGCCAAGCTAGAAGAGCTCGCCGAGTCTGGCGTTCTCCCTCCTCAGAAGGAGATCCAATGGAGAGTACCGGGTGACGAGACCCGGCCTACCCCCAACCCCAATGAGGCAATCTGCTTCGTTGAGCACGTGATCCGGGGGTTTCACCCCCCGGGTCACTCTTTTTTCCGTGAAGTCCTCAGCCACTATGGCCTCCGGGTATTCGACATAGGGCCTAACTCTATGTTGAACATAACCCACTTCATAGTCCTTTGTGAGTCCTACTTGTGCATCCCACCAAATCTGCCTTTGTTTATCGAACTTTTCCAATGCAAACCGTGCCGCGAAAGTGGTGACGGGGAGTTTCCATCCAACGCCGTAAAAACTCGCCTATGCCGACTCTAAGTCTTAACTCACATGTTAAGCATTGGCAGCAATCTTTCTTCTATTGCCGGGACACCTCCCCACCCGGCGAGAGAAAATTGCCGGGTTACTCGGAGGGCCTCCTAGATCTTTCTGACACCTTTAACGCTTTCGCCTCTGAGTCGGAAAGAGAATCCATCCAGCCCCACCTGGCCAAGATAGCCGTCCTTTTCGCCCATGGTCTTGCTGGGCTTAACTTGGTTAAGACTTGGGTAGATTTCCGGATCCCGCCCAACTCTATTCGCCCCAAGTTGATGTGCGAGTACTCGGGGCACGTCACGGACGCGCTCCGTTATTCTTCAAGGAATTACCCGGCTGGGGATACCAACAAGACCATCAAGAGCTTCCTGACTAAGAAGCTGGAGGTGATAAAAAATATAGTCGGGTTAGCGCCGTTCACCCGGGATAACCCGGCTCCAGCGGTAAAATCCGACACTTATCCACTTATTCTTGTACTTTGACTTTATACAACTACTAACCCTCACTTTTATGCCTTTATCTTAGGCTGATAATGTTTTCTGGAATATCGAGACCCCTCCCAACTCCGGGAACCCGGAGGAAGAAGAAGAACCGGCTGACACTGACGAAGGTATCACCCGGATTTCAATCACCTTAACCTCTGTTAATTTGCTTTCCCGTTTTCTCTCTTTTTCCGACTGTGTATCTGCGCCTTTCAGGGATGGATGATAAGGATGACAAGGATGACCAGGGAGACCCGGAAGAAACTGAGAGTGACAAAAGCGAGGCTGAGCCGGAAGTCGAGGTCGGAGCCAAGAGGAAAACCCGGGGGGTCGTCTTCAAGGTTCCCTACTCTTCCATGTCCTCCAAACCCTATTCTTTTGATAATATGCGTGAACTTAACCGTCAGTTATCCAATTCGCCACACTTGAAGGATCCGCCTCCGACCAAGCGCAGGGTAACCCGGAATTCCCCGGGTGATGATCCCCTCAACCCGGGTATTCCCACGTCCCCGGCTCGTCGTACTGGTACTTCTCCATCGCATCCCTCCAACTCTCCTCAAAGACACCCTTCCCCAAATCATCCATTAGCCGGACAGCTCCGGGTCTCACTCTCGGATTCTGTGACAGCCTCATCCGCGTCTAGCAGCGAACTTCCTGCAGATTTCGTGGTGAATGCCGGGTAAGTTATATTTCCGGCTAAGCAATATACTAGTCCTTTTGATAGCCTTCAATTTTTGCTGCTAATCACTTCTCTTTTCTTTCCTTAGTGCCCAGGTCTCGATCAGTGATCCGGATAACATGGACACAGACAACCGGGAGACGGAGGGGCCGGTTGACGATATGGACGCCGCGACTGGCGGTGGTGGTGAAGAGAACCAAGAGCAAGACCCCCTAACTGACTCGGCCCGGCAGGAAACCGGGTCTCCCAAGCCATCTGAAGAAGCAGAAGACGACGACGTCGAGATCCTGGACACAAGGATGGGCACTACCAATCCGGACACCCAGGCAACCCGGGTCTCGACCCCAAAGTCGGAGAAGATTCGTCCTCCGAGTGATCAGGCCGCCGGCTCTTCCGGTGTCAAGCCCGAGGATATGACCTTCACCCAGATGCTCGACGCCCTGCATACCTTGAGGGCTGACGAAGAAAATGTCCTTGAAGCCCTGATAGCCAAACATGAGGTAAATCCGTGTAATATTGCCTGTATATTTGTCTAGTCCCCAAGTTCTAAGTGAACTTATTGATAATTTTCTTGGAACTTTCATAGTTTATCCAACTGATAGTTTGCTTTTATCCTGCTAACCCTTCCTTGTGTTTCCCCCATAGGCCTTCATGACCCACTCGGAGAAAGCATTGGCGAAGTCCACCAAACTCCTCGAGAAGGAGGCGACTCTACGTGAGTCGGCTGAAGCTGATGCCAAGAGGACAGGGAAAATCGCAAGGAAATATAGAAAGAGGGCTCATGCAGCAGAAGATGAACTGACCAAGATTTCCGTTCAGATTGCCGACACATATCGTGCTTTGACTGGTAACTATTCCTAACTTAATAATTATAACCCGGATTCTCATTCTGATAAATAGTCGGATTTCCTTACTCACTGCTTTTTTCTATTTTCTGCAGGTCCGGATGATGTGACTCCGGATGAAGATGATATCGCAAAGCTGAAAACCATCAAGAGCACGATCCGGCAACTCTGTGCCGGAACCAAATGGATTCTCTAGGATCTGAAGTGGCCGGGTGTTGGGCATGGTAACCTGAAGACGCTGCTGGACGCGTGTTCCACTATCCCTGAGTGGATTGAGCACTAGAAACGCTCGTCCTGCCGGGTTGGAGTAACCCGGGGGCTTGCGCTTGCTAAGGCATATTTTTCGAAACTTGAGCAACCCAAGCTCGTAGGCGGGTTTCCAGAGTTCAACCATGACGGCTCCAGGTTCTCAGTGAAGAACTTCAAGGCTATTCAAAAGGAGGTTTGTCACTCGGCCAGCATAATTGCCGATGGTTTGGATGTCAGTTCGATTACCCCAGCGTATGATGCTGATGACAAGGCAGTTAAGTCGGATCTTCCCAAGCCATACGATATGCTGGCCCGATGGAAGGCGGAGGCTGCTCAGGCGAGAGAAGATGCCGCGAAGAAGAAGGCTGAGGCCGATTCTGCGCCTGCTACCTCCACGCCAGTCGTTCCTCCTCCCGCACGGGCCGGCACTACTGCTGACCCGGGTGCTGCTGCCACCAAGAATGCTGAAGAACAAGGCAAGGAGCAAGACCCGGCTGCCAAGGGCAAGGGCAAGATGGACGACTCGGCCCAAGATGCCGAGTGAACTTTTTATCGGCAACCGTCTCAGGCACTTTATCCGGCCAATGGGCCTTTTTAAAACAATTATTCTTTTGATAGCGCGCCTGTGCGCTTTATGATACTACTATCCTGGCTTGTAATACGTTTTAATACCTTAATATATTTCGTGGCCCTTCTGGCCTTTTGCTTGAATTTGATATTTCTTGACTTTGGGCTTTTTCATCTCTGTTTTTCCGACTTGCTGCTATGGTTCCTCTTGTGAGTCTCGGTTTCCGGGTCTCGTGGGTTTTGACTAGTGGACTTTTTTCTAAGTCCCCAAGTCCCCAAGACTCGGATTTTTGGGTTTTTGAGCTGAATAGCTGGATAATTTGTTTCTGTTTTCAAATTCCCAAGTCCCCAAGGCCCGAAATTCCGAGTCTAGGGTGTTTGGGTCTGTCGAAAGGAACAAATTGTTACTGCTAAGCCCAAAACCTAGAGCCATTTCACATAGGGTTTGAAGTTATGCTTAATATACCTTGAGTTTCCGGCTATTAACCTTGTACTCTGCATAACTTGTGGTTTAGATGACCCTTTTGACCTTCTTCTACTGTAAGCCGGCTTTCGCGTGGATAATCAATGTTGCTACAGCTGTACGAAGACATGGTCAGGCAAGTCCCACTGGGCATCATGACTGATTGTAATCATACGCTAGCAAAGCATGCCACTTAGTGCGAGTCACATCAAGCTTAAGCAAGAAAAGTCAAGAAAGTTTGGCTCCTTTGTCCGGTTATAAGCTTGCAGCCGTACTTATTACAAGTAATCGGCCCTTATAACTCATTGGCATCGCGGGCGGGTCTTTGAGTTTGCAACTGTGCTATTCAAGCAATCAGCCCCCAAGACCTATATATATGCAATTTACTAGAAAAAACTAATATACTGAAAGCAATGAATAACACTTACCTGGAAGAAAAATAAGAACACAACAGAAATATAAGAGACTTAATAAGAACACACAAAAAGGAAACAATAAATTGTTTAACCATCTCTTTATTGATATGAGAAAAGTTAGGTCAGCAAGCCGCCTCATTAAAAACCCTCCAGTCCCCTTAGGTACCCTGGATAGGAAAAGAGTGCGTCTGAAACCTGCTGCCTGTTACATCGTGTAATTCCACTTGTGAATCTAGCCTAAACTAGGTATAGTAGGGACGCAGCTGAACTACGTTCCAAGGTCTTTCTCTCTCTTGCATAGATGAAGTGGTGTGAGCGGTTTCATTAACAGTAGCCGACTCTTCCCTTGCATCTACCAAGTAATATGATCAGTTGTGCAGATTCCGGCTTATGATGAACGGTCCCTCCCATGGCGGGGATAACTTGTGTTTTCCTTCCTTTGACTGTACCAGGCGCAGAACCAGGTCTCCTTCCTGGAAGACCCGGGTTTTGACTCTCCGGCTGTGATATCTCCTCAGATCCTGCTGGTATATGGCTGATCTCTCCAAAGCTTGTTCCCTGTGTTCTTCTAACATATCCATGGCGTCCTGCCGGGTCTTCTCGTTCTCCACCTCAACGTAAGCCGATACTCGAGGCGAGTCATGGATGATATCACTCGGCAGCACCGCTTCTGCACCATAAACCATGAAAAACAGTGTCATCTGAGTAGATCTATTAGGTGTAGTATTGATACCCCAAACCACTGAGGGTAACTCCTCAACCCATGCTCCAGTAGCTCTGATACATGGGACTCGCAATCGTGGCTTTAATCCACGAAGTAACTCCTAATTTGCCCTCTCCACCTGTCCATTGGCTTGTGGATGAGCTACGGAAGCTATGTCAAGCCGGATTCCGTTGTTGCCACAGAATTTCTCCATCTCACCAAGGGACATGTTGGTTCCATTGTCGGTAATTATACTGTGAGGATACCCGAACCGGTAGATAATCCTTTTCAGGAACTTAACTGCCGTAATCGCTTCACAATTGGTAACTGGCATAACTTCAACCCACTTGGTAAATTTATCGATAGCCACCAGGAGATGTGTCTTTTTGCAAGGTGACATGTGAAAGGGGACAACCATGTCCATACCCCAAACGGCAAAAGGCCAGGTCAAAGGGATTGTTTGCAACTCCATAGCCGGTACATGGATTTGGCGGGCGTACCTTTGACATCCATCGCACCTTGCCACCAACCGTTCCGCATCTGCTAAGGCTGTGAGCCAGAAGAAACCGTGCCTATATGTTTTGGCCACAAGGGACCTTGTGGATGCGTGATGCCCACAGTCGCCTTTGTGAATCTCTTTCAGGATTTGCCGGCCTTCTTCTGGTGCCACACAGCGCAAAAATACTCCGGCAGCACTCCTTTTATATAACTCCCCATTGATGATGGAATACCCTTTTGCTCGCCTCAGAATTTTCCTTGCTAGTACCTCTTGCTGTGGTAACTCGCCCCGTGATAGGTAAGCTAGAAACGGCTCTGTCCACTCGGGAACAGTGCGTATTGTGGCCACGAGCTCCAAATCCGGGTCTTTGTTAGCCAGTTCTTCCTCAGACTCGGTTTTAACTGACGGCCGCCATAACTTGTCCAGGAACACATTGGGTGGAACCGGCTCTCTGCGCGAGCCGAGTCTGGCGAGTGCATCTGCTGCCTCGTTTTTTCTTCTATCTATATGCTCCACCTCGTACCCGGAAAAACACCCGGCAACCCTGTCCACCTCTCTGCGGTATGCTGCCATAGTTGCATCTTTTCTATCCCAAGTTCCCGAGACCTGCTGTACCACAAGGTCCGAATCTCCATAGCACCGTATCCTCTTAATGTTCATTTCCTTGGCTATCTTCAATCCATGCAACAATGCCTCATACTCGGCCACGTTGTTGGAACAATCAAAGTGAATCTGCAACACGTAGCTCAACTTGTCTCCTTTGGGTGATGTGAGCACCACTCCAGCTCCTGATCCCTCGTATTGCTTGGAACCATCAAAGTGCATTATCCAAGACTCGGAACTTGGAGTCGTTGTGGGCATGCCTGTGTGAGTCCAATCATTAATGAAATCAACTAGAGCTTGAGATTTGATTGCTGACCTGGGCTCGTAGTTGATGTGATAATCTCCCATTTCGATCGCCCACTTGGCTATTCTACCTGTTGCATCCGAGTTTCTGATGATATCCGACATTGGTATAGAGCTAACCACTGTTATGGGGTGTTCCTGAAAATACGGCTTCAATTTCCGGCTGGCCATGAAGACCCCGAAAACCAGCTTCTGCCAATGTGGGTAGCGCTGCTTTGCTTCTGATAACACCTCGCTGACATAATAAATCGGCCTCTGAACCGGGTGATCTTTTCCATCCTCCTTGCGCTCAACAACGACCACTTCACTAACCGCCCGGGGCCCGGCTGCGACGTATAGTAACATGGGCTCTTTAGGGCCCGGGGCTGCTAGGACTGGTGCCTCAGATAGCTGCTTCTTTAGTGCCTCGAACACCTCATCCGCTTCTTGGTCCCAAATGAATTTATCAGATTTCCTCAAGAGCCGGTACAAGGGTATTGCTTTCTCTCCGAGTCTTGATATAAACCGGCTCAGCGCTGCTACGCACCCCGTAAGCTTCTGAACATGCTTCAGGTTTTCTAGCTTTTTCAGACTCTGGATAGCTTTGATTTTATCCGGGTTTGCTTCAATCCCTCTCTCTGAAACAATGAAACCGAGTAACTTTCCTGCTGGAACTCCGAATACGCACTTTTTCGGGTTAAGTTTCATCTGGTATCTTCTTAGGTTCTTGAATGTTTCCTTTAGATCATCGATAAACGTTTCCGCTTTCCTGGTTTTGATCACCACATCATCCACATAAGCATGAATGTTGTGTCCGATTTGGTCCTCAAAGCACTTCTGAATACACCGTTGATAGGTTGCGCCAGCGTTCTTCAATCCAAAAGTCATGGTCTTGTAACAAAAGGCCCCAAAAGGGGTTATGAACGATGTTTTCTCCCAGTCTTCCTTCTTGAGCTTGATCTGATGATACCCGGAATATGCGTCCAGGAAACATAATAGGTCACTTCCAGCCACTGCATCTACGATCTGATCTATCCTTGGGAGTGCAAACGGATCCTTGGGGCAGTGCTTGTTGAGACTCATATAATCGATGCACATCCTCCACTCGTCAGTATTTTTCATCACGAGAACCTGATTTGCCAACCAGTCCGGGTGAAATACTTCCATGATAAAGCCGGCTGTCAACAGCCGGGCAATTTCTTCGGCGATAGCCCTTCTTCTTTCCTCATTCATCTTTCTCAGTCCCTGCTTCACGGGCCTGGACTTGGGATCAACGTGCAAACTGTGCTCTGCCAGCTCTGTAGGGATACCTGGCATATCGCTAGGCGTCCAAGCAAACACATCCTGATTTGAACGAATGAACTCCACAAGTGCTTTTTCCTGCTCATCATCCAGGTTAGATCCTATGGCAAATTGCTTGGAGGGATCACCTTCGACGAAGGCCACCATCTTGGTATCTTGGGCTGCTTTGAATTTTGCTCTCTCATCCTCGGTGTTTGGCCTCTTCAGCGCTGTCCTGTCATCCGGGTCTACTTGAGACCGTTAATACTTGAGCTCCTCCTTTCTACAGGCTTGTTCTGCCATTGCCGCATCTCCTTCGTCACACTCAGCCGCTATATCCCGGCTCTCATGTATGGTGATGGTCTGCTTAGGACCCGGGATTTTTAGTTGTAGGTACACGTAACACGGCCTGGCCATGAACTTGGCGTAAGCCGGCCTCCCAAATAGCTCGTGATAAGGACTGCGCAACTTCACCACTTCGAAGGTGAGCCACTCCACCCGGAAATGATCCTTTGACTCTCCAAAAGCAACCTCCAGAGTGATCTTTCCCTCAGGGCACGCCGAGTGACCCGGCACAATCCCGTGAAAAACTGTTGAGCTCTTTTGTAGCTGAGACTCCTTGAGACCCATGCGTAGAAAAGTTTCCCAATATAGGATGTTGATGCTGCTTCCGCCGTCCATTAAGACCTTTTTCAGCTCATAACCATTAACCTGTGGCGCAACCACCAATGCTAGGACTCCCGGGTGTTCTATACTCTCCGGGTGATCTCTTCTGCTCCATGTTACGTCTTGCTCCGACCACCTCGGGTATCTTGGGACAGCCGAGGAAACCGAGTTTACGGCCTTCTTCAGTATCTTTCTATCCTTGTTAGAAGTTCCTGTAGTGTGAACGTGGTACTGGCCCAATTGCTTGGGGTTGGCTTGGAAACCTCCAGCTCCTCCCTGGTTATTGCCCGGATTCCCAACTCCCGGGTTGCCTACTGGGGGTGGGCCGTTGCCCGGGTTTCCACCCGGACCCGGTCCTCCTCCGCGGCCTGCGCCTCGCATAGCCTTGTTTACTTCCTCGTTCTTCCATCTCTGCAAATCCGCACACTGTTCCAATGAGTGGTTAGCCGGCCTTCCGTTCCTGCTGTGTTTCGGGCACGCCATTCTGAAGATATCCCAGTTGTTACCCGGCCTTGGTGGCCCTTGATAATTTCCTCCGTTATGATTTCCTGCGTTGAAATTTCCCTCTACTCTGGGCCTTGAAGACCCGGCTTCTGTGCTGGCGACAAACTCTTAATTCCCCTCGAACGGGTGCTTGTTCTGGTTGTTCCCGCTGTTACCTCCATGGTTACCCGGCGTAGATCCATTGCCGGTTCTTCCATTATTACCCGCATTTTCTTTTGCTTTCTTGTCATCAACGTCCTCTTCTGTGGTATCCGTAGCAGCATGTTTGTTGCACGCATCCATTAGTTCTCCCATCGTAACTTCTGAAGAATTCCGACTGGATTTCATGCGAGTTAACTTCTGCACTAAAGGCGTATACTTGCATGTCTTGGCCATAGCTTGCAACGCGTCCTTCGGCTGAATGTCTGTAGATGAATGCAATATCTCCATAACCCGGCGCACCCAGCTGCGCGCTGATTCTCCCTTCTTCTAGACACACCGTTCTAGGTCGTCAATAGTGAATAGCTTCCTGCACGTTCCATGAAAGTGCTTGATAAACGCAGTTTTCAACTCTCCCCGCGACTTGATAGATCCTTCCAGTAAATTGGTGAACCACAACTTTGCTGCTCCTTCCGACATCATTAAGTACATGAACTTGGCTTGAAGATTTTCAGATGCATTGCGAATCGACATAGCCATCTCATAACTGCTTAACCATGTTTCTGGATCCATAGTCGGCTCATAATTCACTACTTTACCCGGTTCCTTGAATTTATCCGGGTAAGGCTCAGCCCTGATGTTATCCGTCGGACACTTGGGTCCGGCGAGATTAGTCGGTACTGGCCTCACCCGGGAAACATGCGATCCTGCGGGGGGTACGGCTGGACGTGGCGCTACTGCTGGTCCGTGCACCGCAGAACCGGCCGCGGCTCTCCTGGCTCTGGAACTATCCACAATAGCTTGTGCTGCTGATACTGCTGGTGCTGCTTGAACGCGGGGAGGAGGCGGCATTTGCTGCTGCTCTGCCCTCCGTCGCGCTGAAATCGTTTGAATAAGGTGTTCCATGCATTCCACTCCTATTATCCGGGCAATTAACCTGCTGAGCCACCGCCGTATGCAGCAAATCGATCGCCCGCCGGGTCTGCTCCGCATGGGGTGACTCTCTTACGGGGATCTGATTTAATGGTAATGTTGCGGCATACACGTTATCCATGGGGTTATTGAAGTGACCTGGTGGCGTACGAAATCGTGATGGTGGTGGTGGTGCCGTGTTGCCGACAGGGGTCCCAGTCTGTAGTGTGGGTAACCCGGCCAGCACGTTTGCCGGCTGTCCTGCTCCAGTTGCCGGCTGATGCACAGTTTCCTGATTCACAGCCGGAATCGGCTGATCCTGGGGTGTGATGATTAGTGCGTTAGGGTTTATGACTCCACCCATCGCCGGTAATCTTGTCTGGTATCTTTGATGCACCCTGCTTGTCTCAGCCTGGAGCCGGTTTTCCAACGCGTCCAGTTCCCGTTGGCGCGTGGCTACCCCTTGCTTTTCTGCTTCCACATCCCTTCTCTGTTGCTCCAGCGCGCGGCGTGCTACCTCCAAGTCCCTGGCACGTGCCGCGGCGTTTTCCGGGGTTATCATGGTAGCTAACACTGTTGGATCCAAGACAATATTGTTACTGAACAGGGCCGGGTGTTGCGGATTCGAAGGACCTGCCCCTGGCGTCCTGTTAGCCAGGAACCCAAACATATTTGCCTGCAGCTCGCTATCCGCCGCTCGGCTGGTGACTGAAGCCGACTCTTCGTCAACCCGGGTCAGGACCGGATTTCCGTCAGCCGGATTTTGCTGCTGGGCCAATGCTTGCGCCGCTCCGACCGCGGCCGTAGTCACGTTCCCCTGATTGAGATTAGTTGCAGGGGCCGTGTAGACCGCGACCTGGCGCGCAATGCTTGGCGAAGACTCATACTCCTCCTCATCACAGCTATCTTCCTCTTACCGGTCCTCCAGCAGGTGCAAGATAGACTCGATATCATCCTCTCTTATGACCCGGCCACGCGGGGTCCATGCCGGCTCCTCTGGCTGTTCCCTCTTCGTGGTGGGCTCTTCTATCGGATCCACCGTTCCGACCGATTCTTCTCCGTCCGACTGAACGTGGGTGGCCTCTCCTGACACAGAATCAAATCCAAAATCGTCAGGGATTGAACCGGATGCACGTACCATGCCGATGAAAACGTTGACCCGGCCGATTGTCACGACAGATCCGGATTCGAGTAGATCCGACTCTGGCCCCCAGCCAAAATCGTCCACCATCTTCTCTCCGTCGGGGTTGGTGTAGATCTCGCCGATGACGAGGTTCTTCATGTTCTCCCGAGCTTCTCCCGTGATGTAAACACCCTTGGACGTAGGCCCCACGGTGGGCGCCAACTGTCGTGGGATAATCACGGCAGACGTTACCGGGTGTAACTTGTCTTGGGGCAATTCGACTCTGGTGTTTGGGAGAGGGTCTAGCTTAAGGGAAACCATGGTGATACACGATCTGGTAGCCGGCAATCAAGTCGCCGAGTCTCCGATCTGAATATATTATCTCAACTCTCGTGTTAAAAAGGATACTCGAATATCTCGCGATTGTATGATCACTTGTCGATCTAACCCTAGGGGCCGACTTATATAATATCCGGACCCCCTGGCTTACCGTCCAAGGCATACTCGGAATCCTACCCGGACACTTCTTACAAACCCTAAGTTTCCCTATCGGAACCCACTAACCGGGTTACGAGGCCTACACTCTTGGGCCTTCTAGAAACTCCTTTTCCTTAAGCCGGATCTTGCGCAGCGTCCTTTGGGCCGAGTTACGCCTCAACGTTAGCATACCGGGTTATCATCCCTCCATCAAACTTGACATTCCCTTCCTTGGAGTCTATGATTGCACCTGTAGTACGAAGAAAAGGTCTACCCAAAATAATAGGACTAGGGGATTTATCCCCCATATCCATAATAATGAAATCAACGGGTACGAAAGTCATGTGCAATTCAATCATAACATCCTTTACTTGTCCTACAGCATGTTTAGTAGAGTTATCAGCAAGGACAAATTCACTTGAGCACTTTTCTAAATTTTCTAGTTCTATCAATTCATATAATTCTTTAGAGAGTACCGATACACTAGAACCTAGATCTAACATAGCATGGTGAATTTCTTTTCCAATTGAAACTAGCACCTTGGGGATCCATGCATCCCCAAGCTTAGGAGGTATCATGGCCTCATTCTTGTACCTAGCAATTTTTTCTTGCAAGACATGATTAGCAATATAAGATCCAAAGCCAGGTTGATTAACATTTATAGTCGGACCACTAGCAAATTTTTGTAGAGTAGCAATAAGTTCTTGCAAGCTACTTTTTTCTAAATCAAGCAATGGATCCTTAATTTCAGTAAGCATCATAATTTCCTCTACTTTACTCTCTAATTTAGCTAGCATGCTTGATTCATGAGGACTAATTTCATCTTTGCTAGCAAGATAAGACATATATGGAAGTAAATATTCAGGGTACTTCACTATTTCATTCAAAGTTTCTTCTAAGCTAGTAGGGACATGCTCACTTGTATTCTCAGCAATATGATCAATATTTTCAATAATAGGAGCAGCAATAGTAATAGAATTCATTCCTACACTAGGTTGTGCTTGTGGCTTTCCTGCTGACATGCTTAATAGAGTTGCTTGATTATCAGCTAATTTTGACAATGCTTTATCTAAATTCGAAGATTGAAGTTGCATTCCTTTAATATCACTACTAATGGATGCAATAGACTTATTTAACTCATGTATCATAGCATTGTGACTAGCAACTTGTTCCATAAGCAATTTATTAAATTCAGAAATTTCACTAGAAGGCTTCCACTTATTTTCATTAGCATTAGGATATGGAACAAAAGGTTTATTTGGCACATAGGGAGGTTTACTATATGAATTGTAAGCATTAACAAAACCATTGCTACCATAATTCCTAACAAAATTAACATCCACACTTTCAGAATTACTACCAACTAGCTCCTGCAAAGGCACATTCTCCATAGTTTGTTTATTAATAAAATCAAGAATATTGTCCATTTTAGAAGACAAATCATTGGTTTCTTCAATTGAGTTTATTTTCTTAGTGGGATTGGGTGCTCTTTCAGTATTCCATTGACTATAATTTTGCAATATGCTTTCTAATATGCTCTTAGCCTCACCTACAGTTTTACTCATAAAGGCACCTCCAGCAGCAGAATCAAGTATATTTCTAGACATGTAGTTTAGACCATTATAAAAAGAGTGTAGTATGGTCCATTCATTTACTCCATGTGATGGGCATGTTCTAAGCATTAATTTAATTCTATCCCATGCCATGGCTACATGTTCATTATCATTTTTCCTAAATGAGAGGATATTATTTCTATTTTGCAAAATTTTAACGGGAGGATAATATTTCTTAATGAAAGCTTCTTTTAAATCATCCCAAGACTTTATACTAGCTGTAGGTAGTGAAAGTAACCATTCTTTAGCCTTTCCTCTAAGTGAAAAAGGAAATAATTTCAGTTTTAAAACACTACTTTCCACATTTTTAAATTTTTGCATATCACATATTTCCATGAAATCATGAAGATGCATAAAGGCATCCTCCATAGAACTACCACCAAATTGCTCTCTAGTAATTAAATTCAATAAACTAGGACTTACTTCATAGCTTTCAGCTTGTATTTCAGGTGTAGTAATTGGCCTAGCAATGAATTGGTCATTGGGTGTATTTGTGTAGTCACTTAATTTAGTTCTATCACCCATTTTAACAGTTTTATGTAGTTTTTAATTTTTTATGCAAAACAAAAGTAAAGTAACTAGGCAAATTCGAAATACTAAAATAAACTAGATAACTAAATGCAAAAATAAAATGCAAACTAAAATAAAAATATGCAAGACAAAACAAAAACAAGAACAAAAACAAAACAAAAACAAAAACAAGACAAGAAACAAAACAATCTACTTGAAAGAAGGTGGAGATAGAAAGGACGGTACTCACGTAGGCGCAACCTCCCCAAGATTAGGTGTTTGCACACCTTGTTGGTGATGAAGACTTCTTGTGAGCTCCCTTGGACAACTCCTTCACCTATGGCTCCCCGGCAACGGCGCCAGAAAACGCTTGATGGCTAGGTTGAGACTCCAAGTGTAGAGTGTGTAGCTAGTGGCAAGCCTTCTTCCCCACGAGGGAGACTCGAGGGTTTATATCGAACTCTTGGGGAGCCAGTATATCAGCAGTTGTCTTCCAAGCTTCCTCCAGGATTCTGCAAACAAGTAGAGAATTTTGTGCCCTCAACCTCACCAAGTGGTTGTCAAGCATAAGGTGTGAGACTTCTAAATTGCAATGCAAAACTGAAAGTAAATGTGCAATTATTAATTCTACTACTAAATGCAAATGAGAAAATAAATATGCAATGTATTGTTTTTGTATTTTTGTGATGCAAGTGGTGATGGAGATAATGTAAATTCGAATTGGAGATGCAAGTAAAGTAAAGTTCAAGTAAAGTAAATTGCAGCAAAGTAACTAGAGTGTTTTCTTATATTTATAATAGGACCGGGGTTCATGGTTTCACACTTGCATTCTCTCAAATAAAGTGGTAGACGGTGGACATAAAGAATTACATGTGAGATTACAATAACATGTTTAACATTGAGTACTTTCATATGGGCATCACGTCCTAGCATAGAGATATCTACGGTCATATTGATCCCTCTTATACTCCACCAAGATGCGAAATAAATCATAACACCTTGATAATTAAGGAAAAACCAGAGTATAGCTTTAAGCAATGATGACATGAAGTTGAAGTAAGAACTTGCTAGATCTAGTCATGGAGATTGATTAGTGTCACTTCAAATCCCCGGTAACAAGGTACTCCTTTTTATCCCTAGTGAGGTAACTAAGAAAGGTTTAACAAAACCTAAGTGGATCGCTGAACTTCTGTCACTTTCACAGCACTAGCCACCCCCCGTTACTCCAACTAATGCACCCATCACCCCACACACGCTCTCAAGAACTAGATTGATCAAAGCTAGCAAATAAGAACGGGGTACATAAGATACATCTACCTAAATAACTCAAGAGAAACAATTGCAATCTCAGATTCAATAACTCATAGAAAAGATCCACCACATAGGAATTACAACGGTGCCCGTAATCATGTGAGGCAGCTCATACGGATCTAATTAGTGAAGCACATAGAGAGAGAGATACAAGTGCTACTTCCACAAACCCATAGCCCTGGGGTGGACTACTCCCTCTTCATGGAGATGTCGATGGAGATGACGTTGGAGGGGTAGGAGATCACACCGGCGGCGCCCCGCCGGAGTTTTCCCCCTCCAATCTGGAACTTCTGGTCTCTGTTTCGGTGTTTCGGTGTTTTGGCGGCGCTCCCCTCCGTAAGGGTACGGGGGACCCTTTTTATAGTCGGTTTTAGGTCAAGACGGAGTCGGTAAGTCGAAGATGGAAGGAATTGGGGCCACAAGGGCCAAAAGGGGGCCTCTCACGCGGCCAAGGAATCTGGCCGCGTGGAGGGTCCTCTTTTGGGCCTCCTTGCCCAATTCTCGTGGATCCTTCACCCGCAAGTCTTCTCCTTCTAAGAAAATGACCCCCGCAGATTTTCAGGTGATTTTGCGGAAGTTTGCCCCCTTAAACGTCAAAAATATAGAAAACGGGGTTTCTGACAAGCAGGGTTAATTCCATAAAAGTTGGGGGACTTTGTAATTTAACCCCAAAATACAATAAAACATTGAATTATACCCTTATATGATGCAATATGTAATAGAAAACCATGTGAAAATATGCAAAATTCATCTATGCATTTTACATGTATCAGGCTGCAGGCGACGTCCGGGTGGCACCGCTTCTGGAGCGCCCGGTACACGGCCTTGATATCCGCGTGCGGCGAGGAGGGCTCCACCCCCAGCAGCGAGTACATGTCGTAATCCATCACCCATGGCTCACGTCGTCCCCGACCTGGGTGGAAGCGATGGAGGTCGCCTGGCGGCAGATCTGGTGTTGTGGCCTTGACGTGCAGCAGGGCGCAGCATCCTGGGGGGAATCGGGGAAGGAGGGGATCCAGGAGGCTCGGCGAGATTCGATCGAGGGAGGAGGTGCGCAGGAGGCTCGACAAGATGGGATCGAGATGTGGATCGGGGCTGGGGGGAGGGGATCTGGGGATCGGGGCTGGGGGGAGAGGGGATCTGGGGCGCGCCTGCGAGAGTGGGGATCTGGGCGAGTTCATCAAGATTTGGTCGGCGGGCTGTGGTCGATGGACGGAGAGAGAAGAGAGGGGCGATGGAGTTTGGTGGGCGGCGGGCCGTGGTAGCTGCGGGGAGGGGTAGGAAGAGAGGGGGAAAGTTAGGGTTGCCCGCTTCGGTTTCGGCTCCGCGTGCGGTTCCATTTTTTTCCCTCCACGAATCCACGATCCAAAAAAATTCCACCGCGCGCACTTCACGCAACAGCCGCTGCAGCTGGGACCTATCTGTTCTGAACCCCACCAAACAGTCCCAATTAATGTCAACTAGAAAATAAGAGAAGTTTCAATATGTTAAAAATAACTCATTTTGTCTATATTATCTAACAACATCAGTACCTACAATTAATAATTGACAGTTCTATTTTTGGTGGGAAATTAATAGTGCCATTACCAATTATAAATTTGCAATTTCCAATTGGTTCGTAATGGTGTGAATTACAAGTAATCCTGATAAATAGGCATGAATGCATTTATAAATCATAAACAACACACACACAAAATCCGAGCGACAAAAATATTTATAAATCATAAACAACACATCCATGACATAGTTATATAAATGAGTTATCTTCTCCGAAGATTCTTTGGTTTCGGGCCAAATGACGGATGTTATGGACACATTCATGGCATAGTTTGTTTAAATGTGCCCATATTCCACACAAAGATGCATATTGGAACAATAAACAATGTTCACGAAGAAAGTTTTATTTTTCGTTGAATAAAATCATCATTTTCCATTTTCGGAGTGTAAAAAACGCGTTTTTTTGTGAAGCACGTACACAAAATTGTACAAAGTAAAATTATAAAGCTATTATACCATATTTTATCTACAAATAACCAAATTGCATCATCTAAAAAGATTCATATACACCTCGTTTGAAAAAGACAAATTTCTGCCGATTCCGCTAAAACAGGGCTAAATTTGAACTACACGTGCCTCGTAGTTTTCTCTTTATTTTTTGAAAAAAATCATTTTTAGGTACCCAAGTAGCTATTTCAACATAGATACACCAAGATTTCATCAAGATTCAACACCTAGGTACGAACGGCCGTGTCCCCCGTTTTGACTGTTTTCCAAAACCGGCTTAGAAAATTCCAGAAAATTCAAAAAAAAACTCGAAACGATGCAAGATCTTTGCGTGGTGTTATTATATATGTCCTAGTATCCACCAAAAATAATAAACTTGGAATACGACAATTGGGTTGAAAAGGTGTTCACATAAATGAGCTATCTCCTACGAAGATTCATGGCTTTCGGGCCAAATGACGGATGTTATGGCCACATTCATGGCATAGTTTGTTTAAATGTGATCATATCACACACAAAGATGCATACTGGAACAACTAACAATGTTCACGAAGAAAGTTTTATTTTTCTTTGACTAAAAACATCATTTTCCATTTTCGGAGTGTCAAAAATGTTTTTTTTTGTGAAGCACCTACCGAAAATATGTTAGAGAACTGTACAAAGTAAAATTATAAATATATTATGTCATATTTGATGTAAAAATAACAAAGTTACTACCTCTCAATTGCTCAAAATACACCTCTTTTGAAAAAGACAAATTTCTGCCGATTCCGCTGAAACCGGGCTAAATTTGAACTACACGTGCCTCGTAGTTTTTTCTTTATTTTTTCAAAAAACCATTTTTAGGTAGCCAAGTACCTATTTCAAAATAGATACACCAAGAGTTCATCAAGATTCAACACCTAGGTACGAACGGCCATGTCCCCCGTTTTGACCGTTTTCCGAAACCGGCTTAGAAAATTCCAGAAAATTCAAAAAAAATCGAAACGATGCAAGATCTTTGCGTGGTGTTATTATATATGTCCTAGTATACACCAAAAATAATAAACTTGGAATACGACAATTGGGTTGAAAAGGTGTTCACAGAAATGAGCTATCTCCTACGAAGATTCATGGCTTTCGGGCCAAATGACGGATGTTATGGCCACATTCATGGCATAGTTTGTTTAAATGTGACCATATTCCACACAAAGATGCATATTGGAAAAACTAACAATGTTCACGAAGAAAGTTTTATTTTTCTTTGAATAAAAACATCATTTTCCATTTTCGGAGTGTCAAAAATGAATTTTTTTGTGAAGCACCTACCGAAAATATGTTACAGAATTGTACAAAGTAAATTTCTAAATATATTATGTCATATTTGATATAAAAATAACAAAGTTACTACCTCTCAATAGCTCAAAATACACCTCTTTTGAAAAAGACAAATTTCTGCCGATTCCGTTGAAACTAGGCCAAATTTGAACTACATGTACCTCGTAGTTTTCTCTTTATTTTTTTGAAAAAACCCATTTTTAGGTATCCAAGTACCTATTTCAACATAGATACACCAACAGTTCATCAAGATTCAACACCTAGGTACGAACGGTCATGTCACCCGTTTTGACCGTTTTCCGAAACCGGCTTAGAAAATTCCAGAAAATTCAAAAAAACTCGAAACGATGCAAGATCTTTGCGTGGTGTTATTATATATGTCCTAGTATCCACCAAAAATAATAAACTTGTAATATGACAATTGGGTTGAAAAGGTGTTCACAGAAATGAGCTATGTCCTACGAAGATTCATGGCTTTCGGGCCAAATGATAAAAACGCATAATTTCTGAGGTGACATGTGATACGTCGAAAATGTATCTCCTTTTCCGAACACTTTTCTTATTGTTTTCCTCTAAACTTGTGAGTTTTGGATACCACTAACATGGACTAACGCTGTTTTCAACATAATTACCTTGGTATCTCGTTTTTTTGCCGAAAAATCAACTTTCGGGAAACTGCTCAGAAAAGACCCCATTGGTATTAAAACATCAGAAGACCCCGGGAGCCAGAAGGGGGCCAGGAGAGGATCTAGGAGAGGGCCACACCACCCCCCGGCGCGCCCCATCCTTGGCCGCGCCGCCTGGTGGTGTGGGCCACTCCCGCACCCCCTCGGACTCCCCTTTTGACTACATATTGCCTTCAACCATAAAACACGAGGGGGTTCGTCATATTCCACAAAAACACAACAGAGCGCCGCCGCCAACCCGAATCTAAATTCGGGGATCAGAAGTTCCTGTTCTGGCACCCTGCCGGGATGGGAATGGAAGGTATCATCGCCATCGACACCGCCACTCCTTCTCCATCAACCATCCATGTTTCCCCCGTCCATGAGTGAGTAAACCCCGCTGTAGGCTGAGAGGGATGGAAGGTATTGGATGAGATTGATCATGTAATAATGCAAGATTGTTAGGGCATAGTGCCTAGTATCCACTGTTAGTGTTCTCTACCGTTGTTGCAACTTGTTATGTTTAATGCTTGCCACTAGGGCCCGAGTGCCATGGTTTCAGACTTGAACATGTTATTTTTTCATGATTATAATTATGTTTATTGATTATACCTCCAAGTTGTTTACGCACATTGTTGTCCGGAACCCGAGATCCCAAAGTGACAGAAATCGGGACAACCGGAGTGGATGGCTGTGATGTGAGGATTGCATGTGTTCACGGAGTGTTAATGCTTTGTTGTGGTGCTTTATTAAAAGGAGCACCTTAATTACCAGTAGTTTCCCTAGAGGCCCCGCTGCCACGGGCTGGTAGGACAAAAGATGTTGTGCAAGTTTCTCATTGCGAGCATGTACGACTATATTGGAACACATGTCTATGGTTTGCCTACGTGTTTGATACTTTATTATTATTATCTGCAATACCCAAGTTATTATTATTACATGACCCTTGTTATCCATGCAACGCCTGTTCATCCATTCCCTCTATTCCTACGGTACTCCCATCCTGCTGTTTTCCGCGATTGCTACTGCTGTTACTATTTTACTACTGCTGTTATTTTATTTCTTCTGCTACTATAAAACTGTTACCATTGATAAATTGTTGCGAGCAAGTCTACTTTTAGGTGAAGCTAGATTCACAACTCAGTTGTTAAGGCTAATAAATATTCTTTGGCTCCCCTTGTGTCGAATTAATAAATTTGGGTTTTACTTCCCTCGAAGACTGTTGCGATCCCCTATACTTGTGGGTCATCAAGACTATTTTCTGGCGCAATTGCCGGGGAGCATAGCTTTATTTATTTGCTCACTTGATTGTGATATTGTTTGCTGCAAGCCATTCATCATGGGAAAGACTCGTGATAGAAAAGTTCCCATATTACCATCCACTACAAGAAGAGGTACAACTCTGAACACCTCTGCTGCTCTTGATTCACCGTATGTTATGAGTAAGCTTCTTACTCCACCACATGCTACACATATTGGTACTTCTGATGAGTTTGAGAATGCTTTTGATACTTCTGATGACGCTTCTTTTGTGCTTGATGATACTAGTTCTCTAGGTCCTTTCCTAGATGCTACTATTGCTAAATCCAAACAAATTAAAAGTGCTGAAATTCATGTTGAAATTATTGGTACACCTGTTAATTCAACTGAGTATATTGATGATCTTGATGAAACCTATATTGAACTTAGTGATGCTTTTATTGAAGAAGTTCGCTACTACTGGTGCAAGTGCTCTTAAGAGTCTTCTTGCAAGACATGATGTGAAATATAAATCTTCTCTGGACGCTAAGTTTGCCACATCCCCCATACACATTAGAGACAAGGATTATGATTTCTCTTTAGATTTATCTTATATATCTATTGTTGAGAAGGAACCTTTTTGTGGACTTGAAAGTAAAAGTGTTATGGAACACATAAATGAGCTTTCATCTATGAATAGTTTATTTTCTGATGATACTAAGATGCGTACTTTTTTTATTACCAACATTTTTCCTTTTTCATTAAAAGATGAAGCTAAAACTTCGTTTAACAATCTGCCACCTGGGTCTATTACTTTTCCTATGGATTTGATTAAAGCCTTCTTTCAAAAATATTTCCCTGCTAGTGCTCAACATGCTGATGTGCAAGAAATCTTTAACTTTGAGCAAATTAAAGGAGAGAAATTACCTGAATCATAGACAAGATTTTGTGCTTTGAAAAGAGCTTGCCCTGGTTATCCACTACCTAAAAATGAGCTCTTAGATATATTTTATAATGGACTAACTGTTGAATCTAGGACATACCTGGATAGTTGTGCTGGTGGTGTTTTCAGGAAAAGAACTCCAGAACAAGCTGAGGAATTAATGGCTAAAATAGCCAAAAATAATGATGATTGGAACATACCTGAGCCTACACCTACACCAATACCAACACCCAAGAAGAGAGGGATGATTGAATTAAATGATGAAGTGATGAAGGAAGCCAATAAATCTCTTAAAGAGAGGGGTATTAAATCTGAAGATGTGAAAATTTTACTTCATATGGAAGAATTATGTAAGCATATTCCTCATCCATCAATTGTTGAGGTACACTCTCTCCAATACTTTGATAATAGAGATATTCCTTACTCTAAACCACCTGATCAATGCTTAGATGAATTTGATAATTATGTTGTCAAGCAAGATAATTTTAATATGAAAGTGCAAAATCACCTTATGGAAAACTCTAGAGCTATTGATGATTTGCATGGTATTATTGAGAGAACCTCTAATGATGTTAAAATGCTTGTTAAACATTTTCAAATGGTTTAAACTCAAATTGATCAACTTACTAAATTTCAAAAAGACATGCTAGCTAATGCTTCTAGAGATAAACATGTTTGTGAAATAATGACTAGAAGTGATGTTTCTACTCAGGACCCCTTGTATCCTAAAGGAAATCCTAAAAGAATTGAACAAGATTCTCATCAACCAAAAAACATTAGTTCTCCTTCTAAGAAAAAAATAGAAGAGACATAAAAATGTTGTAGAATCTTCTGAACCTGCTAAAGATCCTAATAGTATATCTATTTATGATGCTGAAACTGAAAGTGGTAATGATAAAAGTGATGCTTCTGATAAAGAAGAAACTGTAGTTGAACCTGAAAAGCAAACTAAAACTGCAAAGTATACTAAGGAGGATTTCATTGCCAATAAACATGGTAAAGAAAGAGAGTCTTGGGCACAAAAAGCAATGCCTTTTCCTAATAAGAAACACAAGTGTAAGGAAGAAGAACATTATAATAAATTCTATGAGTGGATGAAACCTTTTATTTTGCAAATTCCTCAGACTGTTGCTATTAAGTTGCCTCCTTATCCTAAATATATGAAAGATATTGTCTCAAACAAAAGGAAAATTCCTAATAAGGAAGTTTCTACTATGCTTGCTAATTACTCTTTTAATGGTAAGGTTCCAAAGAAGCTTGGAGACCCTGGTATTCCAACTATTCCTTGTTTCATTAAAAACAATTATGTTAGAACTGCTTTATGTGATCTGGGAGCTAGAGTTAGTGTTAGGCCTTTTTCTCTTTATAAGAGACTCTCTCTTGAAAAATTAATACACACTGATATATCTTTGCACATGGCTGATAAATCTACTGCTATTCATGTTGGTATATGTGAGAACATTCCTGTGCAAGTTGTTACTAATTGTTTTATATTAACTGACTTTGTTTTGCTGGAAATGCCTGAAGATGATAATATCTCTATTATTCTTGGGAGACCTTTTCTTAACACTGCAGGGGCTGTTGTTGATTGCAATAAAGGAAAATTAAATTATAATGTTAATGATAAAGAGCATACTGTTTATTTTCCCAAGAAGATTGATAGAAGATATGGTTTAAATTCAATTGAAAATATTGAGACCATCAAAATTGGAGAATTTTATTGTCCCATTACAGTACCACTAAAATAATATGAAATTATTATGATTGGTACTATGTCTATCAAGGTCGAGGTAACATAATTATTTAGTATTGAACAAAGTTTTTATTCATATGAAAATTATTCTGGTAACAAGACTTGATCACCCTTGTTAACAAAATGATTATGAATGAAGAGGACAATGTTTTAACTATTTTCACCTTCCCCTTTATGTTTTCACCATGATTACTTCTTTTATCACATTGCTACATTAGTACAACCTTGTTTCCATCATCCATACTTTTGTTTTCACAGTGCTTTCTCTTGTTTTCACCTTGTTATGTTTGTTTTCACCACCCATGCTTTTGTTTTCACCACCTCCACTTTTGTTTTCCTTTGTTATATTTCCATTGGAGTGTCAAAAAAACCTCTATAGTTCTGGTTTTGATTTTGTTTTCCACCTTTTCACCTTTGTTTTTCTGGCTCTTGTTAATTATTAAAATTCCGGAAATACCCCAAAAAAAAAGTTCCTCGAAAAATTCCAGAAAAATTATAATAACTTTTTATGTTCAAAATGAGGCAGAGAGCCACCTGGGAGACCCCAGGGGGACCCACCAGTCAGGCACACCATGGGGTGGTGCGGCCTGCCCCTAGTGGCGCCAGCACATGGTGTGGGCCCCCTGGCCCCCCACTAACTCTCTTCCCTGTCAAAGTCCTCTCTCTCACCCACCAAACTCAACACATTTCCTGGAACCCGATCTCTTGCTGTTCTTCCTCAAAAAATTTCGATCTCTTTGCTCAGCCCATCTTTTGTGCGGAAATCTACTGCATTTGCTCTACGGTATATGACTCCTCTGATGATCCAAGTAGAATTTTATTTGGTGAAGTATTTCTCGAGTATTTTGGTACTGTAGGTGACAACTTATGTGAGTTTGCATGCTGGATTTGAGAAGAAATAATTTAGTTTTGATGCATGTTTGGCTCTCCTACAAGTCCCTATGGTAGTTTCCACCTTATAGTTGCTTGAAATTAATTTTTGTGATGATTGTTGAAAAATTTCAGAGATGGATAATTATAATTTTGGAGAGATATTTAGGAGTGATGCTCCTAGAAGGACAAGGCCCTCACGCTCATCCACTTCAGTGAGGCCATCATACAATGAAGGCGTTAATTTTTGACGATGCGGGAGGTGATGGTATAGCTAACCCATCTAGCTTTCCTTGCACTACATTTCTAAGAAGTGCAGGTCTATTAGATGACTTTCGTATGCTTATTGAAAGAGTTGGTCTAACAAACTATATGGAGTATGAGAGCCCTCAATATGCAACTCTCACAAAAACTTTTGTTGAGAGTTTTCAGTTTCGGAACACACAGTTTGGACCCACTATTGGCTTCAAATTATATAGTAGATCTTTCTCTTTGCCCTTGGAAGATTTTTGTGCCATTGTAGGTGTCAACGCCACTGAGACAGCGTGCCGGATTCAGGAGAAGCCCGCGGAACTTACGGTGCTTTACCGAGAAATCACCAATGATGATGGTCGCTCATCCCAGCGTGGGAAGATAAGGAACATTCAACTTCCTGCTCTTAGATTTTTTTTACTATATTGCTACTAGTATCCTTGGTAGGGAGAGCACTAGCAATATTTCTGCTTACCACCTTGCTTTCATTGATGGTGTGCTGAACGGTAGCACAAAATATAACTTTGGTGCACTTGTTGCACGCCGCCTTGCTACTAAGGGGCCTATTTTTGGAGGCAATATTGCTACTCGTATAGAAAGTGCTTTATGATTTTCTATTGTTCATGATGATGAATTGATTGCTCTCTATAGACTCAACCTTGCTGCTATAAAGTCCCATCAGTTTGTTACTGCTAACTCTACTGCTGAACGTTTAGTATACATAATTTTATATATAGATGGAGATGAGTGAAAAGTTACTTTGTCGCAGTCTGTTTTGTTTAAGATTGACGGGTCACCATTGTCGCTCTCTAAGGAGGAGGTAGATGAGCATCTGAGGACTGTGGAGTTTTACCGACAGCAGGAGAGGCGAGACGCGCCTCCCGGAGACCACAACACGCAGTGCACCGACGCATCCTCGAGCACATATCAGGAGGAGGGTTCCTCCTCAACATACTACGGGGGCGCCGCCCCGTGGTCCCCTTGGTGATTGATCTCCACTTAGGCCAATAGCCTAAGCTTGGGGGGAGGTAAACCGACATCACACTAATTTATATATCATGTTCGGTCGGTTCTTTGTATATCCATGTTTCTGCTTCTTTAGTTTGTTTTTGTTTTCTTTCGCTTCTTTTTGCTTTTATCGTTTTGTTCTTGTTTTCCAAAACAAAAAAAGACCAAAAATATTTCTGTTGTTTCTCTTTGTTTGCTTCTTTATTTTCTTATGTTGGTTTGCTTTCTTTTCTCGTTTCGTTTTAGTAACCAATAATCCAAAAAAAATATATGCTTTGTTTGCTTGTTTCCTTCCGTTCTTGTTTTAATTCGAAAACCCAAAAATATTTGTTGTTCTTCTTTGGTTTTGTAAAGTTGTTGCATAGTTCACCGGATTTCCCTGTCTCCATTGGAGCTTGATTATCATTCTATATTATTCGATCCACACATGTGAAGAGCAGTAATGATAATTTACGACAATCCATATTGTGGTGAGAGGCTGGTATGAACTCTATTTGTTTTATTTTTGTACATATAATTATTCATGTGAACATGCTTAGTCCGTTCATGTAAGGTATATGTTATTTAATTGATGCTTAGTAGTTCTCGCTCTCGCGTGTTAGTTCCAACTTATTAATATAAGATAGCTTGTCGTATAGACGTTTACTTGCATTGTTTTCTTTATAGAAGGGTATGACATTGTGGTATCTCCCTCTGTTTGTTTCGCTTGAATCGACTTGGCACATGCTCATGCATGTTAAGACTGAAAACAAAAAGTCACTTAAGCATCGATGATTTATTTTGCCCCAGAGTATTTGTATCACTTTTATGCCCCTGTTAATTTTGTTCTGTCGCAAGCATGATTATGATAGTTATTGATCTCTCGATTGTCGCTCCCCGTCTATTGCTAGGCTTCACCTGTACTGAGTATGGAATTCTACTCGTGCATCCAACTCCCTAAAACCAAAGTTTTCCCATGGTGTCCACCATACCTACCTATATGTGGTATTTAACTGCTACTCCAAGTAAATTACTCATGTGCTACCTTTAAAACCTGCTAAAAATCATTCCTGTTTTGTGCCGCTGTTTTATCTCATGAGGATGTAAATAGAGAATCTTTATCTCACTTGTTGATTGGATTTCACACCCTGGACTAGTGGCTTCATCCGCTTATCCAATTGATAGAAGAGCTGGCAGCGGGGTGCCCAGCCCCAAATTAATACACACAAATTCTCTTCACTATTTTTTACCCTGATTTATCAGTCAAAACATAATTGTGTAAACAAAAGATAAAGAGGGATGACCTTCTACACTAGTTGCGTCCTGCACATGGGAGCCTCTCTTGTGAAATCTAGTTGGCTTGTGACGTACTGTATTATTCTGTTTACCATTCGTTGACATAAGCATACACCTCTTTAAACAATATTTTATGCCTCTGTTTAATAAAATAAAAGCTATAGCACATGAGTGATCCATGCTTCCCTCTGCGAAGGGCCTTTCTTTTACTTTTATGTCGAGTCTTCACTTATTACTTTATGCACCTTCTTGAGAGCAATGACTGTTATTCTTAGTGTAATGTGCTTGTCCCAGAACACGGTTAATTGTGGTATAGTTTTAATGCTTGTATCTTTGATATCTTTATTTCTAGTCTTCATTTGAACTTCAGAGGTGCCCTGGCATTTATGTTTTGCTCCATTATTAAGGGAAATCGAGTACACTTTATCATACCCTATTATGAGCATTGCAATCCCGCAGATTGATATACTTTATGTTGTCTATTATTAGTTTGTTGGCATCTTTTCATGGTTTGCATAACTGCTGGGTAGCCTTTATTTTCCATACATCTTATTATGAATTGACTCATCACTTGATCATGTAATGATTATATTTATATCATATGAAACAAATGTGTTCGTAAAAGTATTTTATCGCACCCAGTTGTCACTGAATTGCTTGAGGACAAGCAATAAGCTAAGCTTGGGGGGGGAGTTGATATGTCGAAAACGTATCTCCTTTTTAGAATAGTTTTCTTATTGTTTTCCTCTAAACTTGTGAGTTTTGGATACCACTAACACGGACTAACGCTGTTTTCAGCAGAATTACCTTGGTGTCTCGTTTTTGTGCAGAAAAGTCAACTTTCGGGAAAATGCTCAGAAAAGACCCCATTGGTCTTAAAACATCAGAAGATCCCGGGAGCCAGAAGGGGGCCAAGAGAGGATCCAGGAGGGGGCCACACCACCCCCCGGCGCCCCCTTGGTGGTGTGGGCCACTCCCACACCCCCTTGGACTCCCCTCTTGACTACATATTGCCTTCAACCTAAAACGCGAGGAAGTTCTTCATATTCCACAGAAACACAACAGAGCGCCGCCGCCACCCCGAAACTCAATTCGGGGATAAGAAGTTCCTCTTCTGGCACCCTGCCGGGATGGGGATTCGAAGGAGATCATCGCCATCGACACCGCCACACCTTCTCCATCAACCATCCATGTTTCCCCCATCCATGAATGAGTAAACCCTGCTGTAGGCTGAGAGGGATGGAAGGTATTAGATGAGATTGATCATGTAATAATGCCAGATTGTTAGGGCATAGTGCCTAGTATCCATTGTTAGTGTTCTCTACCATTGTTGCAACTTTTTATGATTAATGCTTGTCACTAGGGCCCGAGTGCCATGATTTCAGATCTGAACATGTTATTGTTTCATGAGTATAATTATCTTTCTTGATCATACCTGCAAGTTGTTTACACACATTGTTGTCCGGAACTCGAGGCCCCAAAGTGATAGAAATTGGGACAACCGGAGGGGATGACTGTGATGTGAGGATCACATGTGTTCACGGAGTGTTAATGCTTTACTCTAGTGCTTTATTAAAAGGAGCACCTTAATTACCAGTAGTTTCCCTAGAGGCCCCGCTGCCACGGGCTGGTAGGACAAAAGATGTTCTGCAAGTTTTTCATTGCGAGCACGTACAACTATATTGGAACACATGTCTATGGTTTGCCTACATGTTTGATACTTTATTATTATTATCTGCAATGCCCAAGTTATTATTATTACATGACCCTTTTTATCTATGCAACGCCCATTCATCCATTTCCTCTATGCCTACGGTACTCCCATCCTACTGTTTTCCGCGATTGCTTCTGCTATTACTATTTTACTACTACTGTTATTTTATTTCTAATGCTACTATAAAACTGTTACCACTGATAAATTGTTGCGAGAAATTCTACTTTCAGGTGCAGCTGAATTGTCAAGTTAGTTGTTAAGGCTAATAAATATTATTTGGCTCCCCTTGTGTCGAATAATCAATAAATTTGGGTTTTACTTCCCTCGAATACTCTTGCGATCCCCTATACTTATGGGTCAACAACATGCTACCAACATAAACTTGATCATCAATAATGTAAAATCATATGTAAGCTGAGATCATTGAACTTTTAATAGAAGCATGATAAATAGAATTTTAATAATAAAGCATAACAATCACCTTGCATCATGAGAAGTAACACAAATACAAGATCATGAATAACAATGCAACAAAAGATATATGTTTGTTTCAAGTATAAAGAAAGCATGGCAAAATGATATTTCGCAAGTCCTTAAGAGTGGGGCAAAACATAAATGCTAGGATACCTTCAAAGTTCATGAGGAAGACTAGAAAAAATAATTAGAGAACAAGCAATGACACATGATGAATCAATTAATAATGTTTCTGGGTCAAATGCACATAAAACTCATAATGGAAACTATACTCTCTCAACTGTGTATAAAGTTAGAAGATGGAGACTCAGCATAAAAGTAAAAGAAAGGACCTTCGCAGAGGGAAGCGTGGACCACTCATGAGCTAGAGCTTTTATTTATTAAACAGATGTACCAAAATGTTTGACACTCCTCCCAACCATCTTACACAAACCATGGCTAACCGAATCCTCAGGTGCCTGCCAACAATCACATACCGTGGAGGAGTGTCTATATTTTGGGAGGTGTATGCTAATGTCAACAAATGGTAAATAGAAAATATAGTACGTCACAAGCCAACTAGACTTCACAAGGGCGGCTCCCATATGAAGGACGCAACTGGTGTAGAAGGTCATCCCTATTTCTCTTTTGTTTACACAATTATGCTTTGACTGATAAATCAGGGGGAAAACTAGTGAAGATAATTTGTTTGTATTAATTTGGGGCTGGGAACCCCGCTGCGAGCTCTTCTATCAATTGGGTGAGCGGATGAAGCCACTAGTCTAGAGTGTGAAATCCAATCAACAAGTGAGATAAATATTCTCTATTTACGTCCTCATGAGCAAAAAAAGGAACACAAAGCAGGAGTAATTTCGAATGTTTTAAAGCTAACACAAGAATAATTTACTTAGAGTGGATGTTAATTACCATATGTAGCTAGGTATGGTGGACACAATGGGAAAACTTTGTGGTTTTGGGAGTTGGATTGCACGATTAGATCTCATACTCAGTACAGGTTGAGGCTAGCAAAAGACTGGGAGCGACAAATCTAGAGAGCATAAGAGCCATAATCATGCATAGCGACATAAACATCATTAATCAAAGCATAAGTGGTACCACAAGTTCCGAAACTAAACAATCATAGAGGCTATCAGTGACTGGTTCATAGTCATAAACATGGTGTGAGCATGCGCCAAGACAACCAAATAAAACATTCAAAGGAGAATACCACAAATTTGTGCTTCAATATGACAAAAACAACTCATGATTCTTTCAATGGACTCTCAGGTATTTGAGGCTAATCATGCTACTCAATAACCACAAGGCTTTAGAACTAAAATAACATCTAGCATGATATAAAAAAGTCTAGTCACAGTCTATACAAGCTTCTACTTCCACCGTTAAAAATTCTACATCAAGCAGCAGTTTGTTTTCCCAACAAGCACCATAAAAAATATGTTTTAACAACATTTTTCTACATTATACAGCAAGAAAACATGAGAGTACTCACATAATCTATATCTATACCTAATAATAAAAGCGTTAAGTCTTTCTTGGTTGGTTACTTGGTCGGTCGGTCCGTCATTAAAACTGGCCCCAAAATTGACATAAATTATCCATCCTGCCACCAATCTTTAGTCACGTCTGTTCCTCCATCAATGGCTCGGCGGTCCTTTCAGAATCATCATACAACTTGATCAATACCTATCGATACCTTCTCGAATACTATGTCCCGTATCGCATGTTACAAGGACTCAAGCCATAACGTACTATAAACACCCGTGAGTTTATTTGGTCTCCATGATGCAAAAGACAAACAAATCCCCGTGCTTGTTTGGACTCTGTCTTGCATAAAAAAACAAATCGACGTGATCAGTTTGTTTGGTCTTGATGCGAAAAACAAACAATCTCGCTGCAATTCAACGCCACACGGTGGGTGGCCAAGATCCGCCCACCCCGACGACGGCGTGCGCGGCGAGGACGACCGCGGCCATGCCACCACGGACGCGCCGACGAGAGCGGTCGCCGCCGCGCACCGGGCGAACCGCGTCGCACGATTGAGCTTCCGCAGCCGGCGCCGTGCCACCGCGAGGCGCCTGGAGAGCGGAGCGCAGCGATCGTGCGCGTCTCTGAACCCAGCGAGCCGCCCGCCCGTAGGCGAGAGCGGATTGTCGCCGCCAAGGTGTCGCGTGGGCGCGTCCCTCGCAGTCACGGCCCGATCACTGCCATCGCTTCTGTCTAGCCGGAGGAGCAGACGCTGGAGCACGAGGTGATGTATTCGCGCTGCGCTGGCGGCGGCGAGCAACGAGGAGCACGCCTCGCAGGCCTCCTGCGCGACGTCGAATTATTCGAGCAGGAGCGCCTCCACGCGGCGCCGTTCGTGTCCATGGCACAAGCGCCATCTCCGCCTGTGCCGCCGGCACCCGGCATGAGCGAGCGCCTCCGGGCTCGGCTCCAGGACGAAGTCGTCGAGAACCGTGCACGAGCACGATGGCTCATCCACTGACGCGGTCGCGCCGTCGGCGTCCATGAAGCTGCCGGAGCTGAGCTTGGAGAGCTTGTAGGAAGAGAGAGTGTGCCTGAGGCTGCGGTGTGCGTGC
Organism: Alopecurus myosuroides; assembly: GCA_028641055.1. Taxonomy (NCBI): domain Eukaryota; kingdom Viridiplantae; phylum Streptophyta; class Magnoliopsida; order Poales; family Poaceae; genus Alopecurus; species Alopecurus myosuroides. Next base: position 556,031,576 of record CM054058.1, read on the forward strand.
GACCAGAGGTCGAAGAAGGACCTGGACTTGAAGGCGCGGTCGTACTCCTCGTCGACATCGAGCAGGCTGCATTTCCGTGGCGGCCTCGACCGTGCCGAGGAGATGGACGATGATGAGGTGCTCCCCTCCATCATGGTGTCTGCTGCGATGCACCAAGGAATTCAAGAAACTAGCAGATTAAATCTAAGCAACACTAGAGCACAATGCTTAAATGACAACGCGTGAAGAAATAATTCACTTCAAGAAAGGTCAATCAAGAAAGGAAGAAAGAAAGAAAGAAAGGAAAAGAGGAAGCGTCAAGAAATGGTGCTGAGACTTATGGCGCATGCACAGCTAACTTGGTGTTGCTTGAGATGCAAGTGAAGTGCTCCCTGCATGCTTAGTGCAAATGTTGGAAATAAGCACGGACTTGTGCGTCAAGCTAGCATGCTAAGAGGATATCCACCGGCACCCATCAAATACGTGTCCGGCACCCCCCAATTGTTCCCCTTTGGGGAGGTGACCGGACCTGTGTCCGCCGATTTGGTGGGCGTGCTCCACAGCGGCGTCCCCCAACTGGCGACCAGCTTACAGACGACATATACACAAACACCTTGTGCACGCCGACAACGAAATTCAAATTTGCATTTTCATTCAAATTTAGAAACATTTTACAAACTTTGAACGAAATAGCAAATGGCGCCGCCCCTGCCGCCCTAACCCTAAATCCTGTCCTACTCGCTGTCACTCGAGTCGAAAGAGTCGTCGTCGCTGTCGTCGATCACAACGACTTTGCCGCTGGAGGAGGGGCCGCCGTGGTTGGAGGAGGGGGCGGTTCGAGAGCTCGAGGTGGCCGTGGCCACGCTACTGCTACCGCGCCTCCCGGATGCCTGCACCGCGGTGGACTGCATCGTCGTCAGCCAGCCCGGCGCCTTCTCCTCCAGCGTGGCCATCGATCGGGCCATGGCAGCGACGAGGCCGGGGAAGTCGCCGTCCATCGGGTCGCGGAGCGGCGATGGCAGCCTGTACAGGTCGTCATCGATGGGCTACTCCTTCACCTGCGGCTGCTCCTTGACGGTGGCGCGCGGATGCGGCTGCGGCTGCGGCTCCTGGCGCCGTTGGCGCAAGAACAGGCGGCCCCGAGGTGGGGAGTGCCGGCGGCGTGGCTCGTCGCGGATGATGATGCCAGGGCCTCCCCGGTGGCTCGGTGGCGCGTAGGGGCGTGGTGGCGGAAGCGGCAACAGCCGGAGCGGGAGGACGTTTCCCGTCGCGGCGTGCCGCCTCGCGGCTTCAATCGCGCTGGCCACGGTCTGGCCAGTCCGATCCCACCAGCGGCGGCGCCCGATGGCGTTCCACGGCGAGAGGAGCACGTCGGGGCTGTCGACGACGTTGATGACGGCCTCCCGCTACTGCTCGAAGCGGTCGAGTCACCTCCCCCAGTTGTGTTGCCCATCGTCGTTCTCGGGGAGGCGGCGCTTTGCGGGCGTCATCCAGCTGCGCCGGCGAGCGATGTAACGACGGACCCCTTCCGCCGTTTGGGGGATCGGTGGCACGACAAGGCTGCCGTCGGAGACGCGGCATTCCTTCAGGATGCGGCAGTCCGGAGGGGCGAGGAGCCCGTACCGGTACAGCTCACGCGCGCCGTCCGTGTTGATGGTGCGCCCGCTGGTCAGCTTGGATGGCTCGCCCTCCCAGTCGTTGTTGGCCATGGCGGCGGCGGCAAGGGCGGGGAGACGAGGCGAGGTTGGGGAGACGAGGATGTGCACGGCGAGGTGAGGCGAGGCGAGGCGAGGATGTGCACGGCGAGGCAAAAGGCGTCGCCTTTTATGTTGGCAGAAGGGCGGTGACGCTGTAAATGCATTGCGTGTCAAAGGCGCAACGCCGGCCTCGGAAGGATTGCGTCGTGTCGCCGGTGTAACTGCAGGCAGGCGTCGCGTCACGTTGGAAACGGGCGCCCCCGAGCCATTAACGCGGTCACCGGCCTCCTTAGCGGCCTCCAGCACGGCGTAATAAATCACGGCTGACCCCCTCCTTGTCTCTATGATGGGTGGCCCCCGCCTGTCGGAGGGGTGAGCGGACGATGTCAGGCACCCCCAGCCAGGCCCCCAAGTATGGCGGGTGGGCTGGGGGGCCCGGACACCAATTCGGCGGGTGGACACCTTTGGGGGGGTGCCGCTGCGGCGTTTTTTTTGGTCCGGACCCCCATTGGGCCTTTGGGGGCCATTTGGAGGGTGCCGGTGGAGATGCTCTAAGTATATCTTTCGCGTGGTGTTTATTTCGGCGAGAAGCAAATCGCCACTCGTCAGAAGCAATTCGATATAGCTAAGGAAAGTAGTAGTAGCCAAGGAAAGTAGCAGTAATAGCCAAGCTAGCTAAGATGTGCATGCTGTCAAAAAAAAAAAGCTAAGATTTGCATGTCACCTGATCAATCAACAAGCCTGCTTGCTAGCTGCACGTGCGCTAGGCGGACTGAATTTCGTAGGGGATGCAAATCTGAATGGTCTCTTCTTTTTTATACTATTGGATGACAAGCGGCAAACGAGTAAAAGAAAAAGAGATTGCACGCATAACAAGTAAACAAAAACTGAAAAAGCGTTGTTGAGTGGAGTCTATGAGAAAAATATAACAATTAAGGATTCAATACAATTAAAAAAAAGGAATGAGAAATATGCAGATTTAGAGTTAGAATAGAAGACAGAAATGCTCCCGAAAAAGTTACAAACATATGAATATGCAACATGAATAAAAGAAGGTAGAATTAGTAGAGCAAATTATAGCCAACCGCAAAACCAAGCAAACATTTCACTGCAATGGTGAACCCTGAATATATCACAACTGATGAGGAAGTTTGTACATCCACCATCGATGTATATTAAGAGGTCATATGAAATTTATTTATATCAATATATCGATCGGCTTGATTCTCATCGGGTCAAAATAATAATATTATTCCACGCATGTCAATTGACTTTGTGGTAAATTTGGATTGTGTCAACATTTTTCGATCAAAATTTTCTTCCACTGCCGAAGCAACGCATGGGCATTTTTGCTAGTACTACTAAAACTAACAACCCTGAATAAGAGATGCAATGAAAACAAGAGCTAAACATGATTTTTTGCGGTAACTAGAAGAAAAACTAAGAATACTAGCATAGCAAGTATTCAAACAAAAAAGTGGAGCGTGTTTCTCTCCCAAACAAGGATGCTATGTCCAATGATATTATTTCAGTAAGGAAAACAAAATAAAACAAAGGAAAACAAAAGAAAAACAAACAGATGCTCCAAGTAAACTTCATATGATGTGACCGAATAAAAATATAGTTTCAAGAGAAGTGACCTGATAGATAATTGATGAAGAAGCACTACAAGAAATATGTTGATACATGACCATTTTTTAATGACCGTGGATGAATTGGTCATATTTTAGTGAAGGTTTAAAACCAATTGGTCATTAGTTGTTTGGAAGGGTCCAAAGCTGAAAAGATAATGACTATTTTGGTGAGAAAAGTCATGATTTTATTAGACGAATTGGTCATAAGCCGATGACATTGCAATGCATTCTGCCACTTCATCATTTTTGCTTATGTGTCATCCTAATTGTCTCAATTCCGGGTACTTGTGTGCTGAGCTGTCAATTTTTGTCTCAATTTTGCATGCGTGGACTGAATTCAAGGACAGGACTAACACATCCAAACTGACATGTGGAACCCACTTACGTGTGCCCCACCGAGTTGTCACGTGCCTTCACCAAACTGACCGGTGGGAACCAGACCTGAAAATGAAAGAAAATAAGAGCAGGCGCGGGCAGCAGGAATCAAACCCACGGTCCCCTGCCCCCGCAGAGACGACCGCACATCCCGACCAGTAGGCCAACCGATCGCTTGTGATAGAACGTAATGTTTTGTTCCTTTTTACATTACAACCGTCATGGGCTGCTCGGATGGGCCAGGCGCCTGTGAGGGATCGGCCGCTCTACTAGGCTGGGCCGGCCTCTAGCAGGGATCGGCCACGCTGCTCGGCTGGGCCGGCCGTGCTGGCAATTTTTTTTCTTTTAGCATTTTTCTCTGTCTTCTTTTCAAACTTTTGGTTATGAACTCAAATTTAAATCAAATAAGTTTTGATTTTTTTTAAATATGTATTATGTAATTATAGACTATTAGGGACCATTTTGAGTCAAAATAAAATAAAAATACCCCTAAGCTTTATATATTGCTTCATACAAAGTTGTGAAGATTCTTAATGAGGAGCAAACTACGAGGCAAACTACGGGGGACATGACCGTTTGTATCTAGGGGTTGGATATCGCAAAACTCTTGGTGTAAATCTGATGAAATAGGTACTTGGGTACCTAAAAATGTTTTTTGCGAAAAATCAGGAGCAAACTACGAGGCACCTGTAGTTCAAATTTCGCCCGGTTTCAGCGGAATCGGCAGAAATTTGTCTATTTCAAAAGAGGTGTATTTTGAGCTATTGAGAGGTAGTAACTTTGTTATTTTTAGATCAAATATGACATAATATATTTAGAATTTTACTTTGTATAATTCTGTAACATATTTTCGGTAGGTGCTTCACAAAAAAAAACAATTTTTGACACTCCGAAAATGGAAAATGATGTTTTTATTCAAAGAAAAATAAAACTTTCTTCATGAACATTGTTAGTTGTTCCAATATGCATATTTGTGTGGAATATGGTCACATTTAAACAAACTATGCCATGAATGTGGCCAAAACATCCGTCATTTGGCCCGAAAGCCATGAATCTTCATAGGAGATAGCTCATTTCTGTGAACACCTTTTCAACCCAATTTTCGTATTACAAGTTTATTATTTCTGGTGGATACTAGGACATATATAATAACACCACGCGAAGATCTTGCATCGTTTCGAGTTTTTTTGAATTTTCTGGAATTTTCTAAGCCTGTTTCGGAAAACGGTCAAAACGGGGGACATGACCGTTCGTGTTGAATCTTGATGAGCTCTTGGTGTATCTATGTTGAACTAGGTACTTGGATACCTAAAAATGATTTTTTTCAAAAAATAAAGAGAAAACTACGAGGCACCTGTAGTTCAAATTTGGCCCAGTTTCAACGGAATCGGCAGAAATTTGTCTTTTCCAAAAGAGGTGTATTTTGAGCTATTGAGAGGTAGTAACTTTGTTATTTTTATATCAAATATGACATAATATATTTAGAATTTTACTTTTTACAATTCTGTAACATATTTTCGGGAGGTGCTTCACAAAAAAACCCATTTTGACACTCCGAATATGGAAATCGATGTTTTTATTCAAAGAAAAATAAAAATTTCTTCGTGAACATTATTAGTTGTTCCAATATGCATCTTTGTGTGGAATATGGTCACATTTAAACAAACTATGCCATGAATGTGGCCATAACATCCGTCATTTACCCACTCGAGGACGAGTAGGAACTAAGCTTGGGGATGTTTTTACGTCATAAACGTATCCTTAATTTCTCATGTTCCATGTTGTTTCCTTATTATTTCACACATGTTTGCTATACACTTTATGTCATTTTTATTGATTTTCCGGACTAAACTATTGACAAGATGGCACAGAGCTAGTTCCCTGTTTTCTGCTGTTTTTTGTTTTAGAAAAGTTGTTCTGGAAATATTCTCGGAATTAGAAAGTTCGAAGCCCGGAAGTCTTAGAATTCCCGAAGGTTCCATGGAGTCCCGAAGAGACCCGAAGGGGGGGCTCAGGGGGCCTACTCCATAGGGTGGTGCCCCCTCGGCCGTGCCATGGGGTGGTGTGGGCCCCCTAGGCTTCCACCGCCTTTGCCCTTTCGCCTATTTATTCCCCCCGAGATGTAAACCTTAGATATATTTCACATCGTCCTGAAAAACACCGGAGGCCACCGTCATCGTCATCCCGATATCGGGAGGGTTCTACAGCTCTCCCCGGCACCCTGTCGGGAGGGAAATTCATCACCGGAGGGGTCTACACCACCATGCCCTCCTCCAAAAAGTGACGCATGAGTAGTTTATACCTGGACTACGGGTCAATAGGAGTAGCTATATGGTTGTTCTCTCCACTTTGTACCTTATATTTAGATCTTGTGAGCGGCCTAACATGATCAAGATCATCTTTATATAATGCTACATGTTGTGTTTGCTGGGATCTGATGAATGTTGAATGCTATGTCTTCTTATTATCAATCTATCATGTTATCTTCATGCATATGTTATTTATGATCTTCCTTGATCTCCGTTATTAGTAGATGCTCTGGCCAAGTAGACGCTAGTAACTCCAAGAGGGAGTATTTATGCTCGAGAGTGGGTTCATGCCTCCTTTCGATCTGTGCTCGAGTGACAGAAACGTGACAGATGGAGGATGTGTTGTTGCCATTAGGGATAAAACAACAATGCTTTGGCTAAGGATGATTTTATTATTTACATTACACACTTTGCTTAATGCAATTATCTGTTGCTTGCAACTTAATACCCAATGTTTGTTCGGATGATATTCAGAGGGTGGATTATTAGTCATAGATGTAGTTGGATGACGGTCTATATATTTTGTTGTAATGCCCGCATGAATCACATAGTAATCTTTATGTCTTGCATATGCATTATGGTGCAGCCTTCATTTCTGTCAATTTCCCACCTGTAATTTGTTCACCACACATGTTATTTATCTTTCACGGAGAAACACCACTAGTGAATTGTGGACCCCAATCCATTTCCTCATACTGATAATACACACGCTGCTTCCATTGTTTTCACACTGTTGCTACTGTTTTCATATTGTTTTCCACACCATACGTTTAACCTCTTTGTTTCAGCAAAACCGGTGAGATTGATAACCTCACTACTTCGTTGGGGGAAAAGTGATTGGATTGTGTTGTGTACGTTCCACATTGTTGCTAAACCGGTAGTGCTCCTTGCCACCTCAACTGCATCAACCTTCTGAAGTTACTCCTTCCTCCTACTGGTCGATTCAACCTTGGTTTCTTTTCTGAGGGAAAACTTTCTGCTTCACTCCTCACACATTGCGCTTGGGGTCTCCCAACGAGCGTGTGTCCACACTCCATCAGCTGTGTCTTCCTACGCGCCATATTCTTGGAACGACCTCTCCGTGAGCCAGTAGCAACTATGAAAGAGAAATAGAAGGAAAAAGCATGGTGAAGAGAGGATGCCCAAATGTTTAATACGCACAAAATGAAGAAATCAAGAGTAGTGAAAACTAGAGAGGAAAACTACAAAATAGGGGCATATGTAGATAGAGCCAACCTAGTAATAGAAGTAGTTCGTGCCTAGTAGTCACAATCTGAATTTGTAGGGTTTGTACTTCCGAATACCTACTCCATGCGCGTAAATACGAGGAACATGTACTCCTAGTTCATCTCCATCTGTCAACGAGATGGGAGAGGAAGGAAGCAACATACCCGGATCCATGGCGTAGATCGGAGGAGTGGAGAGGTTCACAGAGCTTTCCAAGGCAAGCAGGGAGCCTCCCAGCGGTGGAGGATCTCTTCCCGACGGCGGAGAGGTTGGGGGCGGCGGCGATTGTGGGGAGGAGGTGGTAGGGAGAGTGGGGGAAAATGAGATCTAAAGATCCCTTCGCCCGCTCGGCCTAGGGTTATCCCCACGAAGCCACAGCAAAGCGGTACTACTGGTGGAAACACCAGAGGTACCGCTCCCTGTATACGCGGTGCAGCACGGACAGACCCGCTGGGCGAAAATTCTGCACCAGCGGCAGTACCGGTGGAGCATCGGTAGTACATGCGCAACAAAGGTACCAGTGGTTTCACCGGAGGTTCCAGTGACCCCGCTTTTTGCACGCCAAGAGCAAAAAACTGAGGGCATCAAGAGGGAAATGTGCTTTTGGGGAAAGGGCTTGAGTTGGAAGGTTGTAACTGTTATACGAGAGGCAATATTATACGCAAGTCCGCAAGATGCAATGAGGAAAAAGCTGGACTTGCGCAATTTGTCGAGGGGGATAATAGTACACACGTGAAAGAGATAAATGAAACCAACTCCTTAAGTAGGAGGTCGGTGGCCGTAGCCACCATGTTTGAGTGTGTACTTTGGCACCACGAAGATGTATCTTGGGTCCAAAAGTACTACTCATAATGAAGCACAATAAGTCGCAAAATGACTAGATATGCAATAAAGAATTGATTTATGCATAATAAGAGGAGTGTTCACTCATGAGTTGAGTGACGCTCCCCTTATGTCCATGCCTACATCCAAACCTACTTACACGTATAGTGGAGGTACTTATGCAAGGTCTCAATTGAAGTTAGCTAGACAAATCAATGACATTTAGTTCATTCCTCAAGGCTCGAAATCATGGTTCATCAAGGGCCTTCGTGAAAATATCCGCGAGTTTATCTTTGGTGTAAACATATGAGAGATTAATATCACCCTTCTCAACATGATCCTGAATAAAGTGATGGCGAATCTCAATGTGCTTCGTCTTGGAGTAAAGAACAAGGTTGTAGGCGATCATGATTTCACTCTCATTATCACAGAGAAGAAGCACTTTGTCGAAATTGACACTATAATCCTTCAAGGTTTGCCTCATCCAAAGCAATTGATCACAACAACTTGACACAGATATGTACTCGGCCTCGGTGGTGGAGAGAGCAATGCAATTTTTCTTCTTGGAAGACCAACACACCAAGGAGCGACCAAGGAATTGGCAACCCCCGGATGTGGACTCCCTATCCGTTTTCTCTCCCACATAATCCGCATCCGAATACCCAATGAGCTGAAAGCTTGAACCCTTGGGGTACCAAAGACCAAAACTTGGGGTATGAACTAAATATCGAAAGATTCGTTTAACTGCTACCAAATGACTTTGCCTCAGAGAGGCTTGAAACCTTGCACATTTACCAACACTATACACGATATCCGGTCTAGATGCACAAAGGTAAGGCAAAGAGCCAATATGGAGCGGTATACCTTCTAATCTACCTCTTTACCACTCGGATCGGGTTTCAAGTCAAGGGTTGTGGACATGGGAGTATTCATAGGCTTGGCATCGTGCATATTGAACCGCTTGAGCATGTCTTGAACGGAATATGCCCGAGAGGAAATAATAAAGCGGTTATTATCTTATTCCTTGTTTATGATAAATGTTTATTTCTCATGCTAGAATTGTATTAACCGGAAACGTTGATACATGTGTGTTTAATAAACAGACAATGGTTCCTAGTAAAGCATCTCTTTTAACTAGCTCGATGATTAATAGATGATCAAGGTTTCCTGATCATGAACATTGGATGTTGTTAATAATAGGGTCATGTCATTAGAAGAATGATGTGATGAACATATACCCAAAGTGAATATAGCAATGCGATCAAGCCATTAAGTTTACATTGTTATATCAAACATACGAAGTAACTTATTCCTTAGACCATGAGATCATGTCAATCACTGATATCGGAAGAGTTCTTTGATGTCATCAAACGTCACACCATAACAGGGTGACTATAAAGGTGCCGTTAGGTATTCGAAAAGTATTAGTTGAGGCTCATGGATCAAGAGGGGATTTGTCCATCCAAATGACGGAGAGATATACTCTGGGCCCTCTCGGAGATATCACATCGACACCTCTTGCAAGCACGCGACTAGGTCACAAGGATGAAATATCACGGAAACGAGAAATGAGTACTTGTTGGTAACAAATTAAACAAGGTATGGTTTATACCAAAGATCGGATCTCGGACAAATAAAATATCGCGAGACAAAGGGAATTGGTTACCCCGTTTATGGTTCACACGATCACTAGAAATCATGTATACATTATTTACGAACCGTAGGGTGACACACTTAAGGTTTGATGACGCGATTGAGTGGATACAGAATATCGAAGAAAAGTTTGGACAACACCGGAATTGTTTTGGAGAATATTGAAATAGTCATCGGAATTATTTCGGCGAATATTGAAATAGTTCAAGGTGGTATATGTTAATGTTTGATTAACAAATAGTTCAAGGGGTTAAGTGCTAATGTTTGTTAATAGGATTAACAAATATTAAAATAAAGAATTAAAATTGTTTTGTTTATTTATTAAAGAAAACCCTTGGAATTTTGGGTGGGAATTGATGGGAGAATGAGTGGGTTGAGTGGAGACTCCACCCACATGATGAGGGGAGAGGTGGAGGCACCAAAATTTCGTGGCTGCCTCCCCCTCTTATATAAAGAGGGGATGGACCTCCACTACAAGAAATATGTTGATACATGACCATTTTATAATGACCGTGGATCAACTGGTCATAGATCCATGACCATTTCGGATCAATCGGTCGTTGACGGTTTAGGAGGGTCCAAACGTGAAAACATAATGACAATTTTGGTTAGAAAAGTCATGATCTCCTTACACGAATTGGTCATAAACGGGCAACACTACATTTCATTACGCCACCTCATCATATTTTGCTTATGTGTCATGCTTATTTGTCTCAATTTTGCACACCTCACCATGTTTTGCTTATGTGGCGTGCTTATATGTCATGCTTATTTGTCCCAATTTCTTGTCTCATTTTTTTTAGAATAGGATCGCGCTCTGCTGAAAAGGGAACCGAAATGGGCCTCCCACGACCTGGACCTGACACAACCAAATTCCGTGCAATCCGGAAAGTTTTGATAACGTCGAGCGTTTCCGTCGCGAATGGCTGAAAAGTGGAGTTTGCTCTCGACGTATTGGATTGGTCCGTCGCGGACTGGTTTTGCTCGACTTTTTGCTAGTTTTAACTCGTGGATTTTCATCTCCGGCCCAGTAGCCCACTAAGAGCCGAGTTGCCTTCGACGAAACTTGCCTGGTCACGTAGAACGTCGCGAATTTTCAGCGGGGCCACACATCCTGCCATGTTTGACTGGCTACGACCACGCCCATGGTTCTTGGCCCCACCTTCAGGCCATGTGCACCGTTTATAGCCGTTGGTACTGTGGGACCCAATTTAGCCGTTGACACAGCTGAACGTACCAATTAAATAACTCGACCACACCACAGCAAAGCCACTGCCGTCAATCCTCCGCCGTTACCACACCGCTGCCACTGACGAGGGCGCACAGCTAAATTTCCCTCTCCTCTTTCTCCCTTGGCGATTCTAGGGTTCTTCCCTATCTCCCCTGTCTCACATGGCGCGCAGGGAGAGCATGGCCGCCAGCGGCGAGAGTTCGTGCTCGCGCATGAAGAGGGGTTTCCTCCTCGCCGCCGCAAACCTATCCCATACACTCAGGTGGCCTTGGACCACTCCAATGAAACAAAATGTCTGTGCGGTTTGAAGATGGCCATGTGGATTTCTTGGATCGACCATAATCTAGGCCGGAGATTCCTGAAATGCCAAAGATGCTTCGTAAAGATTCGTGCTTTAGTTTCAGTTTGGTTGCAAGATTTTGCTTTTGGTTAAATTTTATCTTATTTTGGTTGCAGAAGTATGGCATTCCTTATGGTTGTGGAAAGTTCTCATGGCATGACCCGGAATGGACAGAATTCCAGGAACAGGTGGTTCTTCAACTGCGTAATGCAGTGTTTAGAGAGAAGAACGAGAATAGCACATTGCAGGAAGAGATAAGTGCACTGAGGCAGAAGCTAGATCAGGTGCTGCGGCAAGGGGTACACAAAGAAGGTGCTGATGAAGTTGCTGGAAAACCTTCTCATGAAGGCAAGATTCAAGATTCTGGCCACAATCTATTTATGATTTGAGTTTTTTCAGTTTTATTTGCAATGTGTCTTGGCATGATGATGTCTGGCAGTTGAGTAATGGCATATTAGCAATGTAAGGAAGATAATTGTGTAATGGTAGCACTTGAGTAATATCATGTTCGCACTTGTATGTACTCTATGATTAATGCTATGGTTTTGACATATACGAGACAAATAGCTAAAAATCACACACACACAAACAAACAAAATTCAAAAAAAATGCAAGAATGCACTTCAGTTCAACACAAGCATACACACACGCATGTACATCAGTTCAACACAAGCATGCAAGCAGGCATGCACAACATTTCAACACACAGCATGAGAACAGACGTGCACATCAGTTCAACAAAAGCATGCACACAAAGCATGCAAAATCAGTTCGACACAAGTTTGGCCACACGCATGCAACACTAGTCTACATCGCTATCATCTGCGGGCAGTGCACCTGGATCACTGTCATACTCCGCATATGTGTCGTCTACTTCATCCTCACTGACTTGTAATTCAGCGTCACCATCTTGTACTTCACATTCCTTATGCTGCACTGACACTTTTTTCCGATCTTTGATATAATCCCAAATCTCATCTGCTGAGAGGATGCGGGGAGCCATGTCATCGTGTCCCAGAGTTGTCGGAGGCGGAGGATGGGGTATCGGGTCAGCATGAACAGCCTCATTGTTAGAGACTTCGACATCTTGATGTGCTAGGATACTAGGCCTCTCCTCTTAATCATTGTGCTCCTCATCTTTGTCCTTCTCATGTTCGGACACATCAAAGGTCCGATTATGCTAAATTTTTTGGACTATTCGCCAGTGTTGTCCCCCTACATTGTCTGGCATATAAAACACTTTTTGTGCCTTGGTTGACAGGATATACTTATCATCCTCGTACCACAAATTGGAAATGTTGATGCTCCTGAATAGTTTATCATACTTTTCCAGTTTAAACCTGCGCATGCCGGCACCTGCTTCAAGACGATACCAGTCACAACCAAACAGAACAACTGTCCGTTTATGTTTCTCGGTAGAGATATAAGTCAGCTCTTTGATTTCCTTGAGGACACCATAAAAATCTCTTGCGTCCCCACCGTGATCTCCAGCAGCCATGACTCCACTGTTTTGCTTTTTGTTGCCTTTTTCACGCTCAGCGGTGACAAACCGAACTAAGTTCACATGACAAACTGAATATGTTTTAACTTTGCTGTGTGGGCCAAGTGCCAATGCGAACAACTCATCTTCATGAACTTCTGGTCTTTCCCGTGCCTTGTTCATCATCTGTGTACCACAGAAAAAAAGAAAAACAGTATGGTCAAGATCATGCAATGAAATGCAAAAGGTCAAAGAGAAATGCAAAAAGGAAACTTGCATGCTCTTTGAACCATCTTGGAAAATCGTAGTCAACCCTAACTTCGACATCAGGTTTCCCTTCTTCCTTCAGCTATGTCCTGAACTTTCTGCAAACCATGAAGAGTTATTAAACTCCGGTAACTATGGGGTATACAATGTATAGGGTAACATAAAATTCAGACGTAGGGAACATACTGGATATAGCCTGTAACCTTGCTGCAATTGTTTAGGACATACCAAGACATTCTATGAAGCTCTGTTGACAGGGTCTCAGTGCTATCATGATTGATCGCACTATATGCTCCAACTAAACGCGCACCATGGCCAAACACATCACAAGATGATTCTTGTTGTTCATTTTTTTGTTGAACCTCATATCTCCGTTGCCGATTGTACCTTGTCTCAATATATTCTTTCAAGTACCTAGAGGCAAATGTCAAGCACTCGGAGGCAATGTACGCCTCTGCAATTGAACCTTATGGATGGGCCATTTTCCTCACATATCTCTTCAAAGTTCACAACATTCTCTCGATTGGATACATCCACCCATAGTTCACAGGGCCTCGGAGCAAAGCGTCGTCAGGTAAATGCACAGCCAGGTGGACCATAACATCAAAAAACGCCAGAGGGAAGATGTTTTCAAGCCTGCACAAGATTACTGGGATTTCAGCTTTCAGACGGAGCAGAACACTTCTTTCCAACCTTTTACTGCACAAGTCCTTGAAAAATTTGCCTAGGTAACCTATCGCCCGATAGACATCGTCTTTCAATAATCCCCGCAGCCCAACAGATAATGTTCTCTGCAACAGGACGTGGCAGTCATGGGTTTTAAGTCCCCAGATCTTGCGTGTTTGTACGTTGACACACTTGGACATGTTGGAACAAAAACCATCTGGATATGTACAGTCAAATAGAAACTGGCATAGCTTTGTCTTCGCATCTTTGCTTAGGTTATAGCTTCCATATGTCATTACACATTTATATTTCTTCGGGTCCACGTCCGGAGCATTACCGGTGGATCCAGCTGCATTTTTTTTTCTGATGCCAAGGTTATGAAGATCCTTCCTGGCATTGACGGTGTCCTTATTCTTCCCTTCCAGTTCAAGGACGGTGCCAAGGATGATGTCTAAGATGTTCTTTTCGATGTGCATCACGTCGAGATTATGCTGAAGTTTCAACTTTGGCCAGTAAGTCAAGTCCCACCAACCAAGCCTACGCTTCCAGATCGGTGTAGGTTCTCCACGCTTCCTCTTCTTGCTGATGCTCTGGGGACCAATTCCTGGTTTTAGATGTCTAACCTTCTCCAGCTCAGCTTCTAACTCTTTATCAGTAAATGATTCTGGCCGCTCGTTCTTGACGAAATTTTTACCTTGAAGGTATGTCTTTCCCCGCCAAAAGTGGTCATGGGGGAGGAAACGATGGTGCCCAATGTAGCACAATTTGTTGGTTATGGGCATTGATAGAGGATCTTTGTGACAATGCAGGCATGCAGCATAGACTTGAGTGGTACGCCCAGACATAGTGCCACAAGCTGGGTAGTCGTGTATGCACCAGAGTACCGCAGCACGAAGATCAAACATTTCCCTAGAAAATGAATCATAAGTCCGCACACCCTTCCAAAGGTCCTGCAAATCTTCAAGCAACGGCTGAATGAAAAGACCAAAGTCCTTTCCAGGACTTGATTTGCCAGGGATTAGCAAGCAACCAAATAGAATGCAGTCAAGACAACCATAAGTAGAGGAACGACCGACACAGCTGGAATGGCCCCGCAAACTTCGATCCATCTATCTAAACCTCGTTCTACTAAGTAATTAAATAGGGGTTTTCGATCTGCTTTCTATACTTAAATTCGAGAAATCTTTTTTTTATTCAGGTTGATTCGGGCAGTTCAGTCATGGAATTGGAGGAAGCATTTTACTTATGTTAAGTCATGGAATGGTTTCTTCAACCCTTTTTCTATGTGTTGGTGTTCTATATGATCGACATAAGACTCGACTTGTTAGATATTATGGAGGCTATCATCAGAAAATTCAATGTCTAAGATTGGCAAGTTGCTTCCCAAGGATTAAAACTGAAGCCTCTCATGCTAGTAAACCTTCTACTATCAATGGTAAAGTAATTGGTGTTTGCAATATTCCCACTACTGCTATTAAAATGCAAAATTGCCCGAAACTGCTAAAAATGCTCCAGATAATAGTGCTGAAATTTTTAGAAACATGGGAGGCAATAGTCCCATTACCTTTGATAAAAATGATCTTAATTTTGATGATTGCAACATAAATGAAGTTACTAAGTTCTTACAAAAGCTTTCTAGTTGTCCTAATGCTAGTGTTGTGAATATGGCTTTCACAAAACATATTACAAATGCTCTCATGCAAATTAGAGAGGGTGAATTAAGATGTGAAGCTTCTATCCCTAGGAAGTTAGATGATGGGTTAGAACCCATTATTAAAATGAAAGTGAATGATTTCAGTTGCAATGCTCTATGTGATCTTAGTGCAAGTATCTCTGTTATGCCTAAAAGAATTATGGTATACTAGATTTGCCACCTTTGGAACCCTGTTGTTTGGATGTTCGTCTTATTGATAATGTTAGAAAGAAACTTTTGGGGAGAGTTGATGATGTTCTTATCATGGTTAATATTAATAGTGCCCCCATTTATATTTTTGTCTTGAATATTGAATGCAATGCTTCTTTTCCAATTGTTTTGGGAAGACCTTTTCTTAGAACTGTTGGTGCTATTATTGATATGAAAGAGGGGAATATTAAATTTCAATTCCCACTCAAGAAAGGTATGGAACACTTTCCTAGAAAGAGAATGAAGTTTCCTTTTGACTCTATTATTTGAACTCATTAAAATTTGGATGCCTCTTCACTTGAAAATACTTGAATCCACTTTTCTAGGCCTAGCTAAAAGGCGTTAAAGAAAAACACTTCTTGGGAGATAACACATGGTTTTATTTTTGCTTTGTTTTTCTCTGTTTTCTTTTATTCAAGGGGATGTATACTTATGTAGCAACTCCTTTTTATATTTATTTTCATGTATTAGTTGTGCCAAGTAAAGTTTCTGACGAAAGTTAGAGTTGGTTTTGGGATTTCCGCGCAGGAAACATATTTCTACTGTCCACCGTAAAAACTCGTGAAAAATCCAGAAAGATCAGAATGACCTGAAATGTTTTGCGCTTATTCCTCAGCTAATTCCGCAACTTTTTCGTTCTTTAAGTTTTTTGCTTTGAGCAGTGTAAGTGCCCTGAAAAAACTCGTCTTTAAAGATTGTTCTGGTTTTGGCAGATTCTGCCATTTTTCTTGCATTTGCTCTTTTGCGATGTCAAGTGGATTTCTTTGGTTCACGAAACATCAGTGGCTGTAGCTAATGTTTAAAATTATCAATGGAACTTGTGCCCATACAGAACCTATGGATTTTGTATTTTTGCACTATCCCTCTAATACGAATTACTCTTTGAGTGTGGTGTGAAGGAAGTTTTCAAGGGTCAAGAGAAGAGGGTGATATATGTGATAAATAAGAGTGCAAGGTCAAAGCTTGGGGATGCCCCAGTGGTTCATCCCAAAAAATTCTAAGAATAATCAAGCATTTAAGCTTGGGGATTCCCAAGGCATTCCCTTCTTCATCAACCATTTATCAGGTCACTTCTACTGAAACTATATTTTTATTCGGTCACATCATATGAAATTTACTTGGAGCGTTTGTTATTTTTCATTTTGTTTTCTTTTGTTTTACTTTCTGAAATAATATCATTGGAACCTAGCATCATTGTTTGGGAGATCGACACGCTCCACTTTTTCGTTTGAATACTCGTTATGCTCGTATTCTTAGTTTTTCTTCTAGCTGCTGCAAAAATTCTTGTTTAGCTCTTGTTTTGATTGCATGTCTTATTCAGAGCTGATGCAAATAGAACCTTGTATGGACTATGTCTATACTTTTTCATATCATGCCAGATGTTATTTTAATTCTAAAGCCTAGTGGTTATTTAGTAGCATGATTTGTCTCAAATAGTTGAGAGTGTTTAATGTGCCATTGAAAGAATCATGAGTTGTTCTTGTCATATTGAAGCATAAATTTTTTGTTTTCTCCTTTGAATGTTTTATTTGGTTGACTTGGCGTATGCTCACACCATGTTTATGACTATGAACCAATCACTAATAGCCTCGATGATCATTTAGTTTTTGAACTTGTGGTACCACTTATGCTTTGATTAATGATGTTTATGTCGCTATGCATGATTATGGCCATTATGGCTCTCTTGATTTGTCGCTCCTACTCTTTTGCTAGACTCCACTTGTACTGAGCATGATCTCTACTCGTGCAATCCAACTCCCAAAAACCAAACTATGCCAAATGCATCCACCATACTACCTACATGTGGTATTTAACTGCCACTCCAAAGTAAATTGCTCATGTGTTACCTTTAAAATCTTCAAAGTTACTCATATTTTGTGTTCCTGTTTTAGCTCATGAGGACGTAAATAGAGAATATTTATCCCACTTGTTGATTGGCCTTTCACACTCTGGACTGGTGGCTTCATCCGCTTATCCAATTGATAGAAGAGCTGGCAGCGGGTGCCCACCCCCAAATTAATACAAACAAATTCTCTTCACTATTTTTGCCCCTGATTTATCAGTCAAAGCATAATTGTGTAAACAAAAGAGAAAGAGGAATGGCCTTCTACACCAGTTGCGTCCTTCAAATGGGAGCTGCTCTTGTGAAGTCTAGTTGGCTTGTGACGTACTGTATTTTCTGTTTACCATTCATTTACATAAGCATACACCTCCCTAAAAATAGACACTCCTCCACGGTATGTGATTGTTGCCAGGCACCCGAGGATTTGGTTAGCCATTATTGGTGTAAGATGGTTGGGAGGAGTGTCAAACATTTTATACCTATGTTTAATAAAATAAAAGCTCTAGTACATGAGTGATCCATTCTTTTCTCTGCGAAGGGCCTTTGTTTTACTTTTATGTTGAGTCTCCATCTTCTAAATTTATGCACAGTTGAGAGAGCATAGTTGCCATTCTGAGTTTAATGTGCATTGGTCCCAGAAAAATTATTAATTGATTCATGATATGTTATTGCTTGCTCTTAAATTATTTTTTCTACTATTCCTCATAAACATTGAAGGTGTCCTGGCATTTATGTTTTCCCCACTCTTAAGGACTAGCGAAATATCACTTTGTCATGCTTTCTGTATACTTTAAACAAACGTATAACTTTTGATGCATTCTTATTAATGATCTTTTATTTGTGTTACTTCTCATGATGCAAAGTGATTGCTATGCTTTGCTGTTAAAGTTTTATCTATCATGCTTGTGTTGAAGTTCTATGATCCCAACTAATATATGCTTTTACATTATTGATGATCAAGTTCATGTTTGTAGCCTGTCACCTCAGAAATTTTGTGTTTTTATCCTTTACCTACTCGAGGACGAGTAGGAACTAAGCTTGGGGATGTTGATACTCATAAATGTATCCTTAATTTATGAGGTTCCATGTTGTTTTCATGTTATTTCCTACATGTTTGCTATACACTTTATGTCAAATTTATCAATTTCCGGGACTAACCTATTGACAAGATGCCACAGAGCCAGTTCCCTGTTTTCTGCTGTTTTTAGTTTCAGAAAAGTTGTTCTCGAAATATTCTCGGAATTGGAAAATTCGAATCCTGGAAGTCTTAGAATTCCCGAAGGTTCCACGGAGTCCCGAACAGACCCAGAGAAGGACCACAGGGGGGCACACCATAGGGCGGCGCGCCCCTGGTCACGCCTGGGGGTGGTCTGGGCCCCCCGGTTGCCGTCTGCCATCGCTCTTTCGCCTATATAATACCCCCTACATATTAACCTTATAGATATACCACTTTTTCCAGAGAAACACCCGAGGCCGCCGTCATCGTCATCCCAAGATCAGGAGGGTTCTGGAGCTATCCCCGGCACCCTGCCGGGAGGGGAGTTCATCACCGGAGGGGTCTACACCACCATGCCCTCCTCCGAAGTAATGCTTGAGTAGTTCATCCCTGGACTATGGGTCCATAGAAGTAGCTAGATGGTAGTCTCCTCCACTTTATGCGTCATGTTTAGATCTCGTGAGATGCCTCATATGACCGAGATCATCTTTATGTAATGCTACATGTTGTGTTTGCTGGGATCCGATGAATGTTGAATGCTATGTCTTTTGATTATCAATCTATCATTTTATCTTCATGCATATGTTACTTATAATCTTGCATGCTCTCCGTTATTAGTAGATGCTCTGGCCAAGTAGATGCTAGTAACTCCAAGAGGGAGTATTTATGCTCGATAGTGGGTTCATGCCTCCTTTGCATCTGTGCTCAAGGTGATATGTCGGGGTATTATAGGGTTACTAGCATCCAGATGTGCAAAGGAGGCATGAACCAACTTTGTTTCGACTAGATGGAACACCATGAGTTTATGGAGTGTCCAAGTGACATAATCCAACTTTGTTTCGACTAGATGGATTAAGGATGGAAGATGCCATTATATGTTTCATAGTTTTGCTTTAGAGACTAATGTTTTACACTAAATATAAAACCATCTATATTCCTTTTGTGATGTAAAGAGTTTACAAAAATTAAAAAATAAATGTATGCTCCTTAAATGGTTATCTCAAGTATTGGGCATTCTTCCGATCACCGAGGACAAATATTTTGTTAGGTGTGTTCTAGAGAAATTGTTTCTTGCACAAAGTTTGTGGGAGGACAATAAAGTTTTACAAGATTAGATCTTCGTCATCATGTCAAGATTGGCGCAACACCGAAAGTAATTTTTGTGCTTTCCATTATGAATGATACTGAAGTGTTTACATGTGATATAAAACCTTGATCAAACTTAGTGGCTGAACAGACTAGATCATAATAGCATTGTTTCTCAATGAAGTCTATGATCTAGTGGAAGTAGTGATGAACCCTAACTCCAAAGGTAAGGCTAGACTTCATAAAATCCGAATAAACTCCATAAACGAAAGTCAAGTTTGGAACTTGGTATCAAGTTTTGTATACTATTTAAAAGGGCAAGACACCTACCTTTCGTTAATGGATTTGTAAACAAACAAGGATGGAAATATCCATGAAAGTTTGACTTGTTACCAAGTTAAAAGAAATGACTACGATGAGAATTAATCTCCCACAGCAAGGTTTTAATGTTTACACGTATTATTCTAGCAAGTGTTGCATAACTTGTCTTCAATATATTGCAAGTGAATATAGAATCAAGAATATGCTAGAAGAAAATTTTAACTTCAGCAATCCATTCATGGAAATGAAGAAACCATGAAGGAGCTGGGATATTCGCCTAGATGAAATGATCAAAGTCTTTGAAATCATCAAGGACGGTGAAGATGCTTGTGAACTCAAGAAAGTCAATGGGAGTGCTAAGGAATACTTCTAATACTTTATGTGAACATCATATCGTTAAGTGGAAATATTGTTGACATAGAAAAATGTTTCATTGAAATATAATTTCAATGAAAAGGTTAAAAGAAAATGCAGTATAATTATTGCCACTTTGCAAGTGGGAAAGTGATAACCTTTGAACAGAGAATTCGCGGTAGAACTTGGCTACATCGAACAGAGTATGGATCACTTTTTTTCCATTACTTTCCTGTGTTGGATCAATCGTTTTGATATCGTGTAGCTAGATTATTGGGAACAAAAATTCTCATCTTGGTGCAAACCAAGTAAAGTATTTCTATAGAAATTTATATTACTTATACAAAGCAAATCAATTTCATTGTGAATGAATAGAAAATACATATGATTGGAATACATATGAATGATTGGATCAGTCATCTACGCCATAATATGCATGCAATCAAATATGGCTTATGTTCTACGTGTTATGAACATAAACCAAAAATTATCATGTTTATAATCAAGGAGAAGATAAGCTTATGATGAATATAAGGTATACTTAATTTTTGTGATAAATGCAAAACGAGTTAGTGTAAGGTATTACACTAATAAAGGGTTTGTTGCATAATCACAAAAAACAACTTAGAGTTAATAAGGTGGCATAGCAGGATGAAAGAAATTCCATGTTAAACTTGGAGGAAAGTTACATATTTTGACTCTATCTGTAACAATAGTGGTAGAATGGATACACTTTAGAAGTGTAAAGATTGAATGTTTGGATCAAAGTTCTTTACTGAACTAGGTGTGGTACTTTACAAAAGATACAACCATGTTGTGAAAACAACAAACTGACTTCTTAGTTAAATCATGGAGGTTTTTACCACAAAGCCAAACATTTAAACTACAAGGATCATTTAGATCAAGGGGACAAGTAATTATCTAAGATATGAAAATACACACGAACCTAAAGTTTCAGATCCGAGAAAGAAGTCTATACCACGAGCAGCACCGCAATGCCATTGGGTGCTGAGCTAAGAAAACTGGATTGTTGTTTCTTTTGCAAGTGGGAGACTATTGGATGTATGCCCAAGAGACAATAAAATATATCTTTTTTATGATTAATGTATTTTTTGCTATGCTAAAGTGAATGTGAGATTTAGAGGAAAAACCACATGCACGTGTAGAAACATAAACACACAATTATAGCCCTTTGTCATGTCTCTTAGACAAACTCATTAATATTAGATGACCATGTTTTCTTGGTCATGGACATTTTTATGTCAATATTAATGGAAACACATTTTTGTTTCAACATTGTGGCGGGGAAGACCCAAGTAGTTGAGATACTATGAGATCTGATTTTAGCATTGTTATAAATATTATCATCACAATACAATTAACTTGTTTGCTTCTTTTGACCATGAGAATATACGGTGGTGCATTTTGGAAAATTTACTTTGGTATAGTCAAGTATCACACCGTAAACTAGGTAATCAAAACAGCTATCACTGGGTAATCCCAAAGGTATGTATTTCACCATGATAGTTTGGGACTCAGAATTTATCCTGTACACAATAGAGAGATACATCTAGGATCTGCTCGGTGTAATATTATCCGTTAACAGGTCTGTGTAGACAAAGGTATGGCGTAAGTCATGGGGATACTATAACATGGTAACGAGTAAATAGCATCATACCGGATAACGAGTATAATTTGACGTGGTGATTGAAGAGTTTAATCATGGTCAAGGCATTCATCTCACCTCGAGGTATTGATTAGTATCATGCAGTAATTTGAACAAACTTGATAACCAACAGGTTCAGCAAAGTTTATTCGTATAACATGTAGAATCAATATGGACGTCCACGGTCCCGATGTTGATTATTAGGAAAAGAATTTTTTCATCATGTCTACTTGTTATCGAGCTTGCAGAGGTCACACACACTTAAGGCGTCAAAGTCAGTTGTTCACATTGAATGGTTCAGAGTAAAGAGCGGGTATCACTTGGATTGTTCCGACGTGATAAAATGGTCCTGTACACCTGGGTGTACATACTCTCATATTAAATATACCTCACATACGAGTATAGTATACCTCTTTATTGTTTTTTATATACCTAGTTAATTATTATAAGATACCTCAATATATTTTTTTGACAAAAAATCTCAGCAACATACTTAGTTTTTTCAATATACCTTTTTTACGTACATAAAAGCAGTATATGTGCAAATAAAATAAAATATGGAGACTGAATTTTTTTTTACATAACTCAATTTGGGGTATCTAATATTGAATAATGAAGTATATTAAAAATGATAAAAAGGTATATTTGATTCTTCTATGTGGTATATTGAACGCTCGGAGTACGTACACCTAGGTGTACAGAACCATTTTCCTATATAGGACTCCTATTATATTAAAAATGATAAAAAGGTATATTTGATTCTTCTATGTGGTATATTGAACGCTTGGAGTACGTACACCCAGGTGTACATAACCATTTTCATATATATATATATAGGAAAAATTTAGTCTACTCCCGGGTGTAGCTACACCCACATGTGTTTAGTATGATGTATGTAGTATCTATCATACCGGAGGGTATGTACATGTAGTATGCAGTATATATTACTATTTCGGCAGTATATATACCAATTTCTATGTAGTATGTGTAATTTTTTTACATACTCCTTTTATACGTACATATATACCAGTATTTTGAATATATAGTGCAAACTACATGCTCCTTTTTATAATTTTCACATAAATTGTTTTGGAGTACCTTAGATATAGTATATGAACGTACTCAGATCGAAAAAGTATGACATGTACCTCTGTACGAAAGTATATGAGACCCGGGTGTAGCTACACCCAGGAGTAGATATGAGTGGAAATGAGATGTACATGATGTTATAAAGTGTTTCTGACATCTATGGAGATAGTTGATGATTTTTTTCCAAAGGGTATATAGGGTTTCGCTACTCCGATAAAGGCCGAGTGCTACAGAGGCGGAGGGGGGCGGGGCAGAAATGTCACAGGGTTGCACCCCAATTTTTTCGGGCAGCCACATGGGCCCTAGGGCACATAAGCAAAGCGCATTACCCTCCCCATAACATTCCTTATTTGTATTTTGGTAATAGTAGGAATTAACAAAATAGGGAAAAAAGGAAAGAAATTGGTGGGAAGGGAAAGGACTCCCCAATTAGGGAGTCCAATCCGAATTGGAGGAGGGGGGATGCGGCCAGTCTTGGCCCTTCCCAAACTAACTCATTCCCCAAGGCAAGTCCCCTCTCCACCCCAATATATATACTCCCATCCCACTAGTGGAAACAACCCCTTTCGTCCAGGGGGCCAGGGGGCATCTGTCCCGGTCGCACAAAAACCCGGGACAAATGCTATGCATTGGTCCCGGTTCGGTTGCCCGAGGCAGCAGAAACAACCTGGGGGCATCTGTCCCGGTTCGTGGGGAGGCATTGGTCCCGGTTTGTGGCACGACCCGGGACCAATACCTAGCCACAGGCCACGTGGCACGCGCATGGGCATTGGTCCCGGTTTGTGGCACGAACCGGGACCAATACCTAGCCACAGACCCACAAATAGTTTTATCCACCCAACCAATTTCCAAACGCATTTGTAATATTGGTTGAAGTATTTTCTCTCCAAAATCAGAAATACAAGCTAAACCTAAGTAGAAGACCTCTGCTGGTGGTAGAAGAAGCTGCGCTTAATGTCCGGCCACGATATTCGTCTCCGTTGCACAACTCCCAACAAAAAACAGCATTCACATTAGGCGGCTGCGTTAATGTCCAACCACTCTCTACCCTCCTCTTTTTGAAGGTCGACGCCCCACATTTCAGAAACGAAGCGCCAGTCCATCTTCCTATTGCCGCTCTGCGACTCGCACATGCCGGCGGCCACATGAGGTCAGGCATCGACGCCGCAAAGTATGCATTCACATTAGGAGGGGGACATGCATTTCGATAGATAAACAAGGCACAGTACACATAATGGCAAGATTGGATCTAAATCTAAACGGAGAGCATAGATCTAAATAAACAAGGCAGTACATAATGGCAAAAGTGCATCGATCTAGTCATACTCCTGCCTAGGCCTATAGTACATGTACTCGTAGTCGTCGTAGTCGCCGCCGCCGTCGTCGTCACTATCTGACGGTGCTGTGCACTCCCTCGGAGGATCACGACTCCAGGACTGGGCCTGAGGGTAACGCAGGCGGGGGATATCGCCGGCCCTGATGTAGTCCATGACGCTCTGTAGAGTCCGGCCGGACCACCATAGCCGACGACCGGCCTCGTGAAAGTTCCCAGGAGGCAGACCGTCCTCCTCATACCTGGCGAGCGCCCTCTCACGCCGATTGATGAAGAAGGCATCCCAAGTATGCTGGTTATCGGGATGCCAACTGGGATTCCTCCGCTGCTCCGGCGTGAGCTCGTGGTAGTAGTGGTTCGTGATGGCCGCCCGACGCGCCACACCTTGAGGAAGAGGAGGGACCGGCACTCCTCCGGCGCTCAGCATCCAACCGGCGGGAACGTTGTAGCCGCACGGGCAGGGGTAGTTCGAGGCGGAAGTGCCTCCGCCTGGATGAATGTTAGAGTGGGTACGGTAGAAGCCATGAGAGAGTGGTGAGTTTGTATGTGTTTATGCCAATGGTGTGGCAATGCAAACATATATATAGCGAGAAGAAAACATCCCTTTAGTCCCGGTTGGGGACACCAACCGGGACTAAATGGGTTAGGGTTTCATTGGGAAACGGATCATCCCTTTAGTCCCGGTTGGGGAAACCAACCGGGACTAAATGGGAATTAGGGTTTCGATTGGACCAATCAGATAGAATCACACGGATCGTGTGTTTCTTTCAAGCGCTCGTGAGTCGTTGGATCCGGGTGTGTTTTTTTCGAGCTGTTGTGAGCCGTTCGATCAGGGCTACGGTGTGTTTCTTTCGAGCTGCTGTGAGCCGTTGGATGAGGTGTTTCTTAAACGTTGGATCAAAACCCTAGCTCAACACTTTTTGAGCCAGAGGACCCTATATATAGCCCAGCTTCATACACCGGTCAGTTCATCTCAATACAAAACATCCGGATTCGCCATCATACGTCCAACCGTGCATTTGGTATGCATATATGCACCCAGTAGCCACGGTTGGGCTGTGTGATGGTGATACCGTTTGTTTTGTTCTACACCCCCTTTAAGGTTTGATACATCATATATTCAGTTCATCGAGCAATACAAAACATCCGGATTCGACATCATACGTCCTGCCGTGCATTTGGGTCAGTGTTTAACACATTCTTCCCCCTTTAACACATTCATCCATGCATGCTTGGGTCAGTGTTCACTTTGAGCTCGGGTAGTAATGTGCGGGAACATCACCACCGGCTTCCGCGGCGTCCGCAAGATAAAAAAAAAAATTATTATTCATCTGCTAGATAAAACAACTTCCATATTTGCCAATAACCACTTTTTTTTTGGAGTAGACTTCTATATATACATTCAGATTTTCGTTTGATCGGACTGGTTCTCCGTCAGGTAGTGAGAAGTAATGAAGCTCGATCTTTTTCCATTGCCCAGCGCCATATTTCTCAACACCCTTGGCTAGCTTAATCACTTCGTCCTATGTCCAGTGCTTGTCATCTTTCCTATATTGACCTCCCTGCCGAAGGCACATTCTGTAAGTATCGCCATGGCTTGGGCTCTTCCATGAAGTGGTATTTTCGACCTGTAGAATACAAATGAAGTATCGGTTGATTTATGTTTCTGGTGACGATTGTGCAGATGGTTGGATGGTTTATAGGAGTTTCGTGCATTACAGATCCTACACCGGTTTGTAAATGCATGGTGGCTACAGCATAAGGGAGATAGTTGATCAAGGAAGAAAATGGTAATAGTTTTATATTTCTTATTATTACCTGGCTAGGAAGAGGAATAGTAGATGGAGGCCAATCAAGAGGATCAGCCAGTATGTTTGCCCAAATCTGAGCTTCATCCGCTGGCTTCATTGTATGCTTGGCTCAGTGAGGAGCTACCACCTGTTCAATGAATGTGCAAAAACTGAGTGCAGGGCTAAAATAAGTGTTCCGTATTCATTCGACAATACACACGACAGTACATGGTAAATCTTAAATGTATGTGCAGATACAGTATATGGTATTAGCACTATGATAAATATGGCGTCATTAAGGATACATAATGCATGCTTGGGTCAGTGTTCACTTTGAGCTCGGGTAGTAATGTGCACGGGAACATCACCACCGGCTTCCGCGGTGTCCGAGCACGGCAGAACAGAATGTTTACCGCATCCCCCTCGGTATTCGTTTGTTTTCTCTTTTTATAAAAGAATTTGTATTCCGCGACACTGCGGCGCGCTAGCGGTCTGTTTCTGTTTAATGTAATTATTACTAATTTTAAAATAATAAGATATTTATATTTAAATTAAGTGTAAATAGTGAAATAGTTAATAGTTTGAATAGTTAGAATAATTATTTAGGTAAACAGAAAACGGATTTGAATTATTTACGCAATTTCAAACAATTTTAATGTTGTAATTTTTTCGTAATTTGAAAGTATGTAGAAGTTATTCACTTACATATTTAAGATATTCAAAATTTGGCGCTAAAACAATTGGCGCGCCGGCCCACTGGTTCTGGCGCGGGCGACCAGCCGGGCCTTTCGTCCCGGTTGTTGCCACCAACCGGGACGGAAGGGTCTTTCGTCCCGGTTTGTTGCCACCAACCGGGACGAAAGGGTCATAGGATATAAACACGTCACCGCTCCCCTCAGTTCCAGACCGCGCGCAGGGACGAAATCGACGCGCCAGGCTGCCCCATTTTTTCCGTCCCCCGCGCCGCCCCTCACCCCGTCGGCATCCGCACCGCCCCCCCCGTCGGCATCCTCCTCTGTGGCGCCGCTCCCGACTCCGTCGAGCGCACCCACCCCCCCCCTACGCGCCCTCTCCCGTTCGCCTCGGCCGCGCGCCGCCTCTAGGTCCCGTCGCTGCCCGCGCCGCTGCCCCGCGCCGCTGCCTCGCGCCGCCCCTCGATCCCGTCGCTGCCCGCGCCGCCCCTCGATCCCGTCGCTGCCCCGCGCCGCCCCTCGATCCCGTCGCTGCCCCGCGCCATCCTCCACCGCCCCCGCGCCGCCGCTGCCCCGCGCCGCTGCCCCAAGAGGAGGTAAAAGGCCTGCCTCCATCTCGCCCTAATCTGGGCCCTTTTTTGTTTTTCTTCCTTTTTTTTACTTAATTACTGTTTTTTATTATTGTTAGAATTATTAGTTTACAAATGTTAGAAATTTTAGTTTATGAATGTTAAAATTTTAGATTAGACTTATTTACTTTAAATTTGTTTAGAATTGATATAAAAAATTTAAGAATGTTAGAGCATGTCTAACAGACCCCCTATATATGGCCCAAAACCCGTATAATAACCGCTGATATACGGGTTTGGGCTATACCGGCCATCTAGCAGACCCCGTAAATGGACCACCCCGAACGATTTTTGACAAGTTTGGGTAGGGGGCGGCCCGTCGACCCCTACATGTGCGGGTCGGGAGGGGATATAGAGGGCCAACCTCTAGCTCGTGCGAGCTAGGGCGCGCTGAAGATCTTTTGAGAGTATGGACAGAGTTTACTTTGTCTAGAAATAACAACAGCAATTAAAATTCAGATATGAAGAGGCATCCCTGATGCCCCTGTTAGAAGAGAGCAAATCAACACTAAAATGAAGAAAACAGATATTGCTGCTGTATGAATGTGTTGAAGAAGCAAAGACAGGACCAAAGGTTACCAAATTTGCTGGTAACCTTTGGTCCCGTCTTTGCTTCAACACATTCATACAGCAGCAATATCTTTTTCTTCGTTTTAGTGTTGCTTTGCTCTCCTCTAACACGTGCATTAGGGATGCTTTCCGGATATCACTACATACGCAGTGAATATTCTAATTGGCATAATATATGATCCATCGCACAGGATGTATCCAATATGAGCAATCCTTGCGAATGCTGCCAAAGCAAGCTTAGGTTCATAAGACAGATTAATGGCAATTTCATGCATAGCCTGGTGAGTTACTAAAATCTTCTTTTTTGGGGTTTCCTCAAGTTTGTCCGAGTATTTTCACTGCCTCATTCTCTTTTGTTTTTCACTGTTCTGCCTGCTATACAGGTCATACCAGAGTGGTTTCTGAACTATTTTGGAGGAAAGATACCAGGAACTGTCAAATTACAAGCCCCTAATGGTTTGCATTTGATATTGGAGAGTTATGGAGAACATGAACAGAACAATCCTCAAGTATGGGTTCCGCCCACCCCATACTTGAGGATTGTTCTGTTCATGTTCTCCATAACTCCAACATCAAATGCAATACCATTAGGGGCTTGTAATTTGACAGTTCCTGGTATCTTTCCTCCAAAATAGTTCAGAAACCACTCTGGTATGACCTATAGCACGCAGGAACAGGTGAAAAACAAAAGAGAATGAGGCAGAAAATACTCGGACAAATTGAGGAAACCCCAAAAAAGAAGATTTTATAGTACTCACCAGGCTATGCATGAAAATGTCCAAAACCCTGTTTTGTGAGGGGCCAAAAGCTCGTGGCGCTAGCAGACCCCCTACCCCCACCCCGTAAAACAGAATATTCTGTTTTACGGGGTGGGAGTAGGGGGTCTGCTAGCTCGCACGAGTTTTTGGCCGGCGAAATGCGTATACAGGGCCCTCTACACGCGTTTTAGGGGGAAAACATAAGGGGTCTGTTAGACATGCTCTTAGGGGGCGAAAACATAAGGGGTCCGTTAGACATGCTCTTAGAAATTTAAGAATGCTAGAAATGTTATCGTATGTTTAAATATTATTATGCATAAGCAATTTTAATGAATTGGATCTGAAATATATACTTACTCTTTTTGTATAGTATGGAGCCAAGAGACGAAGATGCCGAAAATATGATCGAGGGTTTAATCCGCGGGCCCGACGTAGAGCCCGATGTGAGCCAGTGGATGAACGACTCCGGTGAGGGAGATCCGGTGCTCACCCAGGGAGACGACTCCGATGAGGGAGAAGCCGACGGCTCCGATGGGAGCAGCCGACGGCTCCGGTGGAACCCATACAAATTACAAACACCGGCTCCGAGGTGCATATATATATATATATGTTAATTAATGAAGCATCGTTGTCTATATACATGTATTAACAGTCTTTATATTTTTAGCCATCCGGTTCAAATATATCAACCGGAAAAAAGACTAAACGAGGCGCAACAAAGAAGTTGAAAGATACAGAAAGATACAGGATCGACACGATCACAGCAGACGGCGCACCCGAGCTTCCCGCTGATGTTGCCCAAAAATTTGTGAAGCAATGCGGAGTGCTAGTTAGAGATCACATCCCGATCACTGTTAATGAGTGGAATGAGCCAAAAGATCCGCGGAACAAGGAATTTCATATGTCGGCAAATAGCCAAAGATCATCTTTTCTCAAAGATTTTGGCTAATTTCAACTTACCCGTGCCGGAGGTGGACGAGAATGAAGCGGATGTGACTGAGGCCGATGTTACTAAAATGAAACATGAGATACGGGAAAAGGTCAAAGCGTGGACCCTGAAAAAGATGGCCGAGCAATTCAAAAACTGGAAGAAAAGATTGAACCTTGATTATGTTAAGAAGAACAAGACTCCTTTCACTCAAGGGTATGAGAAAATAAAACCCGTATGGCAGACTTCGTGAAGTACAAGCTGGCAGAGAATGAACTGGAAAGGACAAAAACAAATGAGAAAAACGCCGGCAAAAAGGTATATCACCATGTTATGGGGCAATGTGGCTACAAGGGTTCTAGTCCCAAGTGGGAGACATGGGAGAACAACCTGATTCAGCAGGGGATCACTCCGAGCCGTTCTTGTGGGTCGAGCGGACAAGGTCATGGTTCTACGGGCATGGGGCAGGTTGGACGCCGAAGGAAAAGCAATATATAACCTAAGGCATAAAAAAGAGTCATCCTCTACCCATAGAGAAGCTGAGAGACGCAATAAAGGACGTTAAAGATGGGAAGTTCGTGCAGATAGAGAGAACGACGAGCTCACACGAGCCCTAGGGAATAAGGAACACGGAGGGCGTACACGAGGCACAAAAGGCACTCCTCCGTGGAGTGTTGCGTTCGACTCCACCAAAAAGTTATACCCAGATAGAAGCCGTCAACGTAAAAAGGACAAGGAGGCAGCTGAAGCAGAGAATCGGGCAAACTGGAGGTGTCAACTTGAAGAAATGGTAAAGCTGACACAGGATGTAGCAAAGAAGCAGCAAGACCAAATTAACACACTTAGCCAGCAGATAGTGTCTACCGGCGCATCAGTACACATGCTAGAAGTTGAAGCTAAGGCTCCCGACGCCGCACATTCTCATCGCAAAAGCAGCGTTGCGTCCACGCAGCTACCGGATGATGATGCACCACCGATGATTTACCGGTGGACGAGATCACGGAAATGACATCCTGTGAGCTCCACGTGAAGGTCGTCAATATAACCATCAAGGCGGCGGCCGGATATGTCTTACCGATTGGCAACGAACCAACTCACCATTGTCTCCCGGTTCCACGGGGCTACGCTGTTGTTGGGGTCGATGAAGTTGCCAACGGATTCGAGTGGGTAAAGCTTGATTTTCCTGAAGGTGAAGACGAAGAGTTGACTGAACTCGGAGAGCCAAGAACTCGACCGTTCTATGGCTAAAGGAATGCATTGTGCTCACAAATCAGACGGCAAGCCATCGAATTCTCGCATTTCTCCAGCGCAAAAGTCTCCAGCGCGGTCGTTCGCAACGCATGCCGTCTCCGGCGCGGTCGCCTACGCCGTGCACGTCTCCAGCGCGGTCGCCTACGCCGCCGCGTCAGCCCTCTCCGCCCACTAAGTTTTCTGCCGAAACGTAAAAAAATCACCGAAACGTCAACGGTCACCCCTCCGAAGGTACCAAAAGAGGTACCCAAGTTACTACGCTATACTCCCGAGGAAACCCAGAAAATCGCAAAGGACGAAACGATGCGTGGTGGAAATCAAAGCGGAAGGAGAAGCAAAAGCCAGATTTTCCCTGAGACGAAGAGATAGAAGCTTGGAAATGGTGAAGACTCTTCATCAACCGAGCCGAGTCTGTCATCTGACTATGACCGCTCTATTCTGAAGTCACCCAGGAAAATGGTGTGGTCAACGAAGAGTAGTAGCGCAAGCGGGAAAAAGGGGAAATCAGTTGCTCAACTCGGAGAGCAGAAAAAACAATCCACGTCCCCGCTCAAAGTGATTTCCAATACCCAGGTGGGGCCGAGCACTAATATTGCTGATGAGGATATTGATCGGGAGTTTATAACACTGTACGCAGACAAGGCAGCTGATGCGGGTTTGTCCATGCTGAGTATATGCAAACAGTGAACTACTTCCCCGCAGCTGAATGTGCGTACAAATACGAGTCGGGCCAGCCTCTTGTCAAACCGAGGAGATAAAGAATCTACCACAAAATGCGAATGAGTGCATAATTGGTATATGCAAGCCGCTAATGAATCTGAGGACTGGCTATGTCTCAGCGTTAAGGACGAGCACTATGGAACTGGAAATGGAATTGTTATGATTCAATTTGAGGAATTGTTTCAGTTATACCAGCAGCAGGCCCTCGACAAATCTATCCTTAGTGCCTATTGTCTGTAAGCACTTATTTCTCTAGCTCACCATTCAATTGCATATATATTCATATATTCTATATAGTACACATCATATATTATGCAGAATGAACATTCTCGAATGCAAAAGAGATGGAATCTATGATATTGGGTTCATTGATCCAAATATATTTATGAAAAGACTCTTCGGCAATCTCCCAAGGATACAGAAAATAATATTCTGAGGGCAATAATATTTAACCAACACCGACGGGAAATACTATTTCCTTACAACTTCAAGTAAGTGTGTTACTCTGTTGTAAACATTCTGTTTTCCTTACTCGATGTTCATTGTATAATTGATGAGTTCTGCGTGCGCAGCTTCCACTATATTCTGCTAATCTTCCAAATTGACAAAGGAAAAGTAATTGTAATGGACTCAAAACGTAAACCCCTCTCAATGTGGGCTGACATGCAGGAAATGATCCAGCGGTAATTTCAATCTTTATTAATTTCAGTATTTATATATTGCAATATATCGACTACTTTGTTTCATTTTCGGATATCAAGTAATTACTAACTCTTTTTATTCTTTTTCTTTCTCGGGTAGGGTTTGGAAGAGGTTCATAAAGAAGTCTCCCGGTGAATGGGAAAAACAACTTACATTTGATGTTGTGCAAGTAAGTACTATCTAGATCCGTGCCCATCTCCATTATCATGCCTGGTTGATTATTATTTTGATTGAAACAATATTCTCGTATAGTGCTTGCAACAAGGAGACGGGAATAACTTGTGTGGATACTACGTTTGCGAGTTCATTCGTCAGACCACATCTCCCAAGGGCAGAAATTTAAAACAACTTCATGTACGTTAATCGTCAATTCTTCTTATTACTCTATTTTTAGTTACTTAGCTTCATATATTTTAGTGACCACTCTTCTTTATATTAGATCGAACGGCTTCGGGACGGTCTTCTACCTAGGGACCGCATACGAGCAATTCAGGAGGAAATTGCGGGCTTCTTAGATGCAGAGGTCATAAACGTACATGGAGAGTACCATGCCTCCGGTTGGAACTAAGTTTGATTTTGTAATACACTCCATCGGTCATGTAATATGATCGATATACTTTGCTTCTGTAATATAAGTGTTTCTTATTCTGCTTTATATACTTATTCACTCGTGCAATCCGGGGGCTCGGTGGAGGGTACACCGAGGCTCCTCTCTTCTCGAGGTCCGGGGAGGGGCCGCCAGGAGGTCTCGGGGACCAAAAAAACGGAAATTGTAAAGCCCTGCCGCGGCAGAGAAAAGGGCAAAATCCCTGCCGCGGCAGAAGGGGCATGCATCCCGGGTCGTATTCAGAACCGGGACTAATAGCCCTGGCCAGGTTCCAGCGCTCGGGCCACGTGGTCAGCCCCATTTGTCCCGGGTCCTGCCACAACCGGGACCAATGGGGAGGGTATTTGTCCCGGATGCCCCGTCCCGGTTGCACAACCGGGACAAAAGGGGGCCTACGAACCGGGACTAAAGCCCCTGTTTCCACTAGTGTCCCCATGGGAAAAAGAAACCCAATTGAGAAATAGATCTCTCTAACTATACAAGATTTTTGAGATATCCTCTCCCTGTAGGTGAGATCTAAATCTCTCTCCCATTTGTTGGGATCTCTCCACATCGGTGTGCACTTGTAGTTCCTAGTTCTAGACAGTGATGCGTTGCAGGACTTTGACGGTACGTGTGCGAGATCCCAGAGGGGTACCACGTGAAACCGTCACTCTGCTGGATCCAAAAAGGTGGATACAAGGAGACGACAACAATTCCATTCCTAGGCCTAGCCTTGGAACTTTTCATCTGGCTTCATCGACATTGTTATCAACACGCGTTTCTCATCTACGTGTTGTTAATGATCATATCTATGTTCACCAGTATTTTCATAGTAGATTTTCTGTGTTACATAAGGCGATTTTTTTAAAATTTCTAGACGTAACACAATACTCGCGAAGAAACAACGTTTAAGAAAGAAAGTTGAAGAAAACAAGTTTGAAGCGAATCTGTTTCAGCTTTTTTCCCTAATCTCTCTATGTGCCACACCTATTTGGAGTAGAGGCAGGACCTTTCGGGTATACCAACAGAAGCTCCATGAAGTTTACTTTCCAAAAATATCTCACAACATTTGGATGCGTGTACCTAAAGGAATCCAAGTTTCGGTGGAAGATGTCTAGGATGAAAAGTGATTCGTGATTTTTCTTAGAGGTCTCCCATAACTCCACAAGTTGACTACTTAATCTCCAAAGGAAGCCACAAAAAATGCAGTCCATTTTATATATTTTTCACACCAAGCTAAGGATGCTTTTCCCTGCTATAGGAGCCTTTTGTAAGACCAAAACAACTATACACTTTGGAGCAAGACTTCTTGGGATCTGAGAGATCCTTACTCGTTTTTCTCTTGTGAGTTCATCCGGACTCGCGAGAAGGAGCATCAGGTTCGCCTTAATTTGTGATCTACGGTTTCGGACATTTTGTGTGGGTTAGTCCCGGCTTGTGGCTTAACAATTTTTATATAGAGGGTTATAGTTCTTGTAGATTCGTTGAGCCATCCCATTGTACGAATCACATCCAACCTTGGTAGAGGTATAAAGCTAGTTATCTCGGGTGCTTGTAGCTAGTTATCCTATTGACTTGATCCTAAAATTGGAAAGATTAAGACACCCTTGGCGTGAACTCCATCATCGGGTTGCTGCCTCTATCACCGTCCATACATGACATTGATACTTGAGCCTGGTGTTTGGTGTCTTGGAGTAGCGACCTTGCAACGCGGGGGCCACAACACTGTAGGACTTCATTTTTTGCGGTGCTCTTCGAAAACCGAGTTTTTGAGGATTTCCAGGGTGAAAATCCAATGCCCGATCTTCATTGGTTATGAATGTCAATGATCTTGTGAAACGCATTGTTGGAACATTGGACTTTCTCTAGGGTGAAAACCGAAAATCACCTGAACGGGTGACGATGGTGCTTGCGCACTATTGAAAGTAAAGTATGGGCACCTAGAGGGGGGGTGAATAGGTGCTACGACCAATTTTAATTTTTCTCAAGGTTTAGGCTTTACACAAAGGTAAATTCTCTAGATAGTGCAACTAAGGTGAATTTACCTATATGGCAAGGATAACAATTAATGCAACTAGTACAACACTTAATGCAACAAGTACTACAATTAATGCAACAAGTGCAAGTAAGTAAAAGGTAAGGGAACGAGGTAACCGATGGAAGCACGCGGAGACACGATGTATTCCCGAGTTCCTCCTTGTTATGGGTCAGGGCGGGCACAAAACCCGTTACCCGAAACCCGAATCCGATTTACCCGAGCCCGAACCCGAATTTCCCGAACCCGAAAAGCCCGAACGTTGAATCGGTAAACAATTATCAAAACCCGAAATTAATTAGGAAAAATCGGGTTATAAGCTAGGGAACCCGAAAATCCCGAATATCCCGAAATACTCCCGCACACACGCACACGCGGGCGGCCCAACCAAAAATTTCCCCGAGGCCCAAGTCCACTCCCATCCGCACCTAGGTTTTCTCGGTCGCTCAACTCTCGTACGCACCTAGTCCCCACGCCGCCTGGCTCTCCCTCTCCCAGCCGCCAGGAAAGAGCCAACCGCGACATTCACAGGCCACCGCGAGTCCGCGACTGCGCGGCGCCCATCTGCTGTCGGCCAGCCGTGCCGCCTACTCCTACTTCGCTGTCTTCTCTCCCTTCCCGTACCGGATCTTCCTTGCCCTGCCTCTGCCATGCGGCCCTGCCTGTAATTGTTAGCTGACTGCGGCGGTGCTCGAGTCAGACTCAAGGCCACAAAGACGCACGGGCACAGCTTCTCCCGATCGCTGCAGTGCTGCATGACGACCAGACCTGAGCGGACATGCACAACATAGAGGTGACGCGCTACAGAAAACCTGTCAAAATTCTTGTTCTTTGCTCTCATTTTCATCACATGTGTGTATTTTGGGAATTTCGGGAAAACCCGAAACCGAACCCGAAGTGTCGGTTACCCGAATTGTCGGGTAGCAGATTTTTTGCTTAAATTTCGGGAAACATTTTTCGAAACCCGAATTACTTTTAACCCGAAAAACCCGACCCGAATTTTCGGGTAAACCCGAACGCCCGGCCTGAGTTATGGGAGTACGTATTGTTGGATGGGTGTGAGCTCGCCACGAAGGCCTACTCAACGCCACAAAGGCCTCACCCTATTCTCTGATGAACTTCGCCACAAAGGCCTAGTTCACCTTCCACTATTGAACCCCTTTGAGGCGGGGATCGAGTCCTTTACAAACAAGTTTGGGGCACACACCCACAACCCAATTGGGGGCTTCCAACACTCACAAATCACCAAGAGTGGCAAGAAGC
Organism: Alopecurus myosuroides; assembly: GCA_028641055.1. Classification (NCBI taxonomy): domain Eukaryota; kingdom Viridiplantae; phylum Streptophyta; class Magnoliopsida; order Poales; family Poaceae; genus Alopecurus; species Alopecurus myosuroides. Next base: position 556,067,994 of record CM054058.1, read on the forward strand.
CTAGGTTCTCCACAAGAGGAAACCCTAGGAAAAGATCCCTCAAGCAAATGAGAGGGGAAATGAAATCCGGTTGGTGAAGACGTGTATCGAGGCCTTCTCCTTCAATCCTCCAAAGATCAAGTCTTTTGGGTAGAGGGATTGGGAGATCTAGCAAGGTGGGGGAGCTCCAACAATGGTGACTTTAATTCTGGACGAGCTAACCCAAGGTAGGTAGAGGAGAGGAGGTATTTATACCCCTCATAAAGTCTTGGAGCCGTTGTAGCATTTATGCCAAGCTCACACCGGAGACTCCGGTGTAAAGTCCGGAGACTCAGGTCTGAGCTTTTCGTAGAACCACCAGGCCGGAGACTCCGGACTGTCTCCGGTAAGTCTCTGGACCGAGTCCAGCGGGCGACACCAAGTGCACCACTTGAGAATCTCCAGGAAGTCTTCAGTGCGGAGACTCCGGCCAGGAGGACCGTAGACTCCGGTCTTGTCAAAGCAGGAGCCCACGAGTGTCTGGGGTCGAGCAGGAGCCACAACGCCTAGTCATACCGGAGACTCCGGACAGTCTCCGGTAAGACTCCGGACCGAGTACCGCAGGCGACACCACTTAGTCCTTAGGCAAATTCTTCAATGGAAACATCCACACCGGTTACTCCGGACAGTCTCCGGTGAGTCTCCGGACCGGGTACCACAGGCGACACCAGAAAACCCGAGAAATGTCCTGGAGAAATTCGTCACACCGGAGACTCCGGTTTGGGAGACCGGAGACTCCGGCCTGGAGAAAACTCCAGCTGAAAGAATTCCAGGTGCTCTGCTCCTTTTTGCAACACCACACCACCACATCAAATATGTTGTTTTACGCCCTAAAATGCACCAACACACTTAAGGATACATGTGTTGTTAACAAACACCAAAAACAAGATGATTTAAGCGTGTTTGCACTTTCAACTGTCCTTTTTTAATGGGTTTCTTTCAAAGAACCTCTTTTATAGTCCGAGTGTAGTATTTGGTGGTGGCTTATGTGCTGATGTTGCGAGTGATTTATCATTATGATGGGCTTTTTTTGTTGTTGTTGTACACATTTTTTATATTTTCTTGATATTTTGTTCGTGCAAAGACTAGGTGTATTTGGCATCTTCGTGATATTTATATGTTTCCTTTGTCTAAAAAATCTAGAACACAACAGCTAGAGGCAGAGCAATTCAATGGTCGTTGAATCGGCGGATGCCCACCCAAAATTAGTTGGTTGACTGTTAGCATTTACCATACTTTTTAAGTTTGTCAAAAAAAAAGTTTTCCCGCCTCTCTATGGTGCGTGAGGGAACTTCACAATTTTTTTAGTGCGGCCAGACTTTATTACTCCCTCCGTTTGAAATTAATTGACACAAAGATGGATGAAGTAAAATTGCATAAAAAGATCTACCGTATACAATATCTTCCGGAATCTAAGACTAGCCATAGTGGTGAGTATCACGCATTCCGATCCCACAAAAATGCTGATGTGTCATCTAATTAATGTAGAGAGAGGAGATTAGAGTAACATAGTAGATACCGTATCATAGCATGTATAACTAAAAAATTTAATTGCAAACAAATCGTGTACGTATATTTATCTTGAGATTCTACAAAACATTAAATAGTATGAGACTATGATACTAACTTATGATACTATGCACTATATATAGATGTAGTACTTGTCTATGATACGGTATCTACTTACCACTATGACTAGTCTAAAAATCAACTGAGAACTCCTAGCGATATTTTCAAATTATTTGTTTGGCGATGATTGGTCTTGCGAGCGACAGACGGAGAGGGTGACTGAGTGTCGTACACGTGCACGCTTTACATCGCGCATGGAGCACTTAACGTGCTGGAGACGAGTGGTCTTCCATTTTATTTTCCTTGGGCCGGCCAGCTTCTACTTGGGCGTTGCCGGTCCAACTTCTGCCCCTGTCTTAAATTTTACCATTTTCTTTTCCTTTCTGCTGCAAATATTGCAAATAGAGAGGAAGCTCCATTCCGGTCGTGCCACCTCCAGCTCTCCAATCCAGCGGCTAGCGGCGCTGCCGTTCCCTGTCGCTAAGGTCCGGTTCTCCCGCCGCCGGAAGAAAAAGAGGAAGGAATGGGGACGCAGAAGTTGGAGGAGGATGGCGGTGTTGTCAAGAGGAGGAAGGTCACGGCGGCCGCGGCCGCCGTCACCATGGACCTCGACATCCTCGACTGCCCGGTCTGCTTCCTCCCCATGCGCCCTCCAATTTTTCAGGTACCCTGCCACCTGCTTGCTAGTCTGAGCTGAAATATACTGCTGAAACCCTACAAGCTCGTTTTTTCGGGAGAGTTGCGCCAATGAATCCGGACCCGTAGAACTATTTTTGGGAGTCACGGAACAGTGCTCTGAATATTACTCCTAGGAGTGAACTTGGCGCATGGTAAAAAAAAAAAGCAGTGCTCTGGAGATTTAGAATGAAATTAGATGCAGACATTTGCCAAAATTTAAATGCCTAGAAGATTGGTCTATTTTCTATAATATATGTTGTCTTCCATTATTACATCCATATGAGTTGTAATGTCCTTCAGTTTGCAATTGTATGGAATTTCAATGGGGATGGGCAATTGTAGAATTAATCGTATTCAGTGTTGCAACTTGAAATGATGAGTTTCTTACCCATTTTTTCTAGCGTAATGAAGTAGCATTGATTGAGATGGAAATTTCATGGTTGATGAAAATGTGTACCGTCTAAAAATGGCTTGACGTATTCTCTTGAATGTACAGTGACACTTAATATTTTTGTGTTCTGGAAATTGACACTTAGGGAAAGTCTGTGTGCCTTATGCAAAACCAGGCATTCATTAAGTTTATGCATCATCATTATGGAGAACTGCAAATTCGGAAAAGTCTACTATATTTCAACGAAGCAATGAAATAGTAAGAACTTGTAATAGAGTGGCCCTGCTGTTTCTCTGTATAAGAACTTTTGGCTACCGACCAATTTTTTTTTACAGGGGCTGCTCGGGATTTCCGGTAACCGCGATTACCGGAAAATACCGACCTGTTACCAGATAAATTTGAGTACTAAAATTTGAATTCAAACGTCTTGGTATAACCGTTTTCTAAGGATATTCTAAATTCAAAATTTTCAAATAAAATTGGTAATTTTTGTCCGGTAAATCGATTTAACGGGGCTGCTCGGGATTTGCGGTTACCGGGCGGTAAGCGGATTTACTGCCCTGTAACCCAAGCCATGTCACATACAAATAGTTAAGTATTTACCGTATGCAACAAATTCATGTCAAATGTTGATTCATGTGCATTATTTTAGGGTATGGATGCTATTCTGTTGTTATAAATGATTTTGTAACCCCATTTATGCAGCACAACTGGGTTTATCCCAGATTTTATGAAAATACTCGGAAGTTTCTAAACCAAAAGTATAACTGCTGTAATCTGAAGTTGGAAAAATTATGTTGATGAAATGTACAATCAGTTTTGTATGATTTAGAATTCGTGAAAAGTATATTTCCATTTGATGAATTATGCATTCAAATAGGAATAGGTGTTGAGCTCACTTAAGCACGAGAAATGTTTACCTGCTCCAATTTTTTCCCTACTTTGTGGGTATTCTTAACTCTGAATTGTATCAGGGGTTAGTCTAGCATGTACTCTCTGCTGCGAAACTTTCCAATTCCCATGATGTTCGTCATTTTAGTTGTATTTAATTCAGCTAAAGTTGTTAGCATATTTACTGATTCATTTATGTTCCTCAGTGTACTGTAGGGCATACCATATGTTCCTCTTGCCATGACAAGCTCCCCGACAAGTGCCACCTCTGCTCCCGTCCCACGGTTTACAATCGCTGCCACATGGTTGAACATGTCATTGAATCCATCAAAGTTGCTTGCTCCAATGTCAACCATGGATGCTCTGCAAGGATAAACTACTACGAGAAAGAAGAGCACGAGAAAGGTTGCCCGCAGGCGCCATGTTTCTGCCCTGAAGCCGGCTGCAGTTTCAGTGGACCAACCATGAAGCTCCTGGAGCATTTGTCAGGCAAGCACAAGTGGCACTCTGGAAAAGCTGCCTACAAGAAGGCATTCGGGATCCGCTTTGAGGTGGGGTCAACCGTCCTCGCAGGCGAGGACGATGGACACCTGTTCCTGGTCAACATGACACTGGAGTCCTTTGGTGGTGTCATCTCAATTTATTGCATCCTGCCTCACATTACTGGATCCAAGTTCAAATGCAGGCTGAGATTGTGGCGCGCCGCACCGAGCTATTCTCAGGCCACGGAATTCGAAGTGAAGAGCACTAATCTGCGTGATGGGCTGCCGAAAGACTGCACCCCGCTCGTTGTGCCAAACGTGCTGCTTTGGGACACTGGTGCAAGCACCACAGGCAAGGTGGCTGTGGTATTGCGTGTGGTGCTCACGCCACAATAGGAACCATGCTCCAAGTCCAAATGGTGGCTCGCCTATGTAGGGTTTAATTCAGCAAGTTTGTAGTTCTGAATCTCTCGGTAGCTAGTTATCAGCTTTTGGATGAAGCCTCGGTTTATTTGGGGAACTTAAGTGACAATTCATATGGCTGTCGAGTACCTTTTGCGCCTCTGGGTAGTCGTCGAAATGGACCGCGAACATGGGTTGTAGTATCTCTGCACAAACATTCTGGCAGTCACATGCTTCCTGTATGCCTGAAAAAGTTTGCTCGTGTCCTGTTTAGCTGTAGTTCTGGAGTTCATTTTCTTTGCAAACTTTTTTGAGATATTTATCGAATTGCCCACAGCGGACCACTTCTACTCAGTTTTACTCCTAGCGCCGAATGGTGCTCAGTTTTGCCCCTAGTCCGTGCGCAACTACTATGGAGAGGCCGGAACGGTAAGTTTGGACTCGAATCTGTTTCGCGAAGTTGGTCCGAGGAGTCAGACTCCGTTTCGCGAAGTGGGTCCGGGTGGAACTGCCAAGTTCGTTGAAACCGTCCGGAGCTTACAGATGGGACCGCGCAGTTTGAATAGTTCACACCCAAGCTTCCCGTTGGGTTCAGCGACGCGTGGGAAAACCGCGGGCCCCCGCGTCGGTCAAAGGCTGCCGGAGTAACGTCACGCGCGGCGCAGCAAATGCCCCGCCAGGGCTACAAAAGGCCCCTCGCCGCTCACCGCTCACCGCTCTCCCCATTCTCGCTGTTTATCTCCTCGCCCTCACCGCACTCACTCTCATCGCCCTCGCCGCACTTCACCTAGACACCCTGAGACGATGCCTCGCCGGCTCCGTGCCTGCCGCAACTCGCCGTTGTACTGCCGACCCGGGGCCGCGACGCGGGGCCACAGTGACGGCGATAGCGACAACGAGTTCCACTACGAGGAGAACGAGCAGCCGGCGCAGGAGCAGGCAGCGCCCGAGCAGCAGCCGCCGCAGGAGGAGGCGACGCCCGAGCAGCAGCCGCCGCAGTAGGAGGCGGCGCCCGAACAACGCAGGGGGGCGGCAGCCAATCTGGCCCGAGCAGCACGCGGCGATCCACTCGTTCGAAACATGGCGCAACGAGGAGGCTTTCCACCGGGTCCGCGCTGGCCTCGAGGAGGCAGCGGCAGTGGCTGAGGCTGCCGCTGTTCGGGCATCCTTGGAGACCCACCAGAGGGAGGAGGCGGAGTGCCAGGTCTACCGGCAGCTCACCGCAAACGCGGCAGCGGATGAGCAGTAGGCCCTCGTCGCGCGGTACGAGAGCGACCGGCGCAAGGTTTTTCCTGCAGAGCGAGAGGCGCAACCGCCATCCCTCCGAGCATACGCGGTTGCACCGGCTGTGGATGCAAGACAGAGCAGAGCAGCTCTGGCTCGCTACGGTGGCGAACCCATCGCCAAGCGACCCATCGCCCTTCGCCGAGAACGACCACGAGGCTGGCCCCTCCAACATGCCGGCCTACGACGACTGCGAGGAAGACGACGAGGAAGAGGACGACGTCTAGGAGGAGGGCGACGACCAGGCCAGGTGATCGCGGCGAGCCTCGGCCTACCGTAGTTTTTTTAAAATGTTTTTCAATATTTTTAGTTAAATTATGTCGTCTTTCTGTAAAAATATCGTCGAATCTATGAATTTGCGCCTATTTCAACGAGTTCGCCGTTTTTTAATTAATTTTGAGTATTTACGAACAAAATCACGAGCCAGAATGTAGATTAAAAGCAAACGGAGGGAGTAGTTTGGATGATGTTTGAATAATGTTGGATGATGTTGAACCAAGTCATTCAAAAAATTTAGGCAAATGTGCTTCAAATGAGGTCTGGAACTATTGTCAAAATTATCATGAAAAATTTGAACTTGTCAAAATTATCCGATCCAAATAAATTTGAGGAGCAACTATATCACATATAACAACATTGTTCGTTGGATTCATGTCATTTTGAATTTTTTTGAATTATTTATGCTCATTTGAAACAATCGCTCTATTCTCATGAGAAATGTGCTTCAAATGACGTCTGAAGCTAGGGTAGACACCTACGTTTGAAATTTCATGAAAAATTCAAACTTGTCAAAATTATCCGATCCAAATAAATTTGAGGAGCAACTATATCACATATAACAACATTGTTCGTTGGATTCATGTCATTTTGATTTTTTTTGAATTATTTATGCTCATTTGAAACCATCGCTCTATTCTCATGAGAAATGTGCTTCAAATGAGGTCTGAAGCTAGGGTAGACACCCCCGTTTCAAATTTCATGAAAAAATCGAACTTGTCAAAATTATCCGATCCAAATAAATTTGAGGAGCAACTATATCACATATAACAACATTGTGCGTTGGATTCATGTCATTTTGTTTTTTTTTTGAATTATTTATGCTCATTTGAAACCATCGCTCTATTCTCATGAGAAATGTGCTTCAAATGAGGTCTGAAGCTAGGGTAGACACCCCGTTTGAAATTTCATGAAAAATTCGACCTTGTCAAAATTATCCAAATAAATTTGAGGAGCAACTATATCACATATAACAACATTGTGCGTTGGATTCATGTCATTTTTTTTTTGAATTATTTATACTCATTTGAAACCATCGTTCTATTCTCATGAGAAATGTGCTTCAAATGAGGTCTGAAGCTAGGGTAGACACCGCCGTTTGTAATTTCATGAAAAATTCGGCCTTGCCAAAATTATCCAAATAAATTTGAGGAGCAACTATATCACATAAAACAACATTGTGCGTTGGATTCATGTATTTTTTTTTTTGAATTATTTATGCTCATTTGAAACCATCGCTCTATTCTCATGAGAAATGTGTTTGAAATAAGGTCTGAAGCTAGGGTAGACACCCCCGTTTGTAATTTCATGAAAAATTCGACCTTGCCAAAATTATCCAAACAAATTTGAGGAGCAACTATATCACATAAAACAACATTGTGCGTTGGATTCATGTCATTTTGTTTTTTTTTTGAATTATTTATGCTCATTTGAAACGATCGCTCTATTCTCATGAGAAATGTGGTTCAAATGAGGTCTGAAGCAAGGGTAGACACCCCCGTTTGAAATTTCATGAAAAAATCGACCTTGTCAAAATTATCCAAATAAATTTGAGGAGCAACTATATCACATATAACAACTTTGTGCGTTGGAATCATGTCATTTTTATTTTTTTTGAATTATTTATGCTCATTTGAAACCATCGCTCTATTCTCATGAGAAATGTGTTTCAAATGAGGTCCGAAGCTAGGGTAAATACCCCCATTTGTGCTTCAACTTTTTTTGGCATCTTGTCTACATTAGCCAAATTAATTTTCTAGACATCTATTCTACATATATAGTGTAAATCTGAAGTTTCATTATGTTTTGAATTTCTTCTATTTTTGCAATTTTTTAGTTAAATAACATGGTTTAATAGAAAAATCATATGTAAAACAGATAAAAATCATCGCGGTAGTAAATCTGAAGTTTCATTGTGTTTTGAATCATTCTTATATTTTTTATATTTTTTATTTAAATAACATGGTTTATTACTTAATACTCCCTCCGTATCGAAAAGAAATCATATGTAGAACAGATAGAAACCATCGATCCCTGTAGCCAACGGACCAACCAATCCTAACACAGAACGAGCGTCTCGCGGATCGCTGTGGCTGCGAGCGCATCCGTCCGATGCAAGATTCCTTCTAGAAGGCGTCGATCCAACAGCCCAGGTCGAATCTCTGGGTGTCCTTCTAGAAGCTTTTCGGTTGGGTCAAACAGAGGGTTGACCAAGCTTGAAATGAGCATAAATAATTCAAAAAAAATCAAAAAAATATAAAGCCGACGCACATAGTAGTGTTATGTCATATAGTAACGAGAAAAAAAATATAAACCTGTCTTATAAAGAATGGAACGAAAAATCCTTGTCTAATATGTGATATCTTGAACAGACTAGTTGAGAGTTCAAGAAAATGAGATGAGTTTCAAACCTTTGGAGATGAAATAAGGTCAAAATCTCACCAAAGCTTCATTTTGGTGTGACTAAAAAAGATCCAAAGTTCTTTTTTCATTTTGATATTTTAAACTTGTTTTATTTATGATTTTCCATTAAAACCATTATTATTCAAAAGAAAATAAATAATACGAATATTCATCCAATAAATTTCCAGGCTTCGGAATTACATTATATAGGTCGAATACAAGTCTAGGAAAAATATAAATAGGATTTATAAACATTAGAACGAAAGCCTTCACTAAAATGTGATTCCTCGAATACAGTAGTAGAGATTTCAAAGAATATGAGGTGGAAACATTGTGAATCTTCCGAAGAGTTGGGTTCTACCTTTTTTTTGTGTTCCTATGGGCTATCCTAACACAACCAAGCAAATAGTTCCACATTGCTACCCCATTTTGACGCCGTTACCGCGTGTTTCCTTATAAGTCCTGTATTTCTCCAGCGGGTAGGGTTTCACCGGGATGGGCTACGGAGCGTCTGGATCCCAACACAAGCTAGGGGTTGCCATACCATGTTAGTATAGGTGTGTTCTGTGCTTTGGATGTCAAAGATTTCTCTCCGGGGTGTGACCCGCTTCACCGGCATCCACTTCTCTCTCGTGAGTTTACATACGCTTATAGGGTGAAACTCTTGTATCGGACGAAACATTGTGAATCTTCCAAAGAGGTGGGTTCTACATTTTTGTTTTGTGTTCCTATGGGCTATCCTAGCACAACCAAGCAAATAGTTCCACATTGCTACCCTCTTTCGACGCTGTTACCGCGTGTTTCCGTATAAGTCCGGTATTTCTCCAACGGGTCTAGGGTTTCAGCGGGAGGGGGGCCACGGAGAGTATGGATCCCAACACAAGCTAGGGGGTGCCATACCATGTTAGTATAGGTGTGTTGTGTTCTTTGGATGTCAAAGATTGCTCTCCGGGGTGTGACCCGCTTCACCGGCATCCACTTCTCTCTCGTGAGTGTACATGCGCTTATAGGGTGAAACTCCAGTATCGGACGAAACATCGAGATTCTTCGGAAGAGGTGGGTTCTACCTTTTTGTTTTGTGTTCCTATGGGATATCCTAACACAACCAATCAAATAGTTCCACATTGCTACCTCCTTTCGACGTCGTTACCGCGTGTTTCCGTATAAGTCCGTTATTTCTCCAGCGGGTCTAGGGTTTCACCGGGAGGGGGGCTACGGAGTGTCTGGATCCCAACACAGGATAGGGGGTGACAAAACATGTTAGTATAGGTGTGTTGTGTGCTTTTGATGTCAAATATTGCTCTCTGGGGTGTGAGCTGCTTCACCGGCATCCATTTCTCTCTCGTGAGTTTACATGCGCTTATAGGGTGAAACTCCAGTATCGGACGAAACATCGAGAATATTCTGAAGAGGTGGGTTCTACCTTTTTGTTTTGTGTTCCTATGGGCTATCCTAACACAACCAAGCAAATAGTTCCACATTGCTACCCCCTTTCGATGTCGTTACCGCGTGTTTCTGTATAAGTCTGGTATTTCTCCATCGGGTCTAAGGTTTCACCAGGAGGGGGGCTACGGAGCGCCTGGATCCCAACATAAGCTAGGGGGTGCCATACCATGTTAGTATAGGTGTGTTGTGTGCTTTGGATGTCAAAGATTTCTCTCCGGGGTGTGACCCGCTTCACCGGCATCCACTTCTCTCTCGTGAGTTTACATGCGCTTATAGGGTGAAACTCCAGTATCGGACGAAACATCGAGAATCTTCCGAAGAGGTGGGTTCTACCTTTTTGTTTTGTGTTCCTGTGGGCTATCCTAGCACAAACAAGAAAATAGTTCCACTTTGCTACCCCCTTTCGACGTTGTTACCGCGTGTTTCCGTATAAGTCCGGTATTTCTCCAGCGGGTCTAGGGTTTCACCGGGAGGGGGCTACGGAGTGTCTGGATCCCAACACAAGCTAGGGGGTGCCATAACATGTTAGTTTAGGTGTGTTGTGTGATTTGGATGTCAAAGATTGCTCTCCGGGGCGTGACCCGCTTCACCGGCATCCACTTCTCTCTCGTGAGTTTACATGCGCTTATAGGGTGAAACTCCAGTATCGGACGAAACATCGAGAATCTTCCGAAGAGGTGGGTTCTACCTTTTTGTTTTGTGTTCCTATGGGCTATCCTAACACAACCAAGCAAATAGTTCCACATTGCTACCCCCTTTCGATGCCGTTACCGCGTGTTTCCATATAAGTCCGGTATTTCTCCAGCGGGTCTAGGGTTTCACCGGGAGGGGGGCTACGGAGTGTCTGGATCCCAACACAAGCTAGGGGGTGAACGCACTGTACAAACTATCTCTAAAGCTGTCTAGAAATGACATGGCCGAGTAGTGCAGACAGCACCCTCTACACTATTGTACATGCCCTAAAAACAGAGGGAACTAGATCCTCTTACTTTGCCCATCGTACGTTCTCTGAATTTCTCCCAATGACACGTGGGTCCGGTGTGTGATGGGCTCCATTTGTCAGTGACGTCAGAGGATCTCGTTCCCGGCGTCTGCAGGCCGTTGCCGCCGTAGTTTGCATGCATGGACTCGATCTGCACCGTTCCTTACGATCAAACGATTGAAAATGATGTGGTGCATGGACTGGGTGTTTTGTCTCAATGTAACTGCATGCAACAACGGACACTGTCTAGTGGGGCCCCGTTCACCATCCCGGTGCATGCAGCCCTCGACGCAGCCCTGCACGCCTCATGTTTTCAGAGTAGACAACGTCGCAGAAGAAGAAAAGAGTAAACAACGTCGCGTCGCATTTGCAGCCCTGCACGCCTCGTTTCAGAAACACGAGTCACGTCGCATTTGCAGCGACGCAGCCCTCCACGCCTCGTTTTCAGAAGATACGCATCAATGCATGCAGCCAGGCAGGATTTGGCGTGAGACTTTGGATTTCTTCTCATCACCTCTTTAATACATGCATGCAACGTCGCATCAACTTTGACTGCCTAATGCACACGCTCGTACTCCGTGTATCACCGCCTACGCCTACGCCTGTCCTACGCCTACGCTTGTTCTACACCGCTTTGACCATGCATCGACTCTTCTACACTGCATCCAACGCTTTCACACAGTTTGCTTCATCTACCTTAATTAATTCACGTCTCATCCTGTCTTTAAATAGCCCGTTTCACTCGTCCTTCATCTTCTCATCCCTCTCCATCCCCTTGCCTTCTCTCCCTTCAAGCCCCGAACCATGTCTTCCTACTCTCTACCTTCTAGCCACGAGTCGGTCTCCGACGAGGACAACCGCCCCAAAGATCTGCCTTGGTACGAGGCCGATTATACGCCGGAGGACGTCAAATCTCCCAAACGGGAGAGATCGTCGTCGCCGCCCTTCGTCCACAACCCCGATCCCGCCCCCACCGTCCCCAAGACTTTGGACCTCTCCCCCAAGACGATCCGCCGCCTCAAGGAACTGGAGCGGCTGGAGAAGAAGGAGTTGAAGGCCGAGGAGAAGAAGGGGGCGAAGGAGGACGCGAAGGCTTTCCGAGCCAGCATCAAGCGGGTCCGTGAGAGAGAGGAGGAGAGGATGCGGGCGGAGAACCGCCGCGCCCGCGTCAACAAGGAGATGGAGGACAGGGCGGAGGAGTGGAGGAAGTAGGGCGCCGGAGGGCGGCAAGGGCTCCCGCATGAAGAGCGGGAGCAGTTAGGGCTTCTTCTTCTTTTCTAAATTAAATGTAATGTCCCTCGGGCCCCACTGATTATATGTAAAGTGGGGCCAGTTATCCTTTCTAAGTATGTTTAATTATATATAAAGTTATGTTCTTATATTTGTCCAAATATGTACCCACTGTTTAGAAGTTTTATCCTTTCTAATTATCGTTTTTTTGAAATATTTCTAATTATCGCTTTAAAATATGCACATTTTAAACAAAATTTATATATAAGAGATGTGATGCATTATGTTTTCTAAGATAATATACAAATTTCAGTTGATCACAACATATATTTTATATTATTAATACGAATAATTTGATGGTTTAATAAATGGATAATGTGTAGTCTGCATGTAGTGATTAATAAATATAAATGGATAATGTGTAGTCCGTATGTTGACATTGGGCCTCCTTTAACATTGGGCCGCAAGCAACGGTCAATAGCTGGGCCCACATGCAGCGCCAACCGTCAACAGCTGGGGCACACAAGCCGCGCCAACGCTCAACAGCAGGGGCGCACAGGCCGCGCCTGTTGATCTATGATGGGTCCCACAGGTCAGCATCCTAACGGGGACAGAAAGTTACGGTGGGAGCAGCGAAACGAGTTCTTGCGCACAGACTAGGGGCAAAACTGAGCTCGATTCGGCGCTAGGGGCAAAACTGAGGTCGTGGTACAACCTGAGAGCACCATGTTAAATAACCCAACTTTTTTTACCTGTTTTCTCTGCAAACATTGGCTGCTACTGTGAACTCCTGATTTCGTTTGTGAAATGAAACTGGGACCTCAATTCTTGGGTAAAACATGCAGGCCATGTTAGTTCTTTGTGAATATTCGAATGTCATCTTTATGTATTGTCATGTGAGTGTTAGAATACGTATTAGATTAGGATTATAGAGTCCATCTTGTATACCAAGTAATTGGCTTCTTGCCTCCCAAGTCTTGTACTCCTTATATACCCACACGAGGGCCAAAGTAATACACAACAAATATTTAGGGTTCGACAACAAATATTAAGAGAGGAGAGACCATCAGAGATGACACTGATGATGATGGAGCGGAAGCGCAAGCGCGGGACTTCAAACTCAAGTCGCAAGTGTCCGCTTCACTGCCGCTACAACTAAGGAGATGTTAGAATACATATTAGATTAGGATTATAGAGTCCATCCTGTATACCAAGTAATTGGCTTCTTGCCTCCCAATTCTTGTACTCCTTATATACCTACACGAGGGCCAAAGCAATACACAACATATATTTAGAGTTCCACACGGTATCAGAGCGGTTAGACTCACGGCACCGATCCTTGGGTTCTAAACTCTTCCGCAACGCGCCGCCCCCGAGGAGATCTCTCCTCGAGGGTGCAGCACCAGGTCTCGATCAATGATCGGATCAGTTCTTTAGATTAGATTTTAGCCAATTTTGAAATTCACAGTTTTGCAAATTAGATACCAACTAGCCACAAATAAATCCCAATCTCTATTCTTAAATCCTAGTGTAATATGTATTCTAACAGTGAGGACGAGCCGGGTGTTCTTGATCCATGCTTACTTTACATGGCTATGCCATGTGATATAATGCATGAAGATTTAGAAAACTAAAACAATGCGCAAACTAATTGGGGGAAAACCCCCGTGACGTTACAATTGCCACTTCTTTGAGAAACCGCGCCCCAAGGTTCCCAGGAGGAAGAAGAGGAGGATACTCGGATTGCAGAAGATCAGAAGGTTTAGGAAGATCATGATGAAAATAAAATCAAAGTAGAGTGCTCAAAAGATAATTCGACTCTCATTTCGATGGAAGGAGGAGAATCATGCATTGATCTACCTACTTAACATACAAGAGCGAACAATAAGAGCAGTGCTATGGTGAGCGGCCCATTCGGTGCCCATACTGTCAACCTCGTATATGAATAAGGGAATCATGAAACCTACCTCTTGAAATTCCAGATTAGAGATTTTCTTGGTTCGTAAATTATTGCCGAGTCGTTATAGAGACATGCATTTACTATTGAGCACTACATGAATCGTCCCGTACGCCGATGGCCGGAAGCCGTCGGCACAAGCCAGGATCCCGTCGGCACCGCCTGTGCCGACGGTGGCCGTCGGCACCTTGCCGTCGGCGTACGACCTTGTCGGCTCAGCCAGCCTGGCCGTCGACACAGTGAGATGCCGTCGGCACAGGAATTTGTGGGCCCCACAAGGGCCTGACAGTGGAACCATGCTGTCAGACTCGCTGCGCTTGTGGAGGGATCTGTGCCGACGGCAATGCCGTCGGCACAAAGGGACACGTGGCAAGCACTGGTGGCTCCTGGGGAGGGGCTATGCCGACGGCAATGCCGTCGGCACAGGTGTGACCATTTGGTCAGCGCAGGACCTGTGCCGACGGCATTGCCGTCGGCATAGCCTCTGCCCAGGTTTTTTTTTGTGCTGTTTTGGTTCCAAAAAAAATCACAGAAAGGGCACAATTATATATCAATGCATTATAAACTTGTAGAAGCAGAATACAATCATTATTAACCATGAAATCATCCATACAAACATCGTTTAACGTCATACAGGGTTTCATCGATACAGAGGCAATCCTAGCTATCCCTAGCTAGCTACAGATGGTCCGGAGGAGAAGGGGTGAAGCCCAAGTCTCCCCTCGTGAAAACGGGCTGATCATGTGTCGCGTCTGTCGAACCAGCTCCGAAGCCACCAGGCGAGGTACCAGGAGTGGCCGAAGCACGGTCGTGAATCGGCATCGTCTGGCGCGAACCCGGGGAGCCACTAGGAGAAGCCCGGCCAAAAGCCATGTTCTCCGAAGCTCCAGTACCCTACATGTTCGAACACGAGTTAGACACTTTAGAGGCAAAGTAAATCAGTAATCGACGTGTGGAAAAGAAACATACCGGGGTCTCTGCGTAGTATGTGAGGGCAAACTCTTCCCTCGATGTGAATACCGGGATCGGCTCTGGCCCATCAGGACGCTCTCCTAGAGGCGGTCCTCGCTCTCCGGTGGTCATCCACCTCATCATCGCCTACAAGATGGTTTAGATGTCATGTGTTGCCAAGATGGTTTAGACTTGTCATATTTTGCAGAAATATGGATTGAAAACTTACAGTCTCGAACTCCCTAGTTTACGCAGTGGAGGCTTCACTCCTCTGCGTCCACGCCTGTAGGTCCTCCTTGTACTTTGCATAAGCGGCGGCATAGGCCGCATCGAACTCCGGCTACAATTTAGGAAACAAGTTAATATCGACCACTTAGCAATGCAGAGGGCAATGTCAGCAAACATGATGAGAATGAGAGAACAACTTACATCGGCAGAGGCAGAGGCAGCTCCAGAACGCCGTCGACGAGGCTGGACAGGGACGGCGTCGGCGGGGAGGGTAGCCTTTATACGCGTGAGGCTCGCGGTAGGCATGGCCACCTTATCAAGGACTTTCAGACGGCCGTGCTCCCTCCCGTTCCCCCCCCCCCCAGCATCAACGCCGTCTCGTCGTACTCGTGCTCGATGGGGTCCTCGACCTGCGGGTGCAGAATCTGGAACGCCAAGCAGTAAGACCGCAAGTCCTCCTCGGTTGTGCCGTAGTACTTAGGAGCCGAGGACGTGGCGGCGTCCGAAACGGACTTCTTCTGCCTCATCTTCTGCCACGCCGCCAAGTAAGTAACTGGCACCCCACTCTGACTCTCCTGCATCGCAAAAGTAAACGTTATGTGTATCAAGTAGAAACATGCATGATAGAAAATAAACCATCTTTTCCATGTATGTATATACCATCTTCTTCTTGAAGCGGTCGGTGCTGAGGCTTCCTCCACTGTGGGTGCCCCCGTGGCCTCGGTTCCTCCTGTTCCGCTTGCTCAAGGCATCGAAGTCGGCGTCTTCCCCGGCCCACCTCCTAGCCAGCGTCGCCCATGCGTCCTCGTGTCTTTCGGCCCAGCCGGGAATGACCTGAGAATGCAATAGTGAAGTAAATAGGAGGCAATGCAATGGCAACTTAACTGAAATGTAAAATGACATAGATAGTTTACTTACCGTCATGAAATCCTCGACTGTCATCTTGGGCGGGTCATCGACATTCTCATGCTTCTTGGCCCTTTTGCCCTTCTCGGCCATGAACGCGCTGATGGCGGTGTGCTTCTGGTTGTACCACACCTGGCGGGTCAACCTCACGCACGCCGCGCAGAGAGTCCGAGCCGCCGCGGCTCTATCCTCCTCAATCACCCGGAAAAAGCACTTCAATCATGCATGAAGAAATTGCGAGCTAGAACGGTGGTGTCATCAACTACGAACGAAACTCAAAAAAATATAGCTTACCCAAAACTTGGTGATCACGGCGTCAGAAGCCTTCCCGAAGGGCGGGCAATCGGCAGCCTCGTAGTCCAGCCAAGAAGTGGCCAACTTCGGCTCGCCATCCACAGCCGGGGTGTAATAGCCCGGCCAGAAAAAGCCGGATCAGAGCTCCAATCAAGCTCGAAGGCTGGCGGCTCCCTGCAGCATATGTCCAATTGCTGCAAAATAATCAAACATTAGTACATATGCCAAAAATGAAACTACATATTTAAAATTACAAAATTACTAAACTTACTCCTTCTTATTTGGAAAAATAAGGGTCTTCTCCTCCTCCGTGGCAGGCTGCTGATCCGCACCGGGGACTCCCGCTTCCCCACGAACTCGCAGCTTCTTCGGTGCCCCTCCTCCTCCCTCCACCTCCCCCTCCATCTCCACCTCCACGTCCTCGTCCTTCTCCTCCTCCGGTCTGTACTCCTCCTCCTCCTCCCGTCTGGACTCCGTCTCCCCCTCCTCCCTATCCTCTATCTGCAGCTGGGAAGCCACGTCACCAGACGCGGAGGGTGGAGGCTCCAAGTCTACACCTCCCCCGCCACCTCCACCTCGTCCTCGTCCTCGTCCTCCACCTCCACCTCCACCTCGTGCCCGGCTCCCTCGTCCTCCAACCGCATCGTCGTCCACGGGGTAGCGCCGATTGCGAATCAAGGATCTACCACTCCGTGTAATCTTCTTGAGCAAGGACGACGACGATTCCTTGCCTTGGCTCATATTGTCCAATCACCTGCATCGAGAAATAGAAAGCAATTAAATCACATATACATAGTAAAAATATAGGCACTTAGCATAAAATGGTGAAATGTAGGCACTTAGCATAAAATGGTGAAACTTGGCATAAAATGTAGAGCATCACTAGGCATGTTCAAAAGAAAAAATACTAAGTATAAAATGGTGAAACTTGCATAAAAATACTAAGATAAAATACTAAGTATAAAGCATCACCTAGAATCATCACTCTCATAATTAGGTGGGTTCTCGTTCTCATTATCCGTATCACTATCACGTGAGTAGTAAATTAGAGGATCTTCGAACGGTGGTGGCTCATCATCGTCGCCATTGTCTGTATGTAGCTTGGTGAGCATGTCTATGTCCTTTAGATCCACCACTGACTCACCACGAGTTTCTGCATTGTTCTCAAGGTCCTCAAAACCACCCATTTGTAAGTCAAAGTCCCCGAAGTCCTCTTGCTCTTGATAGAAAATTCCCTGGTACGTTTTCAGGTCAATGTTGTTATAATCGTCGTCGGACGGCATGGGTAGTTTACCATGTGGCGATACCCTGAACGCGACCTCCCAACCCTTGAGTGCCTCTTTCTGGCATGGGTAAGGCAAATAATAAACTTGCTTGGCTTGGTGAGCCACAATAAAGACATCGGCTCCGCTATAGGTGGTTGAAGGCCTAACTTCAACTAACCCAATGGAAGGGGTACTTTTGTATGCATGGACGGGGTCGAACCAGTGGCATTTGAACACAACGAGCTTGAGTTCTACGTTGGTGCGATTGAACGTCAGCTCGTATACCTTCTCTAACCTTCCGTAGTAGTCTACGGAATCGGCTCCATCGCCTCCCCTGGCGCCTCGGGTGAAAACCCGGTATTTACCGTTTTTGCATTCGGCCGACTCTTCTGGTGATCCTCCGTATGGAAGCGATACCCATTCACATCATACTTCTCATATTTCATGACGCTACGGTTAAAACCTTGGGAAACACATCTCAGCTCATCCGTCATCTGAACGTTGGGATTAGCTCCCTACAAATACGATACAAATTGTTTTGTGCATTAGATAGGTGTAACGAAAGGGACAAGTCACAGATTGGAAGGTAATAGGGAGAGGTTAGAAATTACTTTTTCCATGAACCAAGACACAAATTTTTTCTTTCCGGGAGCACCCTCTTTCAGAAGAGTGTCCAGCTCCCCGACAGATGGTTCCTCCGCTCCAGACCACATTTCATCCGTGAATTCTCTAAAAGAAGAGAATACGTATTAGATCGAAACAGGGTTACTAGTTGGAAAGTAATTTGTACCACCATTTTACCTGATAATCGACCACTTCCTTCATGTTCGTAAGCACATAGAGCATTATGCAATCCTGCTCTTCCTTGGTCAAGTTATATTTTTCTCGGCCACCTGACTTGCCACCGGGACATTGGAAGAGGAGGAGCTGGGGGTCATGCTTGGGCTCGTCGATATTGTACCGAGATGCCTGGTTATGCATAGTGGGAATTTCAGCAGGATAGTACGTTGTCCCGGCGTCTGCCATCTCCTCAAGACATACTGCCCCAGCTATGCATGCTTCAATCTTAGCTTTATTTCCAGTTTTGTTTCTAATGTACTTGAACTCTCTCTCAATACAAAACTGCCAACGAAACTGCACCGGTGCACCCAAAAGTGCCTTGTTCGCGAGATGCACAACGAGATGTGCCATCGGAGTAAAGAAGCCTGGCGGAAATATCATCTCTAAGTTGCATAGCAACTCCGGCACTAGATCATGCAGCTTCTGAATAATCACAGGACATATCTGCTTAGCACAAAGCGTGCGGAAGAAATGGCTCAACTCCGCGAGCACTCGCCAGACACGCTCGGGTAGATACCCTCGAACCATCACCGGCATCAGCCGCTCAAGCCATATATGATAGTCGTGACTCTTGAGCCCATTGACTTTTCCTGTTAAAAGATTGACCCCCTTGCTTATATTCGAACAATAACCATCAGGAAACATGACAATGAATTTGAGCCACCTGAATACCTCCTTCTTTTGAATACTGTCAAGGCAGTAGTCGGCGAGCGGTTTAAACCAATTTTTTCGCCGGCGGTCAGGAGGCTGCATATGTAATCTCTCTCTATCACAGAGTTTCTGGACATCGACTCTAGCCTTCACATTATCCTTTGACTTCTCAGGAATGTTCAGGATTGTGTGAAAGAGTGACTCTCCGACATTCTTTTCGGTGTGCATCACATCGATGTTATGAGGAAGTTCGAGATCCTTGTAATAATCAAGCTGTGTCAAGCCTGCCACGTGAGTCTAGTTGTGTGTTTTACCATATCCGACGTATCGTGGGACATTTCCCCCCGCGGGAACGAGAGCACGTAGCTCGGCATCAACAGCTGCACCATCGAATGTTGGTATCTTTTTTTCTACACGCTCAACTCTGTCCTTCTTGAAGTTCTTTCTGTCTTCTCTAAATCGATGCCTTCTTTTGAGGAACTGTCGATGCATGTCAAACGAGGAATACTTCTTACCCGCGCTTAACCAGAGGAACTCCAATCGGTTCCTGCACACTGGGCATGGCCACTTACCAGCGGTACACCATCCGCAGAATAGAGCGTACCCTAGAAGGTCGTGCATGGAATATTGGAACCAAATTTTCATTAAGAAGTTTTTCTTTGATGCCCAGTCGTATGTGAACGTCCCGTGGTGCCAAGAGTGGTTCAAATCATCCACAAGCGGTTGCATGTAGACACTCAGATTCTTCCCCGGGTATTCTGGCCCTAGAATGATCAGCGACAGGAATATGGTATTCCTTTGCATTAAGACTCCAGGAGGGAGATTGAGCGGAATAACAAACACGGGCCAGCAGCTGTATGAGGCAGTCGACATACCATATGGATTGAATCCATCGGTTGCTATCGCAATCCTGACATTTCGAGCCTCTTTTGCCTCATCGGGGTATTTTGCATCGAAATTCTTCCATGCCTGACCATCAGATGGATGTCCCATCTTTTCCCGTCCGTGCTCGTCTGTGTATCTCTTCCCCATCTTGTGCCAAGTCATCTGTTTGGCAGTCTCCTCGGACCAATCTGCTTGTGTTGGGGTCCAGAAGATCCGGAGCCCCCCCTCCGGTGAAACCCTAGACCCGCTGGAGAAATACCGGACTTATACGGAAACACGCGGTAACGGCGTCGAAAGGGGGTAGCAATGTGGAACTAGGTGCTTGGTTGTGTTAGGGTAGGCCATAGAAACATAAAACAACAAGGTAGAACCCACCTCTTCGGAAGATTCACGACGTTTCGTCCGATACGGGAGTTTCAGCCTATAAGCGCGTGTAAACTCACGAGAGAGAAGTGGATGCCGGTGAAGCGGCCCACACCCCGGAGTGAAATCTTTGCCATACAAAGCACACAACACACCTATAATGAAATGCTATGGCACCACCTTGCTTGTGTTGGGGTCCAGAAGATCCGGAGCCCCCCTCCGGTGAAACCCTAGACCCGCTGCAGAAATACCGGACTTATACGGAAACACGCGGTAACGGCGTCGAAAGGGGGTAGCAATGTGGAACTACGTGCTTGGTTGTGTTAGGGTAGGCCATAGAAACATAAAACAACTAGGTAGAAAGCCACTCGATAGTGGTGTCGGACTTTGCAACAAGCTAGTATTACAAAAAAAAATGGACTTAGATCTCGATACACGCGGTAACGATTGTGAGTTTATATATTTTAAACATCAAATATTATCATATTAATTTTATCAATTGTGAGTAATTAATAAATACACATTCCACCACAAAATAACAAAAAAAAAACTTTGCACCTGTGCCGACGGCAAAGCCGTCGGCATAGAGCTTGGTAGGGCCTAGCCAGCCGGGCGCGTGGCCTGTCCCGACGGCTGCTTTGGTGCCGAGGGCAGCCGTCGGCCCTGTTTCGACTGTGCCGACGGCAGCCAGTGTGCCGACGGCCACCGTCGGGCACCTTTCCACTGTGCCGACGGCCCCCGATATTTTGCCGTCGGCACAATATTTGGCCGTCGGCACAATATTTGGCCGTCGGCACATAACACGATTCCTGTAGTGGAGGGGGAAAAAATGCAAGACATAGTCACTGTCGCGTAAAGAATTTGTAGGCTTATCTCATAGCCCAGGCCCAAATGGCCCATTTCTAAAATTGATCACCGGCTCTGCTAAACCCACCGGACCCATATCAAGTCCAGTCCTTCCTCTCCAACACGGGCACCGTATGTCTACCTGTTTAGTCCCCACTTGCGCTGCCAGATGGACGGTGGTAAATCCAGCAAGAGACGAGCATAGTGTCACCATGGGCTTGGATACCTGGACTACCCCTTCTGCTCCAAACCCCTCGGTCCGCCCATTTTCTAGGTAAATGTGCTTCGTGGTTGAATATAGGTATCCCTACGTCCAAGGGAGGATATGCGCTCATGGCTGCCCGGGCTACAGCCTCGGTCGTGACCTACCATAGTACCTAAACCCCATGTAATTTTCATAGAAAATTTAACCACAAACAGTCCAGCCCGTGTACGTCCTTGAAGTTTAACGACCCGGGCTAGTTTAGAGGAGCAACATCCATTGACGCACATCTCCAGAGACGTCCTCAATAATTGCACCCGGCGCTGCCGTACACTAGTACAAAAATAGCCTCTAGTCCTGGGCTTTAGTCCCAGTTACATATTGGACAGGGACTAGAGCGGGCGACGTCAACCGTTCACCTGGCCGCGAACTCTTTTAATTCCGGGTCATGATACGGGAACTGTTCGTCTCCTGGGCGCTTCGGAAGTTGTTCCGATTGATTGGCATAAAAAACGTAATACATTAAAAGCAGGGCTCTCTTCTTTCTCTTGCCCTCTCTTATCTTCTTCCCCATCCTCCGTCATGAACTCAAGAACTCGGTACTGGGATGTGCCCGCACATGGCACGGCCTTTCTCGATGTCGTCTACACGAACAACAGCGCTAAGGTCCCGGGTTTTCTTCCCGATTTGGAGCGATGACTTAAAGAGGATGAAGACAAGTTCCTTTGCTTTGGTCTGGAGTACACGGTCGATCAACGAGATGTTGCCGTCATTCAACTTTGTCACAAGAAACATGTCATGGTCTTCCAATGGGAAATGTAATCTGAAACTTCTTGTAGGATAGGAAATTTGCATAGGATAGCAACATGCGGCCATTTGAATCCTATTGGAAAGGAGGTTCTTCTAATTCCATATAGGATAGGAAAATTGCATAGGATAGCTACTTGTCCATTTGAATTATATATGGAAAAGAGTTTCTTTTGATCCATATATATAGAACAGAAAAATTGCATAGGATGATAGCAACGCATATGTCCACTTGAATCCTATAGGAAAGAGTTTCTTTTGATTCATATAGGATAGGAAAATTGCATAGGATAGCAACATGAATACTATGTGAAGAGAAATTCCTCATATTTGATTCATAGGAGAACATGTATATTTGTATAGGATAGGAAAATTTCTCATTTTGTTCGATTTGTTGTTGCATTGAAAGAATATAATTGTTGCAGCGGTATTTAATATTTTTTCCATTTTTTTTGTTGCAGTAGTGACAAGCACTGTGCAACACTCATGGATTTCCTTGTCAACAGCCGCATACCTTCTGCTATCGTTGATATATCGAATGACAAGATCAAGATGATACACACGTGGGGTATTAAGATACCCGCTGACTGCCACATTGATCTACAGGGCTTGTTCAGGCTTGAACATCCCAAGACTTTAATGGCTAATATGACAGACGCCTTGATCGATAAGGAGTACGTTGATATGAAGACAAAATTCCCCAAGGTTCAGCACAACTTCTGGGAGAAGACCCCACTTGACAGGATCAATATTGAGAATGCAGCAATAGATGCGTACGTTTCATACGAGTTGTACAACAGGATTAGAATCCTCAATTATGGGCAGCATCACCTAGTGCCTTATGGGTCTCCTCCTTTGAGGTATGCTTCAGAGGACGAGTAGACGGGTGTCTCTATTATTATGAGTAGTGTTTGCAGTTTCTGTTATTGCCTTGATGAGACTTTATGTAGTACTTTATGTAATGGAGATCCAAATTATAGTGTAATGGATATCCGAACTATTGTTTCTATTAATTATGCTCCTGTTTAAGTATGATGTGAGCAAGATTTCGGAAGCAATTGTGATGTATGTGCTGGATTTTTAGTATCATGTCGTTCGAATTTGTAACTGCAAATTAAGAGGTTATATAAACATATAGTAAATTATATAAATAATTTAACATATAGTAAACATTATAAATAATTTATTTAAAATTATAATACCAATTGGATGGCAGCCTTTGACCATACAGACAAGATCCCAACTTGTTTACTTTTTTTTAGTTCATAAACATGTGAAATTAAATTTAAAACACTAGTTAGTTATTAATTAAGTAATACTATCTTAATTATTAAATATAATAAATGCCCTTTTGTCCAAAATCAACTTTTGTGAATATTTAATAATCAAAAATCAAATATGAAACTCTTCGGGTAATTTAACATGGTTTGATCATTTGGTGCCCAAGTTTGGCATGTTTCCGCGAGAAACCCTAGTTTCGATACTTTGCCATGGGTGACCTTATAATTACCCCCCACTTAGTAAATTCCTATACATGATGGAAAATATGATATGGAATTCATATTTGAACTTCTCTCATTTTTCTAATCGATTTAGACATATTATTTGTCAATTTTTTATTTACGGATTTGTAGATATGAATTATTCAATATTAAACGGAAAAAGGCAAAAAAAATAATTATTATTATTTAAAATTCAAGATTATTTGAATTAAAGATTATCATTACTTATTTATTTTGTTTACCTAAATAATTGTTTGGATGCACAAAATAAAGACGTGCGACATCATATTTCAAGGGTTAACACGATTCATAGCATACTATTGTCAGTAAAACAGTATTAGTTTCTTGGAAGCTGAGAGAGAAGGAACTAAGAAGTTAAGCGTGCTTATTTGTTTCTTGGAGGGCCTTATTACCCAAAATCCCAAAATTGAAAAATCTTTCCGGATCTTATTACCACCCGGGACTAAAAGTCCTCCGGGTTGCAGCGCTGGCTCAGCCACTTCGTGGCCTGCCGAGACAGGGGGGCTCTAGTGCCAATTTGTAGTCCCGGATGGAAATCCGGGACTAAAGCCTGTTACAGCCCGGGACTAGACAGCGCCATCTCGGTTTATCGCGCCGCTTCCACAAAGACTCCCGGAGATCCACTCATCTGGATCACAACAAGACGCTGCCGCCGCCTCCTTTGAGATCTCGACCCGCAGAACCACGCCGAAGGGTAGCCACAAAACAACGCTCGCCCGCACTGGCTCTTGCATATCTTCTTCATCTCATCGCCTCCAACTAAGGCAAAGCAATTTATGTATTTGATCCATTCTAAGGAAAATTGTGACAACTATAACTATGTTTAGCTGACCGTGAATTTAAACCAAGTTTAATTAACCTCATTACTCAGAAGATGAAGAAGATAACATCCCAAGACTTTAATGGCTAATATGGCAGTGGCTACGAAGGAGGAGACTTTCGGCGTAGTGACAGCGAGCGTGCGTTACGGCACAGTGTATTCCGCCTAACCCGTACGTTCCGTCAGTGGCCACCAGTATATAAGATGGGTGGCCGCTCCCCTCCTGTGCGGGGGACGATCCCAGAGAGAGAGCTACTAGACGTTTTCCTTATAGAGAAAGAGAGAGCAAGAGAGAGCTTCTTCTTCCTCTATCTCTGTGAGCTTGAGGAACCATTTTGTACTCGGTTATCCACAATGATATTGACAGACCGGCAGGAGTAGGGGTGTTACCTCCACACGAGGGCCCTAAACCTGGGTAGTTCTTGGTGTCTGCAGTGTAGTGAGCGCGCCATCTAGGCGTGCAATCCCTCTGCGGATACCCAGAGTGTCCATCAGCCCCAACCTTAAGCCGTCCCATGACATCTGTCTCTACACCACCACGACAAGGCCACACTTTCCAGAGCGTAACAAACACCTTGATCTTCTCTTTCTTCTTAAGCGTGTCGATCATAGTAGAGAGACACTGACGTGCATCCCCTTGTGATGCAGTCATGTGCTTCGTTATCTCCGCATCCACTACTAGAGAAAAGCCTATAGGAGGAAATGAGGGCTCGAGGCGCATATTAGCGAAATACGCCTCCTATATATTATGTGAGGCGCATTTGCACGAGGTGCCTCCTATAATGCATATATAGGAGGCGCATTCCAAAAATATGCGCCTCGCATTCCACCAACATTTATTTAGCATGAGCTTTCCATTGTTCATCTCTAAAATCCAGGAAAATCCACTATCTTCCTCTTACTCTAATATGATCGAGTCTCAAGTCATTTGTTTCCCTCAAAGGTATTTTATCAATCTCATGAAGCTATACCAACGCTGTGTACTACCAACTTTGTAAGGTCCTTTCAAAATATCCAAACTTCTTTTCTCATGATCGAAGCTAAACCATTTTCCTCCAACAATCTTAATAGAGCGTGACAAGATCCGAGAATATACCATCAAGAACAATCATCTACTAAATCCAAGTCATAATGATTTTTCCTAAAATCCAAAATCGTCATTTCATATCCACAAATCTTTCTAAACTTCAACCATTCTTCAAAAACTACAAATCTTAGTTACTGATAACTTCCAAATCTTTGGGGTCCACAACTGGTTATCCCCGGATATTATATCATAACTCAACTCCACTAAAAATCATAAGATTCTCAATCTTTTCTTCCTAAACTAAACCTTAATGAGTTTTCCACCATCTCATATCCTAAGATCTGGTTCCTCCAAAACATACATACGGGAGATCTTGTCGCCTAGTAACGATCATAGTTTTATCCATCCAATATTTTTTTCCAACCTTTCACTTTCTTCAAAGCAGCTATAGAATCATCCTAAGGCCCCTTTCTCTTTGTTTTTGGAAAAAGTTGATTACACGTTTTTCTTTTAAACGGGTGATAACAACTCTGTAACATATCAACTCTGTAAGGTATTAGTCTTTAGGTACCAACTCTGTAGGGTATTTTAAACAAAAATTTGATGAGACAAAACTGTAGGGTTTTAAGCTTAAAATTAGATGAGGTTATATTACCAACTTTGCAAGGTCTCCCCTTAGAAATAGATGAAACCATTTTACCAACTCTGTAGGGTGGCAACAATTTAATTTACTCTGTAGGGTGTTTTCTGTACGGTGTTATACAAATATTAGAGGAGATTTTGTTAGTATCGTTAATTATTTAAGATTCTCTTTAGTCCGACGTGACACTTCTAGTGTTCCATTTACGTCGGGTTTTTCAGGGTACGATGACAAACAAACTAGGGGGTTCACAGGTTTGGTTCGAAAACGTACCATTGGCTATGGCATGAGTCGCAGGTGCTCCTGCAACATCATCTTGGTCTCGAGGTCCACTCATCAGGCTCTTGCGTTTCTTCTGGTATGGACCTTGATTTTCTTGGGGTTCATCAGGATGGAATAGAACACGGTTCTTCTTGGGACATTCGCGAGCAAAGTGTCCTTCCTGTCCACAGGTAAAGCAACCCGTGGTTCTAGGCTTGACCTTCACACGTCTCCTTGAAGATTGTGGCATCGCAGGCAAAGTGCTGCGAGTCACCCATGAACTAGTTTCTCCTGGCGTCACTATCTTCCGTTTGCGGCTCTCTCCAGCAAGAAGTTGCTGGTATCCTCTAATAAGGAATGCAGTATTCTCAGCGTTAGTGACGACAAGCTGAGTCAACTCTTCCAGGGTAGCATGGGTGGTTATGTGTTCAGCACGAGCGGCTTCACTTTCTTCCCTCAACAGAGCAAACAGTTGAGCAACTGTCGGCTCAGGTGATGGAGGTAGATCGCTGGCCATGCTGAAGACAAAGAACGGTGTAAGACGAGAGCAACTAAAGGTGGGTTTTGGTTTTAAAAGCTCGTGACTCATACCGTCTCATAACGGGGATGAGGACGGTAGACATCACGACAAACATGCAAGCACCCAAGAAACGATCGCTAACTCAAACAAGGATTAACACGCATGAGATACCGAGTCTTAACAAGCATAACTTAACTTAAGGATTCACAAGGCTACAGCATAAGGCTTACAACACAACTGGCACACGCAACACTCTAACAGAGGAGCTCACACGACACGGACACAAACACAACAAGCGTCTGGGTGGAAAAACAACATAACTCTTAACATCCTGTGGTAATCCTAAGTGCTCGTGGAAGCGCGTAGCTGTTCCTCCATCTCTTCAACTCAGGTACTGGGCGACCGATAAGACGAGTCATCTTGATCAAATCCTCCTCAAAGCGGCGGTAGCAAGGTGCATGCGTACCTAACCGGAAAGATTTTGTGAAGGCAATTGTCATCTATACCAAAGTTTTAGGTATAGTTTAAGTTGGGTAACAGTGTGCAAAATTTTAAGATGCTCCTTTTTAACTTTAGTGTAAATAGAGTTTTCGAAACACAGAGGGGATGGGGTATAGAATTTCTTTTTGAAAAATAGTCATCTTAGTGACATGGGGTTATTAACTTTAATTAGTAGAGTACTAGCTAACGTCCATGCTAACTAAGGTCTCCTAAGGTCAGGATAGCTCTGATACCAACTCTGTAGGGTCCGCCCTTCGAACCATTGTTCAAGGACACCCCCGATATGCATACATTCACGATCCCAGGAATTCAGTCGTGAACAACATATCAAGTCGGTACACAGATACAATATCCATTACACGGTTACACAAACACTTACAAAGACACATGGTCACATGACCAAGCCTACACGTTTGCCACGCAGGGCAACACACAACACACACAGCAGAAGACTAAACACACACAAACGCGGTAGAGCCCAAGTCACGCCTTAACCTACAGGCTGCTGACCCGGAGACGATCCTAGTTCGCAAAGCCATAAGCTCCGTACTCCCCTTTGTTGATCTTTCTGAGACCCCTTCTCAATATCTGGCAAGTTGATACCAGGGACGAAACCAATATGAGTACATTTAAATGTACTCAGCAAGACATCCATCATGTAACTTACCAAATGCAAGTATGCTTATATGGTGTAATAGGTAGACTATAAATAGGGTTCACTATCAATGATGTTCATATAGGATGACACCACAGTTGCAGTCAGGTTAATCTGTATCTTCGCTGAAGAGGATACTTCAGAAGAAAATAATATAGTTTTTCTTTCTCTTGTAGATATCACATGTACAGGAGGTTTTGTAAAAAGAAAGTTTTCTCTTTGCAAAACTTTTTGGAATCAGTTTCCAAATGTTTGCTTAGAGAAGAAAATTTTTCTTTGCTAAACTTTTTGTAAAACAACTTCTGACTTTTCATCATCGGTACCTCCACGGTACAAGATTTCTTTCCTTTCCGAACTTCCCGAGTTCCACACCTTTTTGAAAATATCTTTTTGAAAACATTGACACTTCCCATGTTATGGTGCTTCTTTTTGTGCAGGGATTTCATTTTGAGATGCCAATGTTTCGCCGGGAAGTCGGTTCATTTCTTTCTCGGCGAATTTCTGGCACTCGCGGATGTCCTCTTTTTAGGGGAGGTCATGCCGAATTTTTTCGGCGAGATCCACGTCCATATATGCTCTAATTATGTTCTTCTTGGTCTTTTGTACCGCGCAGGCGACCATGGTCCGACAACTGGTGAACAAAGCCCTCGTGGATAGGTGGATGACATGCGAGAGGGCCGACATGGCACGCGCAAACAAGACGGAGATACGATGTCCGTGTCGTGACTGCAAGCTGATGTTCCTGATAAGGCACAATTCCGGATTGCTGGAGTCGCACCTTCTCCGGCGTGATTTCATGGATGGCTACACTCGTTGGATACGTGATGGCGAAAATGGTGACGAGGAGGATGTCAATAACAATGAAGATATGGACGCCAGAGGCTCGGCAGGTGATGACGATCATGAAGATGATCATCAGGGTGGCACCGGGCATGGGCACGAGGATGATCAGGGTGGCGCAGGGCATGGACACGAGGATGATCAAGGTGGCGCCGGCCATGATTCGAGCTGGCTGCGAGACCCTCATTACCAAGATCTTCTTCTCAAGGAGACGAGTAACGCCAGAGCCGCCGCCAGAGAGAAAGGTAAGCTTGCGCAAATGGAGAAAGACGCGGTCACTCCATTGTATGACGGATGCAACGATGGGGATACCCGTCTGAATGTAACGCTCAGGGCTCTGCAGATGAAGGCGAAACACAGAATGACCGACGAATCCTTCGACGACATCATGGGATTCTGGCATGATATTCTTCCAAAGAAGCGGAACACGTGTCCGACTGGTATCGCCGAGGCCAAGAAACTCGTGTGCCCTCTCAATCTACCGCACGTGAAATACCACGTCTGCATAAATGATTGCATCATCTACCGGGGCGAGGACGCGGAGAAGACCGCGTGCCCGGTGTGCAAGGCCTCTCGATACAAGATGGGGAGCAAGAAAGCTCCTAGAAAGGTGGTGTGGTACTTTCCTCTAACTCCTCGTCTGCAGCGGTATTTCATGGACCCTAAGGAAGCAGAGCTCATGCGCTGGCACGCGGAGAGAAATAGCCCGGAGGACAATGATCCGGAGAAGGAGGAAATGCTGAGGCACCCTTCGGATGCTTGCCAGTGGAAGGCGTTGGACCTCCAATATGACCATCATTTCGGGAAAGAGTCAAGGAACCTAAGGCTGGGCGTGAGCACCGACGGGCTCAATCCGTTCGAAAGCCAGAGCAGCACGCACAACACCTGGCCCGTGTTTGTATGGATCTACAACCTCCCCCCTGGCTCTGCATGAAGAAGAACTACGTAACCATGAGTATGCTGATTCAAGGGCCGAAACAACCCGGCACAGACATCAATCTGTATCTCACGCTGTTAAAAGAGGAGCTGGCCACGTTGTGGGAAGAAGGAGCCCGTACGTGGGATGCCTCGAGACAGGACTACTTCGACATGAGAGCGGCGGTGATCACGACGGTGCAGGACTATCCCGGTCACGGATACTTATCGGGCCAGGTGACCCAAGGATTCTATGGGTGCGTTAGGTGCAAGGATAATACAACGTACCACCAGCTAAAGAAAGATCCTGGGTCCGGAAAAACTGTGTACCTCGGGACTCGGAGGTGGCTTCCCCCGAATCACCCATGGAGAAAGCTAGCACATTTGTTCGATGGGACAGTCGAGCGCCGAGAAAAACCGTACCAGAGGAGCGGCGCGGAAATCTGCAACCTGTTGAATAACTGGGAGTGCCCTGCGCCGGGAAAGACCCAGAAGAAGCCAGAGCCGCTGCTGATGGTATGGAAGGCTAGGTCTGTTTTCTGGGACTTGCCATACTGGTATATCCTCCGCGTGCCTCATAGCCTCGATATCATGCATATAAAGAAGAACATTGGCGAGAATCTGCTTTCCACCCTCCTTAACACCGACAAGACCAAAGATGGGCCGAAGGGAAGGAACGACCTGAAGCATATGGGCATCCGTAGTGAGCTTCAACCACCATCTAACGATGAAGAGGAGGAGGATGAGGATGATCAGGAGCAAGAGGAGACGGAAACACAGAATAGCCATCGTCGTCGCAAGGGAAAAAAAGGTCAAGAAGGGCGTGGTCAAGCTCAAGGCCGCGTGCTTCACCCTGAGTAAACAGAAGACCATACAGTTTATGAAGTGCCTCCTCGGAGTCAAATTTCGGAACGGCTACGCGGGGAAGATAAGAAGGTGGCTAGACGAGGCGAAGCAGTGCTTCAGCGGGATGAAGTCTCACGACGTCGCCATGCTGTTGACGCAGGTACTCCCGGTCGCGCTCCGAGGTATAATGGACCAGCACGTCCGTGAAACGCTTTGGGGGCTCTGCAATTTTCTCGACGTCATCTCTCGGAAGTCCATAGGCATTAAGGAGCTCATGAGGCTACAGGAGGAGATCGTGGTGATACTATACGAGCTCGAGATGTATCCCTCCCCCCCCCCCCCCCCCCCCCCCGCTTTCTTCGACGTGATGCTTCATCTGCTTCTCCATGTCGTGGAGGATATCGTCCAACTCGGTCCTCCGTTCCTGCGAAGCATGATGCCCTTCGAAAGGCTCAACGGACACATCAAGGGATACATTAAGAATAGGTCCCGTCCAGATGGAAGCATAGCGAACGGCTTCCTGGCCGAGGAGTGCATCTCTTTCTGCTCGAACTTTCTACAAAGCAAGGATACTCTCGGTCTGCCATTCAACAAGCACCTCGACGCGTGAAGCATGTCGACTTCGAGAACCGAAGCAAGGACTATGAAAGAGAAAACCTGGTCGCCCTGCAACACCTGCAGGTGGTCAATCGATACATAGATGAGCACAAAGCGTTTATCAAGAAGAGTTATGCGGACCAGGGCCGCCCGGCCCCGAGGGAGGAAGATGTCGTCAAGGAGCACAACTCCAGTTTCATGCGGTGGTTCAGGGAGAAGGTGCTTGCTAATCCACCGCAGGGTGAGTACTCGGAGGAAGATAAACTCATATTAGCCTTGTCACAGGGGGCCTCGCGCAGCGTGATGACCTATCAGGCATACGATATCAACGGATACACGTTCTACACCGAGGAAAAGGACAATAACTGCGATTACCAGAACTCAGGGGTAACGGGGATATTCTACACCGGCGATGTCCCAGAAAGATACTACAGAAGGATCGAGGAGATCTGGGAGCTCAGCTACGTTACGGAGAAGGTGCCGATGTTCCGTGTCAGGTGGGCTAAGAGCGTCCTGAAAGAAGGCCTGTATTTCACCACCATGGTTATACCGAAAAAGACCACCAGCGTGAACGCACCCGCGAGCAACGAGCCTTGGGTTCTGGCTAGCAAAGTCGACCAATGCTGGTTCATCACAGACCCGTCAAAGCCTAGCCGGGTTGTCGTCAGGAGAGGCAAAAGGAACATCATCGGAATGGACGGAGTCGCCAACGAGCAAGACTTTGACCAGAACGGCGATCCGAAGATGGAAGACGAATACGGCGACCAAGCACCGTACGTCACAACCCTACCGAAGAAAGGAGTACTCCCGTTCAAGAGAAGTAGTAAAGACGTCCCGGACCTAACCTATGCATCCGCGACGAAGAGGGGCAAGAAGAAGATGGCAGCTAAGAAACGCTAGCTACCGCGCTTCGACCATTGTCAAGAACCGCGTGACATGTGTGTCCTACTATTATGTATCGAAAAAATCATAATTACCACTTTGTGTAATGTTATAATATTGCATTACGAATATTATGCATTGACGAGACACATTCATAATTGTCAATTTTATGTTTTGAACCTATTTGGATATTTAAAATACTTTCACTTTATTTTATAGTTCATATTATGTTTCGGTAATGTTTTTACATTAAAAATATGCTTTAAAAAAGGCAAAAAAAATGTGGCCACTCCAGGATTCGAACCTAGATGGACCAATGTGCAGCTGCCAAACCATCTAAGCTAGACAAGTTTTGTGATAAGGAACACACGCGTGCTCTTTTAACTAGACACGGGAGTTATACGAGGCACAATCCAAAATGCGCCTCGCGTAACTTATAGGAGGCGCAGCTCCTAGAAATGCGCCTGGCGTATCTTTTACTTTCCAAACCGGCGGGGAATTGGAGGCTTGTGGTGCGTCCGTGTTGCCGTCCCACCTGTCAGCTGCTGTCCAATTTGCTATGCACGTCCGTGTCCTGCGTCTTCCATCTCTGATCTATGGGGTCTGGCAGGTCGGTTCGATGGGTTGTGGGCAGCGCATCGCTAAGTTGGATAGATGGTCTTCTCGGTCTGCACTCTGGTTCCTAGCGCCGGGAGCGCCTCCTGCCGCCCCCTCCCCACCCACCCATTCACCTTCTTCCACTGCTCCACACTTCTTGCCGCCGGACGACGAGAATGCCTATAGCAACCCACTTGAAAAATCAGCTCCCCGCCTTCGAGTGTCGTGTGCGAGCTCGATGATGCAGCTCCACTTCCTGGTCTTTTGCCATTTTCTAATTCAATTGCATATTTTTTTTCATTCAATTTCAGAGATGCATATGAGTTGGAGTGTGATAGCAGTGGCGGATTCATGTTCCTCCTACCGGTCGATCCGTCACGCCCGGTTCCCCGCCGCCATTCTCGCAGCCCAGGCCTGCCGCCGATGCCGGCTCGCCGGGTGGCCGTTGTTACAAATCGTAGGCGCTTAGTCGATCTACCGAGGTCAAGCAATCACAGCAAAACACGACACCGAGATTTGGTAACGCAGTTCGGCGCTCAACGCCTACATCTGCGGGGCATGACTATGGGCGCTCCTCCCCATCGATACCGCTGCACCGGCCGCCTTGGTCGCCGGCACAAGCCGCCGGCTCCCCTTGCGCGCCTGCTGCTATCAAGTCGTCATCGACGACAAACCCGTCGAGGCAATACAGACGCACCAGATCTCAACGCCACGCCGGTCCGGCCGCCCCTGCCACGGGCGCCGGACCGTCCCCTCGTGATCTTGTGTCTAGCCTACCAGCTTTCGTCGTGTCTATTTGGGCTACTCCCGGTGCCTTTATATATTAGGCCAGGTTACACGTGTCCGACTCAAACACCTAACCTTCCGTTTAATTACAAGTCCTAGCGTAGCCCTACTCGTACACATATTCGACATATATTCCAACAAACTCCACCTTGGCGAATATGCCCTTCGCCATCTTGAAGCCGTCATGCCAAATCTTTGTATACCTGGACTTGAACCATTAATCATGAGCTCAGCTGCTACTCCCTCGACTCCATATGACTCCACCTGCAACCGTACTTCCTTCCTTGTTTCACCACAGTCAATGCTCCCACGAAAATTAAGTTCTTCCTCACTCTTGTATTGTGCTCCCAACTCTCCGGAGTATCCGTCCACCGTCATCACACAACGATCATAAAGTCACCATATCGACAACGCCGTTGCATCGTCACCTTGGTAGCTTCGTCCTTGATCCATGTGAAAGTGAACAACTCACATATTAGGTGTTACAAATAAGAGTTACCTGAACTCATCATTCTCGCTATTGTTGACTGCATCTCTGAAACCTTGAAGAAATTTCGCCGTTGCCTTAAGTCATCTCCAGTCAAATTCACAACTGTGTCATCACCGCTTTCGCAGATTCTCCATTGCCGACTCATGTCCATCACTTGATGTCAATCCCGATAGACCCAGTCACCAACTCGAACCTGGTACTCGCCAACACTGCTGCTTCAAACCCCTGCACACATGTCAAACCTCATGTCCGACCGTCTGTGCCCTGGTCCGTCGCCGTGTCCCGTGCTTACCGCACGCCTCGCCGCTATTACCGCGTCGAGCATCCACAATCTTGGCCAAGATCTCAAGGTCGCGTACCCACACCATCTCAGGCCCCACTGCAGATAACCATCAGTCATACCTGACCGATGCCGAGTTCCACGCATCTCTCGAACCCTGACGTTTAGTCCGACCAACGTGCTTCTCGCCTTCCCGCTGACTAGGCTTCGACTCTCCGTGCACTTACGCCGTAGCCCCTCCATCAGCTGAGTGGAATCGTTAGACTCCAGCTCCACCTTCAACATGCCTCCATGGTAGATGATCAGTCCACCCCGCGCCCCGTCGACCTCAAGATCTCGTGCGTACGCCATCTTGAATCAACCCCGCACCATTGCATGTTGAAGCACGCACCCCTCAGGCATGCGCCACGTGTTTCCACACCACAGAATCCGGACACCATCAGCCGTCACGCTCCTACGTCGTCATCGCCGATCTTCACCGTATTCTGTCCCGTCAGACTGTCCAGTCCAACCCAGCCGAAACGCATCCAACTGCAACCATGCTCTACCTTGCGCCTAGTACACCCGGCAAACTACCGTACACCGTCCAGCGCACGTATATGCATGATCGAATTGTTTCCGCTGAAATCGATTTGCTTCAGCACGTCTCCGTCTGGCCGCCTCCTGCTGCTGGCTTTTATAGCCGACCAGCGAGTCTCGGCCTCGGATACGAATCCGTGAAGACCACGACTGTCGTACGTCTTCTCCTGGACCCAGTCCCTTTTTTTTCCTTAATCAAATCTCGGTCGATCGATCCTTTCCATGTGAGCTAGCTCCCGTACGCACTCTGGCCAACTAGACATGCACGTGAGGCACCTGTTCTACTCACGATGCATCACATGGGCCTTTGGCCTGCACCCATGCACTTGGCCAATCATTGCTCTCGCGTTGCTCTACGACACACGGCCGGAAACAATCCTGCTTAATACTTGATTGCTTATTTGATTACGCCGAGAGTTTCAACGTCCGATTTACTCGGTTCCCGTACAACCAGCTCGGACTTAATCCATCCTCTAGATCAACAAATCACCGCCTCCAAACCTCGCTCTGATACCACTTGTTACAAATCGTAGGCGCTTAGTCGATCTACCGAGGTCAAGCAATCACAGCAAAACACGACACCGAGATTTGGTAACGCAGTTCGGCGCTCAACGCCTACATCTGCGGGGCATGACTATGGGCGCTCCTCCCCATCGATACCGCTGCACCGGCCGCCTTGGTCGCCGGCACAAGCCGCCGGCTCCCCTTGCGCGCCTGCTGCTATCAAGTCGTCATCGACGACAAACCCGTCGAGGCAATACAGACGCACCAGATCTCAACGCCACGCCGGTCCGGCCGCCCCTGCCACGGGCGCCGGACCGTCCCCTCGTGATCTTGTGTCTAGCCTACCAGCTTTCGTCGTGTCTATTTGGGCTACTCCCGGTGCCTTTATATATTAGGCCAGGTTACACGTGTCCGACTCAAACACCTAACCTTCCGTTTAATTACAAGTCCTAGCGTAGCCCTACTCGTACACATATTCGACATATATTCCAACAGCCGTCGCCTCGACCATGGTTGACGACCTGGTACGTCTAGCCGGTTCCTATATTAGTTGTGTTCAGTAGAGAAAGGGAGAACGGGTCATTGCACACCAAGTGCTTGTTGTTATGCTGAGGTCTGAGGTGGGAGCGCTGGCAGTAAACAGGATTAGCAGTATACTCAGGAATCAGTAAAAAGACTGAACCTCACATGGTAGATTAGTGAAATGTTTGCCCCTGTCTGAATTTCTGTGTGAAGTTTAAGTAATTGTTAAACTGTGACCGTTTTATAGATATTCATGAGTCATACTATATGTTATATCTTTGCAGCTCAGAATTTGTGTGAAGTTCATTAGATTTTTTTTTAGCAAATGGTGCAAAGATGACAGATCTTAAGTGGATAAATGAAGTATTGGTGACTTGAAGTAATTGCATAAATCTGCTGCTATGTTGTTTTCAGTGTGTTATCCTCTATTCCTCTTAGGTATCATGGAGCATAAGATTTTAGAATGTAAGGAGCACGTTTGGTCTTACATCAACTATACTGAAGCTGAAAATTTTAACTGCACAGTTAGCTATTTTTGGTCTCTTAGATTGGCATGTGCCCGTTTTTTTATATTTTTTACCATCTTTAGAACGAGGGTACCAAAACATCTTATCTATATGGTCCCATACACTATTTTTTTTCGAAGATAGCATATCAAATAACTTGAACCATTTGGTTATTTAACTAATTATGTTAGGAAATTAACTAGACATAGAGATATATTGTGCTATCGATATCCTAACTCTACCTTGTGCACAAGGCTGCAGATATTGGACACTTACTAATTGTGTGGGATTCTTTCATAAATAGGTATGTTTGTTTTGAATATTCTTATATTCATGTTTATTACAAGTTAATGCAAAGTCACATTCGCAGCTACTTTTAGTCCATGTTCCACTATAATGTTGAAATGCCATGAGAATTGGCTAAGTGACCGGCGAATTTGTTAGTTATACAACTATTTATGAGATTAATAATGTCTTGATGGTAATTCCATGCATGTGGCCCAGCAAATGTGCCGATGCCAGGTTCACCTCCATCAAGTTGTCTGCTAAAGGGACATGCTCACTTAGTTAAGAACTAATTCAGCTGGTACATGGTCTAGCACTTAACTGAATTTGAGAAGCATGGTATTTAATTTCATAGAAGTTCATAAGCATCAGTGATATCGATTAAACAATTAAATGATAAACTTTGTGTCTTTCAGCAGTGACACATGTTCCGGTTAATTCCTCTAAGGGCATCTCCAGTCGTCCCCCCCAGAGCCCCCCAGGATGCAAAATAGCGCCGTTTTGCGTGAATAGCGCCGTTTTTTCACCAGTCGGCCCCCAGGACCTGAAAAGCGCCGTTTCGGCGGAAATTAGCGCTGCCGCCCCCAGGCGGAACCCAGCCCGTTGGGTTCGGCCTGGGGGGGGGGGGCGGCGAAAGGAAAAGCGCGCGTGGGCCAGCGCTGTCGGCGAGCGGAGCGCTATTTGCCCACTTTCCCCACCCCCCGACTCGTCTTTTCTGCTCGCCCGCCTCGCCGTCGCCACACCACCGGCCGCGCTCCACGCCGCCGCTGTCGGCCACAATCGCACAAGATCGACGAGACAAACCACCGCCGGCTAGTCCCCCACATCGTCGCCGCCGTTCGATCGCGTCTCCGCCGCGGAGGAGGTTGTACCCAGTGAGCCGCGTCCACCCGCCCGCAAGGTGTTCGACGCTCTATCCGAGCCATGGACTCCGACACCGAGGAGATGCTCGCCGAGCTGTTCGACGAGGAAGACCAGGCTGCCATCGACGACGAGGAGCACCAGCTCGTCCTGAGCTGCCTGGCCAGATTGCAGGCCCAGGACGCCGCTCCGCGCCGCACTGGATTGAAGCCCCGTCCTGAGGCTTGCAGGAAGGATGTTGAGCGGGCATTTGGTGCGCTGCAATCTCGATTCGCTGTTGTCCGGTACCCAGCTATGACTTGGTCGAAGTCCAACATGTGGGAGGTGATGCAGTGTTGTGTGATCTTGCACAACATGATCATTGAGAGTGAGCGGGATGACCCGGTGCCTGACAGTGAGGCAAGCACACCATACTACCGGCAGGGCCCTCTTGCAGATGTTGATCACCAGGTGCCGGCATCATGGACAGAGTTCCTCACCAAGCGACAGGAGATTCGACACGCTGCAACACATCATGCTCTGCAGGATGACCTGGTGCAGCATTTGTGGGCGCGAAAGGGGAATGGCAATGTTGAGGACGATGACTAGTGTTCTTTTTTTTTAATTGTTGAACTATTTATTTGTGTGGCCAAACTATATTTATTTGTGTGGCAAAACTCTATTTATTTGGTGAGATTTTTTTTTATTGCCCAAATTTGGCCGAGTCGCCGCTGGGGGGGGCGGCCTGGGTTCACGGCTGGGAAACGCGCCCCCCCAGTTCCGAGAATAGCGCCATTTCGCGCCGCGGCGCAAAAAAGGCGAGGGTTTTTGCGTCCTGGGGGGGCGCAACGACTGGAGATGCCCTAATACTTCTGTTTGGGATAGAGCAAAGATTCTTATGTCGAGAAGTTGTTTTTTTAGATATCCTGTTAACAAGTATTCTGAAACAAAACACGTTATGACACATCAAATCTCATCTAAAATATATGTTAATGAATTGTTTACGATTGTAGATCATATATTCCATTTCTTATTGACAGCTCTGAAAGAGTACTTTGCTCTAATAGGCTTTGGTTCTAGCAGTGGCTCAACATTTAGTGATAATATTATGGCCTTCCTAAGTGTAAGCTACTATGATTCACTATGTACACTATTTGGTGAAACATTGATCCAGGTTGACTGAGTACTGCATTTCATTGCTATATAAATAAATTTACTTGCATATATTGACCAATTTATTACTAACTCTGCCTTCTCTAGCTTTAGTCTATGTATGAAAACCCAAATATATTGGTAGTTTCAATAAGAAAATAAACTTCTTTGTAGTGGTTACAAATAGAATGCATGCTCCTTCAACTGCAGCTAAACATACTTGTGTAATCTAGAGCATGAGTTTGCTAGAGTCCCATGATTTTTCTGTAAGAAATAAGACAAGTATCTAAGTCAGTGGAGATGTTCTCCTGTTTCTGTTTCATATTGATCAGCTGAGTTAACATTTGCCTACGAAATGATGATCTACCTGATGCACAGTGATTTCCTTTGCAACATTCTAGATGGTATTATTTCTATCTTAAGATCTTAGCCATTACTTTTCCAAATCATACAATTGGACGGTCATCACTTTTGCAAAAAACGTAGGTTGGTATATTTACTCCATGTGATCTATTCTGCAAAAACTAATGTAGTGAAACATTAGGATATGACAAAAGGCATGTATGGATCATTCTGTTGTTAGAAACTTGCAGGATGCCCCAGGTTTCAGCAGCCTATGATTGTAAATGGACATATAAATCTTGGCTGTTTGAATCTTCCTATGGCAGATCGAGTCATTGAGATAATTTTGGCCAATGGTAGTTTAGGACATGCATGAGAGCATTAGGGAGGTGTCATGCAGCCTCTATTTTGCTGCATTTTTTGGCTGAGTTAAACATGCCCGATGATCGCACTTCAAGTTGAGGTCTAGGTAAATTATTTGTTCATTGCTTTGACTACATGGTTTTTCTGTGTAGTGCTTATTCCATATTTAGAAATGGTGGGCCGTACTCTGAATTTATTCATATACAAAAGAAAACCTGTTTAGATCATTTTGGGCCTTGAGACGATTTATGCCTTACAACCGATATCTTCCATGCTTATTTGTTAGCAGTGGAGGAGAGGTTGTGTGCGCCCTCTGCCTATAGTTATTTATAGCATAAGGCCATCCATGTAGAACCACGACCATTACTGTTGGGAGCTTTGTTTTCCGCTCATCTCTTCTGTAATGCGAAATGAATGTCTAACATATACTCCCTCCGTCTCATATTAAGTGTCGTAAAAGTGGTTAAAAATGGATGTATTTAGACATGTTTTAGTCTAGATACATCTAATTTTGTCCAATTTTGCGACACTTAATATGAGACGGAGGGAGTACATGGCTTGCTATTCCTTTTTGAAATGTATACATGACTTAGTTGTTTGAAGATATAATGTCAATTGTTTCTTCCAGGCCCTTGAAATGTAAAAGGTGGTTTGAAGCCAAAATATTTGGAAACACGTAGAACATTTCTCTCGAAACTGTATCGGCTGACCCTCCATCATTTAGTCAATTCCAAAGCTAATACATCATGGGAAACTACACCACAAGTGATAGCTACAAATCCTGTTATTTATGAAGTCTTTTTTATTTGTTATTTTTGAAATCTTGATGCTTGGATAATACAGGTTCTTCTTCCTTTAATATAGGATATATATTTTGATATACGATTGAGATGACCACTAGAATATATTAAAATTTATGACTTACATATTTTTTTTTGCAAGTACGAATTCTATATTGTGCCTCTACACTGTCTGAATTAGTAATCATGATGATTTCATACATGTTATATTCTTTTATCCATGGTCGAATTTGATGTGCACTCGACTTCCACCCCTAAGTTGAGTTGCATGCTTAGAAATGTTACACTAACTAAGTCGAGTTGTATGCCCGATTCGTAAATTAGAGATCAACTGATATAGCATCATTGTGCATCGTTTATGCCTAAACTATTCAGCCTTACATGAGATATTGCTACTCTATGGATCGGTTTCGCGATGTAAAATACACTGTGTGAACAACCCTCATTATATAGCAGAATATGCTTATGATTTATCCATTCCAACAAAAGGAACGTTCATTTTTAGTCCCTATAACGAAGCGGGCGCAGCAAAGCGCGTATTTTCCTTCTAGTTCTTAACGAAACTAGCCCACGCCCGCGTCCTATCCCGATTCCCCACATTCCCCAATTCCTCTCCATCCCACACAGACGTGCGACGGCGACGGCGACGGGATAGATTGACGACGGCGGCGGCAGAGGCTCGACGACGGCGGCAGCTGAGGCTCGGCGACGGTGGCGGCAGAGGCTCGACGACGGCGGCGGCAGAGGCTCAGCGACGGGAACCTGGTAGGAACCTCGCACCCGCGGCGCAAGCAAGGAACCTCGCCTCCGGATAGTCCCTCTCCTCCTCTTCCCCTTTCCTTCCCTCCCCTTCACCTCTCTCTCGCTGGTATAGTTTCTTTAATTTCGGTGAGGACGCGGTAATGGAGGCCCTCCGCTGCCTCTTCGAGCGACGGGAACCTGGTAATGGAGGCCCAATGGCTTCTCCTTTCTCGCCGGCGAGGGCGTCGCTATCCGGGGTGCGCCCAACCCGCGCGTCCACCACTGCGTGCCTTCCGTTTCGTGCCTCGCCTTGCCCACTTGCTCCAATCCGGGAACCCCCGTTTCATGTCTTGATGAGCACATCACTGCCAACATAAGCACAAATCCCCTGTTTGTGAATCTTCAGTGGCACAGAGATAACAAGAATGGAAAACAAAGTCTGTCTGAAAGTCTGACATGGAAATATATACGAGGATGTGTTGATGTATATGATAATTACTTGAGTTTAGTGGTGTATACAATATATTTTAGTTTATATTTTCTAAGAAGGTACAGAAAGTTTGAATAATCAGTATGTAAACTTGAGTATGAAATGAATGTATAATTTTCTGAACTGAAGAAATTTTAGTACCTGAGGAGCTGGTATTTCTAGCCTCAACATGGTTCAGCTTCAGCAAAAGCATGTTCTCAGAAGCATCCTGGGTTCAGCAAAAGCTTACTGAATTTCTTTACATGTCACCTGAGTGTTAAAAATCCATCAGATAGGAAACAATTAAGATGGCATGTCATGAGAAAAAACAATCTTGAGCATCTGTTGCACAGATGTGAATCCCAATCGTTTTAAGCCCAAAGCAAAATCGTTTTAATTATCTCCACTCCTGATTTGACAGAGGGGCACAAAATGTGGAAAGTAAAATTTCTCTATCCAGTCGTGCAAAATTCTCTAAGGGTGGCCCTTTGCAAAATGTGTATAAACGGAGCACGGGCATACAGCTTTTTGCTTTGCATCCTTTCCACATGTGTGGTAAAATGACTGCAGTTCCTCTCTATGGTGATTTCAACAGCTTCCGGCCTCGCAAACCATTCCAGAACTTCTGGGCCGTAGTTACCTTATTTCCACTTGAAAGCAAACACAGTGAACTTGAGAAGCAATTAAGTAAGTCATCAAATGATGATTAACTTTATATAGCATGGGGCTTGATGTCAGGTTTATTTTCTCGTGACTTTTGACAGAGACTAGTGTTGAGGAGTTCTATACTTAATTAAGTAGCATCAATTAATAAGAGGAATAAATTTTAGCCACTCCTGTTCATTACTACCTTGGGTGCCAGTGTAGCTTTGGAGTCATCCTGTGGCTTTGCCTTTTGCTTAGCTGAACCATCAAGAATGGATGGTAGTTCATCCAGCAATAGCTTGGACCCTATTTAATACAAGATCGAAATTACCATGTCTGAATAGCTCAAAACGATACTAATGTTGTTCAAACTATTCAACATGTTTCTCTGTGAATTTGTAAAACATAATAATCATAAGTCTATCTAGGAGTAGGTCGATGTCGTAAGGAGAGGTGTAACATTAGGAGGGCCAACTCCATGTAATGCTCATGTTGAAATAATGAAATATGCATATACTTTACTGATGGAGTATTATCGTTTGCAGTTTGTGCAGGTTTAGTCATTTTAAGCCCATTTCCTGAGCTTTCACTAATAGCCCATTTCCTGAGCTTTCTGCAGTGCTGGATGATTTTGCTGTTGTTCTTGTTTACAGGAAACAAATAAACTGCTGCTGGATGATTTTGCTGTTGTAAAACTGTTGCTGGATGATTTTGTGACTGAAAGGGATTTTTGTAGAGCTGTTGTAGAACTGTATGCATTTTTTGTGCAGGTTTTTCTTTTTGAGATGCCAATGTTTCGCCGGGAAGTTGATTCATTTCCTTCCCGGAGAATTTCTGGCACTCCTAGACTAGGAAAATTAGTAAAGGTCATGCCCAAATTTTCTGTGAATTTTATACTTTGTAGTTTCATTTCTAAGATATTTGAAGAAATGTTAAATACACTGAAATGAAACTGTTTGTTTGCGGTTCTATTGCACACTTATTATAGATCAGTTCAAGCTTTCCATGATCTTTGGTGTTTCCCGTAGAATTTGTCACTGAATGGTTCCCATCCAATTTGCCCCTTCTGTTAAGGCTACGCGTCCGCTCTAGATATCTGTGGCGATTTGCGGGGTGGCGGTTCAGAAGCGATTCACTGCCACCGAATTTGTACCCCATGTGTTAATTTGGATATAGCAACGATGAGTTTGGTGAAGAACCACTATACTTGGATTTCCCATCCTGTCTTCCCTTTGGGACATAATAAAGACTATGCAAAGCTTGCAGTAGGATTAATTTCTAAATTTCCTTCCAATTCTTAGGGTATTTGGATCATGCAATGTCTTCCTGTGTTATATATGTACTCAATTGGCTCTGTTCCTTGTAGTTGCCTTGTTCTAGATCATTTCCTGGATGAATGAATATTAATGCAATTTATAGTCAGTTTCTTTAGTAAGAGTACTGATACCTGGGGAGCGGGGAAATTAGTCAGCCATTGTTATCCAGTATTGTTCTTATGTTCCCCCACAAAAAAAGAATTTTTTATGGATGTTTGATATTAACTTATCCTAATAAACAAATGACTTGTCTGCACTTTAATAAATTTGGATACCATGTTATTGAGCATGGTCAGAGTTTGCATTTTTGGCTAACTTCTAAACGTGAGTTTAGAGTGTCTTGCTTTGTGTAATAGAAGAGAACCTGCACAAACTGAACTATTATGGATTTCCCAGTGTTACCTGTAGATAATTTGAAAAGGAGATATGAGATAGATTGATATTTTTCTGATTGATTAAGAGTTACCCACTAGTTAGCTGGTGTGACTTAGTTTACTGCCAGTGAGGAGACACCAGAGTTTGCACCATATGTTTATCTGAAGTAAGTGCATGGTACATGATCATGTGACTCAAGTAGTATGCTCTGCTAGGTGTTATTTGAGAGTTTGGGTCTATTTTCTCTGAAAATATGACTGAATGTTTTCTCCCAGCTTAGCTGGTAGTTATGTTGCTAGCTGTTGTACAGTTACTAGTGTTCTTAACCACATGAAAGTAGCATGTAATAAGCCTCTACTCCAAGAAGTAATCGCAGATCATCTCCTCGTGTTTGTCTAGCTTGTACCATAAAAATTACTCCACATGGCAGTGCTCAGTTTGACAATTTAAATGTCATAGATGGACTGCTAGAGTTGCTTGGCAACAAGAGAACAGAAGCACAGTGGATGTATGTTAAAAATACACACTTTATGTTCCAAATACAGTGCCAGGTACACAACTA
This sequence comes from Alopecurus myosuroides, assembly GCA_028641055.1. Taxonomy (NCBI): domain Eukaryota; kingdom Viridiplantae; phylum Streptophyta; class Magnoliopsida; order Poales; family Poaceae; genus Alopecurus; species Alopecurus myosuroides. The sequence continues at coordinate 556,112,422 of CM054058.1, forward strand.
GATAGACACCAGACTTCCAGGCAGCCCATGAAAGATACAGGTTTCATACAGAAAAAAAAATAGTTTTAGAAACTTGTGTTATGAGCAGCCTGTTTAGGTTTATATTTCTTCACCTTGACCAAAACATAAAAATTCTTTACTGTATTCTCTTTGAGATCCGCTGCAGAAGCCACTCATTGGACAAGGGGCATCCGCAGGTCGTGGAATGGATGGATTCCTGAAAAAAATTGATTGATTGATGCTTAATCATGTGAACACATACTGAATGATTGGCCAAATCTTACTATACTTTTTTTAGGGGGGAGGTATTGTCCATGAATCAGACTCCCGAACCGAGGTCCTTTCCGCTCCCTCCCATGCCCATAAGATGGGAGTGCTGGCATCAGCGGCCAATGCTTCTCATCCTGTACAGAAGAATATTAGAACCCCAGCTAGATAAATTTGGTTATCTGAAGTAAGTGCATGTTACCATGCTAGATTCATAGATACAAAGAGCTGGAAACATAGTTCTCTTAAACATACTCCACTCCGACCAAATGTTCTAATAGTAATAGAGACCAAATGTTCTAATAATAGAGAGACGACAAAATGCCCAAATTTTCTGTGAATTTTATACTTAGTAGTTTCATTTCTTTGTGTGTTTTTAGAAATGTCGGGGCCGCCGGGACCTTCAAGCAATAAGCTGGCCTATTGGGAGCTCGAGGCGGAGAAGGAAGCCCGCGAGGACCCGGAATTCCAACCGCAGGATGAAGAGATGGAGGAGGCTGAGGAAAACTCGTCGGACGATGAGGAGATAATGGTGGACACCGAGGACGCCACTACCACCGATGGCGGCGGTGGTGCCACTGCGAGCGGTGGTAGCGCCTCGAAGAAGGCCCGGAAGGATCGGACCCCGATTATGGTGGACGTCGGCACAAGGTCCATCATCACGAGTGTGAGTGCTAAAGGTGTTCCGGAGGAGCCGTTGAAGGTTACCGCGGGTTACTCCCTCCAGCTCGCGGCAATCCTCCGGAGCACCGCCACGATCAACACGGAGAGCCTCAAGTCCGAAGCGAACAGGGGTTTGCTCATCACGCTCTTCCGAAAGATGCACGCAAGATACGCGTTCCCGGGTGATGAGGAAAACAAGTACACCAACGACGAATACAGAGGGAACCCGGTGAACAAGTACGCCCTCAAGACGATGACCAAGGCCTTGGGCAATCGGAAGACCCGGGTGAAGAAGCTGATCATCCAGGACAAGCTAAGTTACCCGGAGGTCTTTAAGAAGGAGCCTATGGTCAAGGAAGAAGACTATAATCTCTTCAAGGCCAGATGCAACTCGGCCATGAGCAAGCTTAAGAGTCAGAAGGGCAAGGATATGAGGAACCTCAACATTGGTACCCACCATCTCGGATCCGGCGGTTATAGAACCGCGATGCCCAAATGGGAGAAGGAGGACGCCGAATATCGCGAAAAGGGCTTGACACCACCCTTTGCCGACATAAAGGAGTCGCAGGCAAGGAACTTTTTCAGGGCCCGACATTCCAAGGTGAAAGGGAGCTCTGATTATACCTCAGAGCCCACCGGCCCCTTCGCTTCGAAGGTCACAGACTTAATGGGAAACTGTGTAAGTAGTTTCCATGCAACTCGATTCTTTGCGTTCACGACTAATCAATGAAGTCGACTAATCGCGTTCCCTCGTGCGCAGAGCGAGGAGTGTAAGAGCTCCTCATCCCAGGGGTCGGAGCCTATCGCCAAGTGGGACACCACTTTCAACAGGGCGCTGAACCGGACCAAGAATGTCGATCCTCTGAAGGCCCCGTCGTCGGCTGGTCGTGTGCCCGGCTTCGGAGGCATACCGTGGTCCGAGTACTACAGCGACAACTCGAAGGGAAAGAAGGCCGAAAGCGCCGAGGTGAAACAGCTAAGGGAAAAGGTTGAAGCCTTTCCCGGTGTAGTAGAAGATGCCGTGACCAGGGCTGTGACGGCTGCCGAGACGAAGTTCAAAGAACAAGTCAGGACAGAAATGCAGTCGCAATTGAACGAGAAGCTCATCACCATCCTTCCCATCTACATGGAGAGGTACAAGAGGTGGGAGAGAAGTGGTAAGAAGGGGCCACCACCTGTTCCTGACCTTGCGATCGACAGCACCCAATCGGACAACATGTCGCGGCCGGAGGCGCTGGTGACTCCTCTAGCGGCGGGGCCTGTGTTGGTGGACACTCCTCCAGCTCCGGAGGTCGCTGCGGCGAAGGCGCCGACCCGCACCACCGCTCCTCCATTAGGCAGCCACTCTGCCACTTGCGCGCTCAAGCGTGTCGGCGGCGGTCCCTCGCCATTGGCCGCGTTCGACGCCCTCAAGGTAATTACTAAGTCATTAAATCTAGAGTTGGGAGGCTCAACCACACTGATGACTTGATCTCAGTTTTACTGACGCCCGGCCTGCATGTCTTTCGCAGAAAGACACTCCTTGCACTCTAATGCACTTGGTGGGCGGCCAGCTGAAGGATGTTGCCATGGGCTCTATCATTATGCCGGATAACCGCGCATGGCACACTGGCACAATGCCACCATACATGATGAGGGTCCAAATCAGTATGGTGATATCCTGATACGAGCAATTGGAACCTCCCTCTCAACCTTTGGGATGGAAGATGACGCTCCGGCGGCGGTCCTCGGTACTCTCTTTGGCTACTTGTTCCTATGGCCGAAGAGCCAGATCCGTTTGGGGACATACGTGGACCCCCAGCCCAACATTATCACCGCGGAGGCAGCACATCCAGCACATGAAGAAGATTTCAACATGGCACAGGATCCAGATGATGATGTTGACCCCAGATTCGGCGACCAGTTCATTTGCACGAGGGCTTCAAGTGAAAGAGGGGTTTCTGATATGTTTGAGCCGGCAGAGCCAGAGACCCAACCGGCGAAACCCGCTTGCCAGCTGCGGCTCTTCCCAACTAGCCAGGACACGTCGCCACCCGCAACCTTCACCGAGCCTCCGATACCAGCAGTTCCTTTGGCCACCCTCCATAGGGTGGTCGGTGAGACGCAACACGACTCTGGAAAGCCAAAGAAGGGTCGCAAAAGGCCAGGAAAGAAGGGTAAGGATGCTCTGAATCCCGTTTTCTGGGCTCAGGATGGCGCTGCGTTCCAAGCCAACAGGCCTAAGGTGCACGTGGAAGGTGTAGGGATGATGTGTCCATCGATGCTCGACGTCGCGGGCACTTATATGCGCAGTCTTCATCAAATGTGTTTGTATACCGAGTAGCGCCGCATTAAAGAGAACGACCCGTCGTACCTGGTTATGATGGCTAAGGTGCCGGACAGGAAAGAGCTGTGCTTCGTCCATGTACCCCCAGGGGATATCTTCTTCCTGCGGCATACCGACATCTTCGACTTGTTGAACGGGTTCCGGCTGCATGGTACCCTGGTCCGGCTGTTCTCCCTCAATACTTCCATGGCGATTACCAGAGGCAACCTCCCGCTCCTACAGGTACTGGATCCCTACTTCTTCCGTGACGCCTTGCTGGAAACTGAGGAGGGGATCGGAATGGCGACCGACTATCTGACGACCTTCATGCAAAGTTACTCGGACAGGCTTGCGATTCTCGTTCCCTACCATCCCACTATGCCGGGTGCTTTGCAAGGCTGTGTGCTCATATGCTTGAACATGAGGCGCTCGACAGCCTTGTACCTCGACTCCAACAGTGCGATCCCGAAGGACTACACAATGATCAAGACCGTGTTTGATGGTGCTCTCGCCGCCTACGTCGCTCAGGAAGGCACGCTACCGGAAACGCCTCATGTAAGGTTCGGCGCGCACGTCTTCAAGCACCTGATGAAGTTCCCCTGTGCCAAGCAGCCGGCAAACAGCAAGAAGGATGCCTTCTACGCCCTTTACCACATGAAGCAGTACGTCCATGAGATGGAGCAGCTAACGCTGCCAAATGACGTCGCCAGGTGGGGTGAAAGGATTGCAACCACGCCAACTCCCGCTCTCAGGCAGGCCTTCTTCGAGATCCAGGAGGATATCGCGATTCTCGTGCATAACGGAGTCGTCAGATCTGGGGGCATGTTCTACGGTGGCAATCAACCGCCCAATAGATTCATAGACGAACGCTTGGCGATGCAGGGTGACGACATGTCCATGATGATGCTGGCGGCCAATAAGAAGGGCTTGCTCCATGCCGGCCCCGACAAGCCGACGACGTCTCAAAAACAGGCGAAGAAGTCTTGATGCTTCCATTAGCTAGGTAGCTAGCTGTTAGTTCTGAACTCGTGTTGTAAACTCTTTATCACTTGGTTGTGAGCGACACTAGTAATTTATTTGTGTTATGAACTATCCTAAGTGCTCTGTTGCTTTTCATTCGTTTTTGCCGATCTATTTCTTGTGGTTTGCTAAAATTTTTTTGTCTTCCTTCGAAATGCCGATGATTAGAACATGTTGTGGCGTTATGTGTGATGACAATGTCGTTGTTTGATCTCGTGTGCCAAGTAGACTAGTAATTTAGGCATATATTCTATTTGCCGCACAAGATCAAACAGCGCCATTATCATTTTCAGTGCCCAACCTAAGTATGAGGTACGAATCCAAGTCATTCTTGGTTTGCATTTTTTTCGGTCTTTCTTCGTAGTGCCGGTGATCATCTTGTTGCACCCATATATATGCATGACTCTGTATATATTGTCAACTGCTAGCTATTTTAGCTATTTATTTCCACTGACATGTAACTAATATCATCTTTCTTTGTGTGTGTAGGAGATGGCGAAGAAATGCTATGTCGTGTACATCGGTCGGGTTCCATGTGTGTACGAGGAGTGGGAAGACTGCGCGAAGCAAGTGAACACCTTCTCGGGCAACCTCTACCAAGGCTATACGAGTAGAGAGGTGGCGGAAGAGAAGTGGAGGAAGTGTAGAAAAAGTGGAGGAAGTGGCAGAAGAGAGGTGGCAGAAGAGAAGTGGAGGCACAGAAAGAAGAAGTGGAGCAACTTCATCGTGATCATAATCGCCTCGTTGCTATCCATCATAGTCTATATGTTTTACTCTCACCTAAACTAGCTAGAGCTCAATCCGTCGTCGCAGTTGTAACGTGATTGTGAACTTGTACTCGATCGGAGACACAAACACTTTTCTTGTGTGATGTACTTCGTATAAATGAACTTGCATATATGTATGTCGCGATTTGATTCAAGTTGATGGTATTCATGGTGATGCTAGTTTCTGGAAATTCTGGACTGTTGTACTGTATTTGTGTATCTATATACCTGTATATGTGTATTCTGGAATGCGCGGTAATTCTGCAAATTTTAAAATTCGAAAATGTTATAGGAGACGCATATTGGGAACTATAGGAGGCGCATATGAGGATATATAGGAGGCGCATTTTGATGCATATGCGAGGCGTATTTTAAAATGTGCATCCTATATATAAATAAATAAATAAATATATATATATATATATGCAAAATAGCTGGCTACCATGGGTGGTAGCTCTGCATGCACATCTGGCCATTAGATGATGTATAGAGAGCATAGCGAGAGCACATTTTCCTAACGACAGAAGCTCACGGCGTCACACCGAGAGCACAAACTCATTGATTTTTTTTGTATAGCTAGCTGCATGCGAAACACCACCCTCGTCTTTTTTATTCTCTGCCATCCATGCATGCATTACCGTAGAGATTGAAACTCATTGCCGTAGAGAATTGAGGCTCATATGTTTTTCCCCTCACCAACACCCCTCTGTCTCATTGATTTTTTTTGTATAGCTAGCTCATGCGAAACACCACCCTCATCCTTTTTATTCTTTGCCATCCGTGCATGTATTACCCTTGAGATTGAATCTCATTACCGTAGAGAATCGAGACTCATATGTTTTTTTTTCTCTCACCAACACCCCTCTGCCTCATTGATTATGGTGATCGATGGGTAGCCAAATGACAAGAAAAAATGAGAAGAAAAAGGCGGGAGAACAAACAAATTATGGTTCTTGGCGCCAAAACGATATGCTGTAATCAAGCAACCTAGTTCACCGCTTTGAACATTTTTTTTCAATGTTGTCTTTATTTTACTCGCAGCCTGACTTTTTAAACCTAGCCACATGTTGTTTTCCCGCGCACGTCCTTGGTGCCGCACAAGATACTAGTACCAAAAAAATAATGGTGCTCGTTTGATAGAAAAAAGTTGCGTACCAAAAAATAATGGTGCTCGTTTGATGGAAAAAAGTAAGTGCTGGATTGGATGTAGCATGGGCTAGATCGCTTAAGATTTCAGCACTCGGACGGACGGAAGACACTTTTGACACGGAAGAAAAAAGACATTAGTAATATGCGACGGAAGAAAAATCACACGGCTACTTCTATTAGCTTGGATAATAAAAAGAAAATTACTCTTTTGTTGTTTCTAGCTCGAGGCAAAACCACTACGCACTATCCCAAAAGATTCAAAAAAAATGTTTCTGTCAACACTGCGCGGAGCACAGACTGACACACCCGTTGTGAGGATTTTTTCAAACTAACCAGCATGGCATGCATGTAACGGATGGACATGACACCGTCAAACTCAAGGAACACTATAGGATACATCCAAAAGCAATCAGATTGGATACTCTCTATATCCGACGGTTCTCAGGATATGCACACCTAGCACCCATGGTAGCAAATCCGCGTCCATATATATATATATATATATATATATATATATATATATATATATATATATATATATTTATATATATGCAAAATAGCTGGCTACCATGGGTGGTAGCTCTGCATGCACATCTGGCCATTAGATGCTGTATAGAGAGCATAGCGAGGGCGCATTTTTTCCAACGGCCTCAACATTTTTCTAACGACAGAACCTCACGGCGTCACATCGAGAGCACAACCTCATTGATTTTTTTGTATAGCTAGTTGCATGCGAAACACCACCCTCATCCTTTTTATTCTCTGCCATCCGTGCATTCATTACCGTGGAGATTGAAGCTCATTACCGTAGAGAATTGAGGCTCATATGATTTTTCCCTCACCAACACGCCTCTGCCTCATTGATTTTTTTGTATAGCTAGCTGCATGCGAAACACCACCCTCGTCCTTTTTATTCTCTGTCATCCGTGCATTCATTGCTGTAGAGATTGAAACTCATTACCGTAGAGAATTGTGGCTCATATGGTTTTTTCCTCACCAATAGCCCTCTGCCTCGTTGATTTTTTGGTATAGCTAGCTGCATGCGAAACACCACCCTCATCATTTTTATTCTCTGTCATCCATGCATGCATTACCGTATGATTTTTCCCTCACCAACACCCCTCTGCCTCATTGATTTTTTTGTATAGCTAGCTGCATGCGAAACACCACCCTCATCCTTTTTATTCTCTGCCATCCGTGTATGCATTACCGTAGAGAATGAAGCTCATTACCGTAGAGAATTGAGGCTCATATGATTTTTCCCTCACCAACACCCCTCTGCCTCATTGACTTTTTTGTATAGCTAGCTACATGCGAAACACCATCCTTATCGATGTAATCAAGCAACCTAGTCCACCGCTTTGAACATTTTTTCCATGTTGTCGTTATTTTACTCGCAGCCTAGCTTTTTAAACCCAGCCACATGTAGTTTTCCCGCGCACGTCCTTGGCGCCTCACAAGATACTAGTAGAAAAAAATAATGGTGCTCATTTGATGGAAAAAAGTAACTGCTGGATTGGATGCGGCATGGGCTAGCTCGTTTAAGATTTCAGCACTCGGACGGACGGAAGGCATTCCACATATGTAATCTATATCACGGAAAGGGGCATCCGTCTATGCGTCTAAACGGCATCGCATGCATGGACCTCATCAAAAAGCACATGTGTTCATGAAATCCAACGATTGGGAAGGCATGCGCACCTACCACCCATGGTAGCAAATCCGCGTCCATATATATATATAGGGGTATATCACTACTACAGAAAAGATTATAGGAGGCACATTTTTTTGTTATGCGAGGCGCATATGGAATGCGCCTCCAGCGCCAAGCCTCGCATATTTGGGTTATACGAGGCGCATTTCAGAATGCGCCTCCTATACCTGCATATAGGAGGCGCATTTCAGAATGCGCCTCCTAGGAGCATTTTGAAATGTGCCTCGAATATGCATATAAATGCGCCTCCTATATATCCTCATATGCGCCTCCTATAGTTCCCAATATGCGCCTCCTATAATATTTTCGATTTTTAAAATTTGCAGAATTACTGCACATTCCAGAATACACATATACAGGTATATAGATACACAAATACAGTACAACAGTTCAGAATTTCCAGAAACTAGAATCGCCATGAATACCATCAACTTGAATCAATCGCGACATACATATATGCAAGTTCATTTATACGATCGAGTACAAGTTCACAATCACGATACAACTGCGACGACGAATCGAGCTCTAGCTAGCTTAGGTGAGAGTAGAGCTCATAGACTACGATGGATAGCAACAAGGCGATGATAATCACGATCAAGTTGCTCCACTTCTTTCTTCCGTGCCTCCACTTCTCTTCCACCACCTCTCTTCCGCCACCTCCTCCACTTCCTCCACTTTTCCTCCACTTCGCTAATGGAAGCATCAAGACTTCTTCGCTTGTTTTTGAGGCGTCGTCGGCTTGTCATGTAATCTGCCTAGAAAGCACAAAAGACAGTGGACTTGTACTTAAGTATGTGATATGTAATATAAGAATCTGGTCAGTCCTAATATATATAAGCAAAAAATTCAGAGCTGAAGTTTCATGTGCGGGTGTATCAGTGTACAGAACTAAAGATAGAAAAAATTGGTACTCATATATTGATTTTCTGGACATAGCTGGCAGCAGGACCCTATCTAGACAGCAAAGGCAATCAATTCATTATCACTCATTTATGAAATGATGTATTTTACTCAATTATTAAACTCCTGTCACATTAAAAGTAAAAGCTAGAATCCCATTAATATCATGTTGAGAAAAACTCAAGAAGTAACATGTGGCTTTGATAGTAATAGCACATCCCTGTGAATACCAGACAACCACCAATGGTCCTGATCTTCAAGATAAGAACCATCACTCCACCTCATGACTTGAACAGCAAGAACATTTTCCTTGTCTGGATCAGAATGATGACAGCAATCAGTGATTTCAAACTCAGCAGGGAGCCTGCTGTGTCCTGGCTGCAAAAGAACACGAAGCATGCAGTTTATTTCTGAACGACAAAATAACAAAATGCTATAAATGACCAATAAAAAATCCCCATGTGGAAATGATTAGCTAGCTAGATAGGATGCATAACTGAAATGCTGCAAGGATATCTCACAGGTCCCAAGCAGTCTAATACAGTCCATTACCTAGAAGATTAGCACTCCATAGTCTACATATTAGCTAACTTTGCAAAGTGATATAAAGTAATCTATTGGTTCAACGCCAGCTCACTTAAATCACAATTAACAGATGAATCATAATAACAAAATTTTCATACATATGAGAAATTAGATAACACTTCACAATGGAAAAATAAAATTTAGAAGAACAGGAGGAATCTGGACATCTTGCAAATAAACTTATTCGATAATGTGAAAGATTGCATGTGAAAAAAACATCCTTTGTGAATCCTCCATGCAAACAATCAATGCTTCCACAAACATTCCACTTGGCTATCTAGTAAGGAGCACGTGTAAAACTTAAGAGCTCCATACACATGTAACAAAGCTTAAGAAGATCATGGGGCAGTAAATACAAGAATATGGAATCATTTTATTGGTATTTTCAATTATAGTAAGTCGATAAGTCGTCATACATTTTTGGAGATTCAAAAAAATAACAGTCGAATTATTTGTGTCATACCTAATCCAATCGGTACACCATTTACCCAAGCAATAAACGCTGAATCAACAGACTCGAAATGCAATAAGATCCTCCGACCTATCACAATCAGTGCAGAATTGTTTAAATTGAATGGACAAACTATATGATAAAAACAAGTGGTGCATCAATGTAAACATCAGGGTCAAGAATAGTATGCATGTGGAGAAAGAACAAACATGTCATGATTACCACAGTAGGACTAGGAGTCTAGGGTACGGTGGAGGCATACCATAATAAGAACAAGAAAAACATGTAAGCCTTAAGCAAATTAGATCGTGTGATTGAGGAGATAAGCGATAACTATAACCGGGAGGTGCTCTTGATGAAGTGCAGTCAAATTAAGCAAATCCTGTTGGTTGATCTCACGGTTCAAATTGAACCCAGGACAAAGAGATAAGGGAGATTAAAGGATAAAGAGATAACTCTCTTCTAAAAACGGATCTGGAGGGAGGCCGACCGAAACCAACGTTCGGTCCTCCCCTCGTACGTTAGAAAAACGCCCTGATCGGGGGGCACCAAACCAACGAATGGTTCTGGCCCCCCGTTGCGTGCGCACAATATAAAGGGGGGAGCCTGGCAGCTAGCGAACTACCCTGTTAGCATTCAGTCACCCTGCTCCCCCAAAATTCCTAATCTGCACCGATCGCAGAAGGCGCACAGCAGCGGGAAGAGCTGGAACCTCGCCGTGCCGTCCCCGGACAGTGTCGGTGGAGGCCTGAGGGTCACCGCGTGATCCAGCGATCTTCATCGACCCCTGCAACGTCTACACCGACCCTCAACCTCGCCTGCACTAAGCAGGCGACGATGTCTTCTAATGCTAGAGCCTGTAAATCCCCTAAACCCCTCCGTTTTCTTGATCTGATCCAATTATGTGTTCTAGGTTTGTCTGTCACTCATGATCTAGATTGCATCTAGATAATATAATGTCTAACAATGGTATCAGTCGCCAATGTGATAGCACTAGAACCCTAATGTGGATCTGTTGATCAAGTTCTGGTTAATTAAGTTCATATTTAGGCAAGTTATGTTTATGATCAGACTCTAATTGCTACCCTCTTATGTCAAAAAGCAAGCCTAATTAACTATCCGAGTCAATAATGATGCAAACTTAAGTCTCGTTTTGGCCCAATTGCTATTTTTAAACATGTACTGTTAAGATGTCAATAAGTATGATCAAGATTAATTAACAGATGTGTTTAATTTGATGTTGTTCTTAAGATTCGGTTAATCAATTTTGATTAATTGCTACCACATTTATTTAATTAAGGAGGGGAGTATGAATTGGTAGAAATTATGCAACAGTCCCCTCCCGTAATGAAGAACCCTAACCCTAGATTTTTTCCCCAACCCGTACTACACCCCCTAACCCCAAATTTGTAACACATTCGGGTTTTGGGCACTCACTGTGATGATGTTGTGACGCGCCTCGAGCGCGTAATGAAGCTTTATGGCGCCAGCGCGAAAGAAGACGCCGCCGGGCCCTCGGGTTCGTCGCCGCCGAACTAATGGTCGCCGCCTTCCTCTCGCATCGGAGAAGGCGCGCGGCAGACGCGCCTGTAGCGGACGCTGATGAACCAGGGGCTGCGCTCGTCGCTCGTCGCCGTCGGGGACTCCCCGTCGAGCAGCCTCCCCACCCCGCCCCTCGCCTCCGGCCAAGATTCGCGGCGCACACGCCACGTTCGACGGAGCAGCGCGCTGGACTCTGTCCACAGCACGCTCCTCCGGCGAGCGCAGCGCAGTGCCGCCATGTGAGGGCCCGTCGCCGCAAATGGGCGCGGTGCAGCGCGGAGCAGCACGGCCGCCCTCGGCGCCGTCTCTCTCTGTCGCACGGGCGTCGCTAGGGAGAAGAAAGGGCGGCGCCCCGTCGCCGCCGATGTCTCCCCGCCGAAGAAAGGGCACGGCCAGAACGGGCGGTGCGCCGTCGCTGCCCTGTTCTCTCGGGAGCGAAAGAAACGGGGAGAATGAGGCCTAGGGTTAGGGTACTGACCGGACTTCCATTTTGACCCGCCGAAAACCAAGGACAGCCGTTGGATTGAATGCAACGGCCGAGATCGGTGCGGGAGGTTCCAGACCTATTTTGGGCTGCTCTAGAAGATGGGCCAGCACGGGACGGGCTGGGCCGGTTTGGTCAGCGCTGTTCGTTTTGTTTTCTTTTTCCAGTGCAATTTTAAGTTTCCAATTAAGTTATCTGCACTGTTTTAAATAACAGAAAAATAATTGCCTAAATCATGATAATAAACATGTTATTGTTCTGAATAAAAATGAATCGACGAGATTTTTTGTTTAGAATAATTAACATGTTTAAATGTTATATAATCAATTTAAGCATTAAATATTGTTATTCACCTTATGCTATTAATTTTAATGGTTAATTTGATAATGTATTGACTGTAAAATTAATTCTGACCAACGTCGTGTTAATTTTTGCATGTCATCCCCTTACGTTGTTCTAACTTTGTGTCATTTCTGCCCAACGGTGTTTTGGCATAGAATTAGAATTTTTTGATTATGGCATGTTTATTCCTCTTTACCAACGTAAAGTTTCGAATTCATGCAATTTAACGTCCATGTAATTTTTCAGCTTCCACTGCGATACGCTACGACACTGTCGAGCAACTGACGGGGAGTAATTTCCCACGCTGGAAGAATTCAATCGAGCTAAGTTTGGCTTTCAGCGAATTTGATTATGCCTTAAGGGAGGATAAGCCCACGGCACCTGAAAATGGTGTCGCGGGGTATGATGAACTTAAGAAAACTTATGACTCCAAAATGGAGAAGTGGAACAAATCAAGTCATGTAGCAATGCTTCTGATGCGATCATCCATTTCACCTGAGATTATTGGGGCTCTCCCCAAGAAAGATACTCCTAAAGATTTCATGGCAGCCTTGGAGGAGCAATTCAAAGGCTCCGAGAAGGTCTATGCAACTGAGCTATTTCAGAAGCTCCTTGGAAAGTATAAATGTGATGGTGAAGTAAGGAGTCACGTACTGAGAATGATTAATGCTTCGTGCAAGCTGAAGGCTTTACAATGTGAACTCAGTGATAACCTACTCACCATAATGATTTTGGAGTCCCTCCCTGAGGAATTTGATCAATTCAAGATCAACTATAATTCCATGAAGGAAAAGTGGTCACTCGATGAGATATGTCCTCAAATTGTCCAGGAGGAGGAAAGGCTGATGAAACAAAACAAGGACCAAGCTTTTCATGTTGGCTCTAACAAGAGAAAGTATGATGGGCCTAGCCCTTCCAAGCCTCCAAAGAAGCCCTTCAAAAAGGATATGCACAAGTCTAAAGGAAAGGAGGTTGGACAGTCTTCTGGAAGCTCGGCTGTTGTTGAAAACACTTGCTTTCATTGCAAGAAAGAGGGTCATTTCAGAAAGGACTGTTCAACCTATATTAAATGGATGATGAAGAAAGGTACAGATGAAATCACTTTTGTTGATGAATTATTTTATGCTGATTTCTCCTCTAGATCATGGTGGATTGATTCAGGAGCAACTACTCATGTTGCTAACTCTATGCAGGGATTCCATATGATCCAAACCACAGCAACGGTACAAGAAGGCTTAAAGTAGCAAATGGAGTTGAAGTTGATGTTGAAGCTGTAGGGTCACTCACCTTGGAGCTCCACACCAACCATCGTCTTCATTTAAATAATGTTCTTTATGTACCTACTTTGAGTAGGAATTTGATTTCAGTCTCTTGTCTTGATGATAACATGTATGAATGTTTGTTTGGTCACAAACAATTTGTTTTGAAATATTGTAATAAATATGTTGGTTTCGGTGTCAGACGAGGCAAATGATATATGTTATCATTGAATGATCATGTTATGCATGTGAGTAATGTGTGTATTGATGAGAATAAATGGAAGGGTACTAGCACTTCTTCGAAATTGTGGCACCGTCGTCTGGGCCACATTTCGAGGGGGAGAATTGAACGACTCATTAAAAATGATGTACTACTTCCATTAGACTTCTCCGATGCAGAAAAATGTGTTGACTGCATAAAAGGAAAATACGCAAAAACAATTAAGAAAGGAGCAGTACGAGCAACAGGTGTCCTAGAACTTATTCATACTGGCATATGTGGACCCCTTAACGTTAAGTCTATAGACGGTTTTGATTCATTCATCACGTTTACATACGACTTTTCCCGATATGGGTATATTTACCCTATACGTGATCGATCGGAAGCTTTGGACAAGTTCAAATTGTTCAAAGCCGAAGTTGAGAACCAACTAAATGTTAAAATAAAAGTTGTACGATCTGATCGCGGGGGAGAGTATTATGGTAGACATGCTCCTTATGGGCAAATTCCAGGACCTTTTGCAAGGTTTCTCGTGAGAATGGAATTGTTGCCCAGTACTCTCAATGCCTGGTGAACCTCAGCAGAATGGAGTGGCTGAGCGTCGAAATCGCACACTTATGGATATGGTGCGAAGCATGCTTAGTCATGCAAGTTTGCCAGTAAGCCTATGGATGGAGGCATTAAAGACTGCCGCACATATATTAAATCTTGCTCCCACTAAGTCAGCACCGAACACGCCTTATGAGATGTGGACGGGAAAGAAACCGAGGTTGAACTATTTACGTGTGTGGGGCTGTCCTGCTGAAGCTAGAGTATTCAATCCACAACTTAAGAAGTTAGATCCAAAAACAGTTAGCTGTTTCTTTATTGGATACCCACATAGGAGAAAGGGATTGTAACATCCCAAGTCTGAAAAATAGCCTTTAGAATGTTTGCTCTCTGTTATTTTATGTTTTGCATCATGGCATCATGTTGATTGCATTTGTTTTGTTTGTTTTCCATTTGTTTTTCTCTGTTTTCATTTGTTTTCCAACTGTTTTCATTTGTTTTCCTTTGTTTTCCATTTGAATTTCAAACCAAAATTCAAACCCTTTGTTTCATCCTTGTGATGTTACAATTTCCAAAATGTTATTTCAAATAAAAACAACCAAATTGTTTCTTTTTCTTCCATAATGTTCATCTATTAAATTGTTGGTTGATCAATCAATTGTTTCCAAATTGCAATCAAAAATTCAACTCAAAACACCAAAACAAAATCACTTTGAAATCATGTTGAGGTCAAAACAAATCTACTCTATTTGTTTATAATAACATAGGGTCACCTATTTAAAATTGTGTTTCAATAATCATTTTTAATACTCAAATCACTCCAATATGAACTATTTCCAAACAGCATCAAATTCAAATGTTTTTGGAATTCCAAACTTGGTTTTGGGTGGTGTCTAACCTAAATAGGCCACCCAAATTTTTCTGGAATTTTTGCAAACCCCAAAAGCATCATTTTCTTCCAATTTCATTTGCTGCAAAAAAAAAAAATAATAGCAAAACAAATAATTAAAAAGAGAGCAAGGGAGAGAGAGCACACCAGGCCTAGCCCTTTCCCCTTTGGCCCAACTTTTCCCAGGCCCGATACCCCCTCGTGTCGTCATCAACCTCTGTACGGCGCCCCATCCCGAGCTCCACGTATACAGAGAACATGGAGCAACGGTGATCACCCCTTCCCCTCTCCCCTTTAAGACCTGGAGCTCGAGCCCTAGGGTTCCCAAACCCTAACCCTTTCCCCTCTCTTCCCTTCCCCGCCTCCATCTGCCTTCCATCTCCTCCAACTCCCTCTCTCTCTGAACATCTGTGCACCCTCTGAACCTTCCATGGCCGAAAGTTCAAGCCCTTGGCGCCGCCGCTACGCTCGTCCTCCGGCCAAGGTATCTGCGGGAATGGAACCGCCTCAACACCCTCTTCCTCTCCGCGCAAGGATTCGTGAAGAGAACGACTACATCGCCGGCGCCATCCCCCTTCCTCGCCGGCCCGACGCCCTGCCTCGACCTGCTGTCCGCCTTCCCGTGCGCCTCCTTCCAGTCGCCACCAAGGTGAGGAGGCCGGCCCCCTCGAACCGCTCCTCTTCCTTCCCGCCTCCTCCCTCATCTCGCACGCCCACTCGCGCCGCAGCGAGCACCGCACAGCAGATCGCCGGCGGCGCTGTTGCTCCGTCAGGTTGCAGTACGCACAAATAAGTGTTCAGTTAAGTTTCAGTCAAAATCCCGCGCACCTCCACCTTTTCCACACCCGAGGCCCTTTCCTATCACGACTAATTAGCCACCGCAGTGGTGGAGGCCCCTGTGCGCGCAGCCTCAGGTCCTAGATTCGATCCCCAAACTCCCCACCTTTTTTCAGTTTTATTCCGAAGTGTTCAGCGCTTTTACCTGAACCTAATCCTCACCCCGACCCCGCTCTATCACAAATCGAAGCCCACCGCACTGGCAGTACCTTGCGCTCACATCAGGGCTCTTGGGTTCGAGTCCCCCTCTCCCAAATAAAACCAAATTTTTATTTTCCAATGTTTTGGTCACAGCAACTTCACGAATTCACAAAGGCCCTTGCACATTAATTCTAGACCCCTGAAATATTATTTCTAAGTCCCTGTTTCACTAAAATGGCAGATCTGCACTATATTTGGAAATTGCATAAATAAATCATTCTAACTCCAATTCCAACTTTTTTATATGTTTTCAATACCAAATTAAATGCTCTTTCCAAATATAAATTTTGTTTGCTGTTTTGAATAATTTAAATTGCTGAAAACAACTGTTTCTTGTTTATTGCATTTAAAATTGCCAAAATAATAACTTGCTCATTTTAAATCCAATTTCCACAAATGAAATATGTTTTCCATGCAAAATTAAACCACCTTTTCAAAATATAAAATTTGTTTCATGTTTTGATAATTAAAAGTGGTTAAATAATTTAAACCTTATTTAATTCATTTAATATTGTTAAATTTATAACTTGATCAAAACAAATTCTTTTGGGGCATATAAAATATGTTTTCAAACCACAAAAGTATAAACTTTTCACATATGAATCTCACTTAATGTTTTGAACACTTTAAATTGATGAAAATAACAAATGCTTGAGTGACCTTCAAGTAACCCAAATTTCTTAACTTGATAAATAAACTCCTAAACTTGTTAAACCTTATTCCCATTTGGTTATATTGTTGTTATTTTGCTGTTTTCCTCATCCATGCATCATGATAATTCACTTACACAATTTGATTAGTTGTAAAACAATTAATTCAACCATAATTCATGGGCTTTCCATATGCAATTCAATTGCATATGGGTCCATTTAATCCTGTTTCTATCTTGTCAAATAGTTTATTTTGATGCATCTATTAACATGACATGCATCATCCCATTGTTTGTGCACTATGCCATTATATTGATTGTTTATCTTTCTGCAATGGTTGTTTGCTTCTTCTCGGATACACGACGACGTTGAGACCGACGATACTTACGACATCCCTTTTAAGGATTTTAGCTCAGTACCAGGCTACTGGGTTTTGCAGGCAAGTTATCACTCACATGAACCACTGTGTTCCTTTCAACATTGGTTACCGATACTTTCCGTTGTCTATTTCTGCTAGCCTTAGTAGTAGTTGTTCCTGTTGCGAACCTATCACATGTATCCTTTAACCCTGATATTGCCTCACCTCCATACCTATAACCATTGCTTGTTGCCGTGTCTTACTAGCATGCTTAGGTTGTTTTGCTCGAGTCTGTTACCCGTTACTTTCAGTTACTATATTCTATTATGTTCTGGGGGCTCGATGTTAATCAATCAATCATGCTAATGATATTGTTAAATAATAAATTTGATGATAAGGCACCGGCAGGAGGCCCATGAGAGGTTTTGAAGCCTGCTAGTGTCGACCCTAATAGGAAAAGGGTCTTGTCTACTGATCCATGATGAGCGCACTACCCGCATTGGGAAGCGAGTATGGGCGCCCCCAACTTGACCTGATTCGCATCTCGTCCAAATCGCCTCATTTAGTTCGTGTTTTCCATTTGCCGCATGCATGTTTTTTGCGAGCCCAGGCCAGGGTGGAACTTTCGTAGTCGGCATATAGGGGGACACGTTCTTAGAGTGCTATGAGGGTCCATTTTCTTCTGGGCTCGATTAGCGTGCGCCCAAGGTGGGCTTTGGGCTTGATGCGAGGAATGGTTGGTTGTGTAGAGTACCCCGCTTGGTGGAAGTGCATTTCCATCTGGCGGGTTATTTGAGTGTACGGCCAAATTGGTGCAACCCTGCAGGGATAATCTTCTCGAGAAGCCGTGTTTTCCGCGGTTATGGATTACTTGGTGAAAGTACTGGCTAACAAGTACTCAGGACAACTTAAACATAATGATCAAACATGTTACACCCAATGATTAATAACTTGACTAGTAATAGGTTGATGGCACAATAACTTGATTCACCTTTATTACAACTGTGTGAGTTATCCTCGGATTGCTTCTTTGGATAAGGGGCGAGATCCAGGATGGGTTTGATTGCAGTTATCTTTCAGTTGGTTACAATCCTCGATCTTATCTCCTTTCTGTTAGCCGGCAGTTGTAGTATGTTTCTGTAGTTGTGTAGAGCAGCCAGTTGCAGCATCTTTTATATCCCCTCTCTTCCGTTGAACCCAAGGCATCTGTGCTGGGTGTTGACGGGTTACACCTTGGTGAATTGTGAGTCTTGCTTGCCAGTACGTTTATGTACTGACCCCTTTGGGGCTGTGGTTTCCGCAGACGACGTTTTCCGAGGATCTACTTGGTGGCTACTACGTGGAGTATGACGACGAGACTGCTGACGAGTAGATAGCGGACCTGGGCAGGATCCGAGACTTCGTGGATGGGCTCCGTCTGTTTGTTTCCGGCCTCTTAGGCCTATTTGGTTCTTGTCTGTACTCAGACATGTTGAATGCTTCCGCTGTATTGTAACGATGTATTGTTGGGGCATGTGCCCTCTGAATGATTGTATTTGCTATCTCTGCTCTAATGAGAGCCATTTGCAACTTATTTCAATCTTTTGTGTCGTAGAGATCTGTTGTGATATCAGTTGTTCAACGCCGTTGACGTACCATGTGTGTATGGTTGAAGTACGTCGACGGAAGTGCCTTTGATCTCTAGTGGATAGTTTACATCGACGATGGAATAGCAGGGCTTGTGTTGTCGCGCATAAGCGCAGGCCTACCAGGAAGCTGGGACGTGGGAGCAGTTATGCCCCATAATCCAAGCATCTGCTATCCAGTTCGTACGGTGAGTATCCCCTAGAAGTCAGGGTGCGACAAATGGTATCAGAGCCTGTCTGCCTGTAGGATCCCTTTTTACTGGTCGCAGTTGAGTCTAGAAACTATTTTGTAGCTATATAGGAAAAATGAAACGTGAGAGTAGGAATTCTGTTCTTTTTCTTCTTTTCCCCACCCTCCCTCCCTTTTCTGGTAAGGAAGTGCAACGTTGTTTTCCCTTCTCATCTGAACTTTCAAGTTAGGATTTCACGAATCCTGGTTTCTCTAGGATGGTTTATATCTACTAGATAGGAATGGAGGTGGTTGTGACGTGATTTATCATGTTGCCTACTCATGATTGAGAACGGTGGCAAATAGGCCCCGGAAGCAGATCCTCTATTCCTTAAGCAGTAGATATTGATCCTCTAGAAGCCTGGATGGGTTTTTCCGTAGTACCTCAGGAGTTTTGTTCTCGTTTTCCCCGATGTTGATATCCTGTTCTTCTCAACATCCTTTTCGTCCGTTGAAATCTTGTTGTTGTTTTCCACTCCAATTCTTCTACCGGCGTCTAATCAAAACTTCCCAAATATCAAGTCTATCTGGCCAGAAAGGTTGTTCTTGTTGTTGTTGTTGTTGATTCCAGGCTATGAAAGCTGGCATTCCTATCACCTGGGGTTGTTTCGAGGAAGCGTTCCTGAAGCACCACATTCCAGATAGTCTATTCTCCAAATGAATCAAATTCTATCCAGCTATACACCCTTGATACAAAACCTCTCCCTTTACTTGAAATGTTCCGGTGGTTTCCAAATTCCCTGACGTCTATCCACTGTGCACGATGTGTTTCACGTGTCACAGTTCAAGAGGATCTCCCCAAGAAGTTTCCGGACCTTTTCTTTTCTCAGTAGGAATCTCGGGGCGCGATTACTTCAAGGGGGGGCGTTTTGTAACATCCCAAGTCTGAAAAATAGCCTTTAGAATGTTTGCTCTCTGTTATTTTATGTTTTGCATCATGGCATCATGTTGATTGCATTTGTTTTGTTTGTTTTCCATTTGTTTTTCTCTGTTTTCATTTGTTTTCCAACTGTTTTCATTTGTTTTCCTTTGTTTTCCATTTGAATTTCAAACCAAAATTCAAACCCTTTGTTTCATCCTTGTGATGTTACAATTTCCAAAATGTTATTTCAAATAAAAACAACCAAATTGTTTTCTTTTTCTTCCATAATGTTCATCTATTAAATTGTTGGTTTGATCAATCAATTGTTTCCAAATTGCAATCAAAAATTCAACTCAAAACACCAAAACAAAAATCACTTTGAAATCATGTTGAGGTCAAAACAAATCTACTCTATTTGTTTATAATAACATAGGGGTCACCCTATTTAAAATTGTGTTTCAATAATCATTTTTAATACTCAAATCACTCCAATATGAACTATTTCCAAACAGCATCAAATTCAAATGTTTTTGGAATTCCAAACTTGGTTTTGGGTGGTGTCTAACCTAAATAGGCCACCCAAATTTTTCTGGAATTTTTGCAAACCCCAAAAGCATCATTTTCTTCCAATTTCATTTGCTGCAAAAAAAAAATAATAGCAAAACAAATAATTAAAAAGAGAGCAAGGGAGAGAGAGCACACCAGGCCTAGCCCTTTCCCCTTTGGCCCAACTTTTCCCAGGCCCGATACCCCCTCGTGTCGTCATCAACCTCTGTACGGCGCCCCATCCCGAGCTCCACGTATACAGAGAACATGGAGCAACGGTGATCACCCCTTCCCCTCTCCCCTTTAAGACCTGGAGCTCGAGCCCTAGGGTTCCCAAACCCTAACCCTTTCCCCTCTCTTCCCTTCCCCGCCTCCATCTGCCTTCCATCTCCTCCAACTCCCTCTCTCTCTGAACATCTGTGCACCCTCTGAACCTTCCATGGCCGAAAGTTCAAGCCCTTGGCGCCGCCGCTACGCTCGTCCTCCGGCCAAGGTATCTGCGGGAATGGAACCGCCTCAACACCCTCTTCCTCTCCGCGCAAGGATTCGTGAAGAGAACGACTACATCGCCGGCGCAATCCCCCTTCCTCGCCGGCCCGACGCCCTGCCTCGACCTGCTGTCCGCCTTCCCGTGCGCCTCCTTCCAGTCGCCACCAAGGTGAGGCCGGCCCCCTCGAACCGCTCCTCTTCCTTCCCCTCGCCCTCCTCCCTCATCTCGCACGCCCACTCGCGCCGCAGCGAGCACCGCACAGCAGATCGCCGGCGGCGCTGTTGCTCCGTCAGGTTGCAGTACGCACGAACATAAGTGTTCAGTTAAGTTTCAGTCAAAATCCCGCGCACCTCCACCTTTTCCACACCCGAGGCCCTTTCCTATCACGACTAATTAGCCACCGCAGTGGTGGAGGCCCCTGTGCGCGCAGCCTCAGGTCCTAGATTCGATCCCCAAACTCCCCACCTTTTTTCAGTTTTATTCCGAAGTGTTCAGCGCTTTTACCTGAACCTAATCCTCACCCCGACCCCGCTCCTATCACAAATCGAAGCCCACCGCACTGGCAGTACCCTTGCGCTCACATCAGGGGCTCTTGGGTTCGAGTCCCCCCTCTCCCAAATAAAACCAAATTTTTATTTTCCAATGTTTTGGTCACAGCAACTTCACGAATTCACAACTAGGCCCTTGCACATTAATTCTAGACCCCTGAAATATTATTTCTAAGTCCCTGTTTCACTAAAAATGGCAGATCTGCACTATATTTTGGAAATTGCATAAATAAATCATTCTAACTCCAATTCCAACATTTTTTATATGTTTTCAATACCAAATTAAATGCTCTTTCCAAATATAAATTTTGTTTGCTGTTTTGAATAATTTAAATTGCTGAAAACAACTGTTTCTTGTTTATTGCATTTAAAATTGCCAAAATAATAACTTGCTCATTTTAAATCCAATTTCCACAAATGAAATATGTTTTCCATGCAAAATTAAACCACCTTTTCAAATATAAAATTTGTTTCATGTTTTGAATAATTAAAAGTGGTTAAATAATTTAAACCTTATTTAATTCATTTAATATTGTTAAATTTATAACTTGATCAAAACAAATTCTTTTGGGGCATATAAAATATGTTTTCAAACCACAAAAGTATAAACTTTTCACATATGAATCTCACTTAATGTTTTGAACACTTTAAATTGATGAAAATAACAAATGCTTGAGTGACACCTTCAAGTAACCCAAATTTCTTAACTTGATAAATAAACTCCTAAACTTGTTAAACCTTATTCCCATTTGGTTATATTGTTGTTATTTTGCTGTTTTCCTCATCCATGCATCATGATAATTCACTTACACAATTTGATTAGTTGTAAAACAATTAATTCAACCATAATTCATGGGCTTTCCATATGCAATTCAATTGCATATGGGTCCATTTAATCCTGTTTCTATCTTGTCAAATAGTTTATTTTGATGCATCTATTAACATGACATGCATCATCCCATTGTTTGTGCACTATGCCATTATATTGATTGTTTATCTTTCTGCAATGGTTGTTTGCTTCTTCTCGGATACACGACGACGTTGAGACCGACGATACTTACGACATCCCTTCTAAGGTTTAGCTCAGTACCAGGCTACTGGGTTTTGCAGGCAAGTTATCACTCACATGAACCACTGTGTTCCTTTCAACATTGGTTACCGATACTTTCCGTTGTCTATTTCTGCTAGCCTTAGTAGTAGTTGTTCCTGTTGCGAACCTATCACATGTATCCTTTAACCCTGATATTGCCTCACCTCCATACCTATAACCATTGCTTGTTGCCGTGTCTTACTAGCATGCTTAGGTTGTTTTGCTCGAGTCTGTTACCCGTTACTTTCAGTTACTATATTCTATTAGTTCTGGGGCTCGATGTTAATCAATCAATCATGCTAATGATATTGTTAAATAATAAATTTGATGATAAGGCACCGGCAGGAGGCCATGAGAGGTTTTGAAGCCTGCTAGTGTCGACCTAATAGGAAAAGGGTTTGTCTACTGATCCATGATGAGCGCACTACCCGCATTTGGGAAGCGAGTATGGGCGCCCCCTCAACTTGACCTGATTCGCATCTCGTCCAAATCGCCTCATTTAGTTCGTGTTTTCCATTTGCCGCATGCATGTTTTTGCGAGCCCAGGCCAGGGTGGAACTTTCGTAGTCGGCATATAGGGGGACACGTTCTTAGAGTGCTATGAGGGTCCATTTTCTTCTGGGCTCGATTAGCCGTGCGCCCAAGGTGCTTTGGGCTTGATGCGAGGAATGGTTGGTTGTGTAGAGTACCCCGCTTGGTGGAAGTGCATTTCCATCTGGCGGGTTATTCTTGAGTGTACGGCCAAATTGGTGCAACCCTGCAGGGATAATCTTCTCGAGAAGCCGTGTTTTCCGCGGTTATGGATTACTTGGTGAAAGTACTGGCTAACAAGTACTCAGGACAACTTAAACATAATGATCAAACATGTTACACCCAATGATTAATAACTTGACTAGTAATAGGTTGATGGCACAATAACTTGATTCACCTTTATTACAACTGTGTGAGTTATCCTCGGATTGCTTCTTTGGAGGGGCGAGATCCAGGATGGGTTTGATTGCAGTTATCTTTCAGTTGGTTACAATCCTCGATCTTATATCCTTTCTGTTAGCCGGCAGTTGTAGTATGTTTCTGTAGTTGTGTAGAGCAGCCAGTTGCAGCATCTTTTATATCCCCTCTCTTCCGTTGAACCCAAGGCATCTGTGCTTGGTGTTGACGGGTTACACCTTGGTGAATTGTGAGTCTTGCTTGCCAGTACGTTTATGTACTGACCCCTTTGGGGCTGTGGTTTCCGCAGACGACGTTTTCCGAGGATCTACTTGGTGGCTACTACGTGGAGTATGACGACGACTGCTGACGAGTAGATAGCGGACCGGGCAGGATCCGAGACTTCGTGGATGGGCTCCGTCTGTTTGTTTCCGGCCTCTTAGGCCTATTTGGTTCTTGTCTGTACTCAGACATGTTGAATGCTTCCGCTGTATTGTAACGATGTATTGTTGGGGCATGTGCCCTCTGAATGATTGTATTTGCTATCTCTGCTCTAATGAGAGCCATTTGCAACTTATTTCAATCTTTTGTGTCGTAGAGATCTGTTGTGATATCAGTTGTTCAACGCCGTTGACGTACCATGTGTGTATGGTTGAAGTACGTCGACGGAAGTGCCTTTGATCTCTAGTGGATAGTTTACATCGACGATGGAATAGCAGGGCTTGTGTTGTCGCGCATAAGCGCAGGCCTACCAGGAAGCTGGGACGTGGGAGCAGTTATGCCCCATAATCCAAGCATCTGCTATCCAGTTCGTACGGTGAGTATCCCCTAGAAGTCAGGGTGCGACAGGGATATCGCTTCTATTGTCCAGGTCATACCACTAAGTTTGTGGAGACGCGACAAGCGGTGTTTTTTGAGGATAATGAGGTCACTGAATTAAGAAAGATCGACCTTGAGGAGAAGCGGGTATGTGCTCCATGCCCGGCCATCCAAGAGATCGTTTTGCCCATTCAAAATAGAGTGACCTCTAATGATGGTTCTGAATCTTGTGATTTAGATCATGAACCCAATGGTAATCCTGAAAACAATAATGACATACCAGAAGGAGAGGATCACCATATAGATAACGAAGAAAATCCTGAAATAATGACGCTCCACCACCCCCTCCTGTGAGAAGATCACAGCGACCTAGGAAGAAAGCCATCCCAGAAGATTATGTCACTTACATGAGTGAGGATGTATGTGATGTGGGGAAGGTGGATGATCCAATCTCATATAAAGGAGCCATTAAAGGTACGAATTCGTCTAAATGGCAAGTTGCCATGGAAGATGAGTTAAAATCTATGAGCTCAAACGATGTTTGGGACTTAGTAGAAGTTCCCAATGGTGCTAAAAGGGTAGGCTGCAAATGGGTCTACAAAACCAAGTATGATTCCAAAGGGAACGTCGAAAGGTTCAAAGCAAGACTTGTGGCAAAAGGTTTCACACAGAGAGAAGGTATTGATTACAATGAGACCTTTTCTCCTGTGTCATCAAAGGATTCCTTTAGGATTGTAATGGCTCTAGTAGCTCATTTCAACCTAGAATTGCATCAAATGGACGTTAAGACGGCATTTCTAAATGGTGATCTTAATGAAGATGTTTACATGACTCAACCGGAAGGTTTTGTCGTGGAAGGAAAGGAACACCTGGCATGTCGTCTAAAGAAATCCATCTATGGCTTGAAGCAGGCTTCAAGACAGTGGTACCTCAAGTTCGACAAGATTATTCGAACTTTTGGGTTTACGTAAAATGTCGTGGACAACTGCATATATGTTAAGTTTAAAGGCAGTAGGTTCACAATTTTAGTCCTATACGTAGATGACATATTGTTGGCTTGCAGCGATAAGGATATGTTGCATGAGACCAAGAATTTCCTGTCGTCTAATTTTGATATGAAGGATCTCGGTGAAGCCTCTTATGTCCTTGGCATTGAGATTTACCGAGATAGGTCAAAGGGGATGTTAGGACTATCCCAAAAGGCATACTTTGAGCGAGTACTGAAGAAATACAATATGCACAAGTGCTCTCCCTCACCTGCTCCTATAGTTAAGGGCGATAAGTTTGGGACATTCCAATGTCCGAGGAACCAAATTGAAACTGATCAGATGAAGTCGGTTCCTTATGCTTCAGCTGTCGGAAGCATCATGTATGCACAAGTTTGCACACGCCCTGACTTGGCTTTTATAATGGGAATGCTTGGCAGATTCCAATCAAATCTAGGACCAGACCACTGGAAGGCCGCAAAGAAAGTCTTGCGTTATATGCAAGGCACAAAAGATTACATGCTTACATATAAGAAGTCTGATAACTTGCAAGTTGTTGATTATTCAGACGCTGATTATGCCGGTTGTGTGGATAGTAAGAAATCCACATCAGGTTATGTATTCACACTAGCCGGAGGAGCCATATCGTGGAAAAGCTCTAAGCAAACGTTAACTGCTTCATCTACGATGCAAGCAGAATTTATAGCATGTTTCGAGGCCACTGGGCAGGCTGTATGGCTAAAGAATTTCATTCCCGGACTTAAAGTGGTAGACAGCATTTCGAAACCACTTGTACTATACTGCGATAACGAACCCGCAGTCTTCTATACAAGTAACAACAAGTCAAGTGTTGCTGCCAAGCACATTGACATTAAGTATCATGTTGTGAAAGATAGAATCCTGGATCATACAATTGAGGTTAAGCATATAAGTACAACTCGTATGCTTGCGGATCCGCTGACGAAAGGTTTACCACCCAGTATTTTTCGTGATCATGTTGCCGGCATGGGATTCCTGGAAGCCTTATGATTCAGGAATAAAGGGACCACTATAAGAACCACTCCCAATAAGAAATATGATATTCATTTCGAAATAGGCTGGTGCACCATAAGTGTTGAGGTTCAACGACATTTTATTGGTTGTTGTAACACCTCATTTGGTATATTATTCCTATGGAGAATGAGCAAATGAAGTTTAAACCGAACGATCAAGGGGGAGAATGTTGGTTGATCTCACGGTTCAAATTGAACCCGGGACAAAGAGATAAGGGAGATTAAAGGATAAAGAGATAACTCTCTTCTAAAAACGGATCTGGAGGGAGGCCCACCGAAACCAACGTTCGGTCCTCCCCTCGTACGTTAGAAAAACGCCCTGATCGGGGGCACCAAACCAACGAATGGTTCTGGCCCCCCGTTGCGTGCGCACAATATAAATGGAGGGGAGCCTGGCAGCTAGCGAACTACCCTGTTAGCGTTCAGTCACCCTGCTCCCCCAAAATTCCTAATCTGCACCGATCGCAGAAGGCGCACAACAGCGGGAAGAGCTGGAACCTCGCCGTTGTTAGGAAACCTGTATGTTACCTGTACTTAGTCGTCTAGGACCTGGTCTTTAGGCTAGCTTAGTGCTTATCAGTTGAGTCATTGTACTTCTTTAAATACCCCGTGTAAACACTCCAATCAATACAGTCAGTGTTGCACGAACCAATCTCCTTACCCTCGCTCTGGTTCCTACATGGTATCGGCCTTCTGATCCTATTCTTCCGCTGCCCACCCCCCAACGACCATGAGCTCCTCTTCCACCTCTCTCTCCTCCGGCGGCTCCGATTCTGAGGAGGAATTCGGCCTCCCCGTCGCGACACAGACTCTCCCCACCCCACTGCTCCAAGGCCTCCGCATCCGTGATCATGTCTTGGTCACTCTCGACTACGAGAAGGAGAACTACGGCCTCTGGCGCCGTCAGTTCCTCGCCGCGCTCGCCAAGTTTGGTCTCACTGACCATGTCGACGGCTCGCAGGCGCAGGGCACGAGCGACTGGGTGCTCAACGACTTCGCCGTCGTTTCCTGGTACAACGCCACCGTCACGCCCTCGACTCTGGAGATCGTCGAGGATCGCAAGGACACGGCGTATGGCGCTCCATCCGCTCGCTCTTCCGCAGCAACAGGGACACCCGCGCCACCTATCTTCTCGACGATTTCCACAGCTTCACTCAAGGGGAGCTCTCCGTCGTCGAGTACACCTCCAAGATGAAGCAGATGGCCGATACTCTGCGCGATCTCGGCTGCCGCGTCAAGACCCGCGAGCTCATCCACAACGTGTTGCGCGGCCTCGACGATCGCCTTCAGCACGCTGTTCCTCACATGACCAGCGGCCGCCTTCCATCCTTCATCAAGCTCCGCACGTTCCTCATGCTGGAGGAGCAGCGCCTCGCTCGCCAGGCGCGCGTCTCTGCCTGGAACGTTCTCCTCGCCCAGGCCCAGGCCTTCCATGCCGGCCACGTTCCGTCTGCGCAGTCGGCCGCTCCGACCCCAACCTTCAACTTCGCCACCGTCGGATCTGGTTCCTCGGCCACCACCGCCCACGCCAACAGCTCCGGCAACGGCGGCAAGAAGAAGAAGAAGTCGACCTCCACAGGCGGCAGCAGCACCTCGACCGGCCGCGGCGCGCCCACTGCGCCCCCATCTGGTGTTCACCGCGTCTCTGCGCCCCGTGCCACCACGGTCGTGGGCACGTTCCAAGGTCTCCTCGGCGCCCCTCCATCCGGCTCGACTCCAGCTTCGCCGCACGCGCTCACCACGACGTCCGGCCACACCGCTGCCGCACCGCCCCAATGGGATCAATCGGCGCTGATCGCCGCGCTCTCGCAGATGTCGCTGCCTGCCTCACCGCCCACACACTCCAGCGAATGGGTCGTCGACAGCGGTGCCTCCTCTCACATGGGGTACGGCTCTGGTATTGCTCCCTCCAAAACCCCCTCTCACTCTCCTTCGCAGATCATTGTCGGTGATGGTTCATCTTTGCCCATCACCGGTACTGGTTCTGCCCCTCTCCCTACCAATTCTCGCTCTCTCTCTCTCAATGACGTCTTAATTTCCCCCTCCCTTATCAAGAATCTCATCTCTGTTCGAGCTCTTACACGTGATAATTCTGTTTCCGTTGAATTTGATGCCTATGGTTTTTCTATAAAGGATCTGGCCACTCGGACGGTGCTGCTCCGATGTGATTCTACCGGCGACCTTTATCCGTTCGTCCCTCCTCGCCACTGCCTCAACACCACCGCCACCGCCGATTTGTGGCATCAACGCCTTGGCCGTCCCGGAGCTGCCGCACTCGCCAAGGCATCCACCTACTTCAAGTTCACCTGCAATAAGAGCTCGTCCACCCACTGTAATGCTTGTCGATTGGGCAAGCATGTTAGGCTCCCGTTTACTTCCTCTACATCTCAAACAAAATTTCCTTTCGAACTTTTTCATTGTGATCTTTGGACAAGTCCTATCATGAGTGTATCCGGTTATCAATATTACTTAGTTATTCTTGATGATTTTACACACTATGCTTGGACTTTCCCCATTCGTCGCAAATCGGAAGTACACCGCCTCCTCTCCCTCTTCTACGTTTTCGTACGAACTCAATTCTCACGCCCCATCCTCGCTTTCCAAACAGATAACGGCCGCGAGTTTGACAACCTCGCAAATCGTTCACTCTTTGAAAGCAACGGCACCATTTTTCGGCTCACCTGCTCGTATACATCTCAACAAAACGGCAAAGCCGAGAGAATCCTTCGCACCATCAACAATGGCATTCGCACTCTCCTCATTCATGCCTCCATGCCACCACGATGGTGGGCTGAAGCCCTTGCCACGTCTACCTATCTTCTAAACCGTAGACCGTGCAAACCCCACCTCCTCACAACCCCCTTCGAGCTGCTTTTTGGTCGCAAACCTGATTTCCGTATCCTTCGCGTGTTCGGTTGTCTATGCTATCCAAACACACTCGCCACCACGCCTAACAAACTCTCTGCTCGATCGGTTGCATGCGTTTTCCTAGGCTATCCTGACGATCGCAAAGGATATCGTTGCTACGATCCAATCTCTCGCCGGATCATGTTCTCTCGTCACGTCACGTTCGTTGAAACGGTTTTTCCGTTTAAAACGTGCACTGATCCCGCTCCACCCGATCCAGCTGCTCCTCCTGATTTTCCTCCACCAGACCACGTCGATCATGCATGGCCGCCGCACCCCCCGACGCCCCCATGTTCGCCACCTGGCTCCCCCAATCCTAACTCACCGCAGCCCACGCCCTCTGGGCCTTCCCCCGGCCCATCTTCCACCGCGTCGTCTGCACCTTCCTCTACCTCCCCACGCCCGCACCAACGCCGCCACCGCATCATCCCATGATCACACGCGCTCGCCACGGCATCGTAAAACCCAACCCCAAATACGCTCACCTCGCAAACACTCCCATCTCGCCGTTGCCCTCCTCTGTCCGGGACGCTCTCCGCGACCCGAACTGGCGCGCTGCCATGCAGGACGAATACAACGCCCTCATGGCCAACGACACATGGACTCTCGTCCCTCGTCCAGCCCGCGCCACCATTGTCACTGGCAAGTGGGTTTTTCGTCATAAAACTCATGCCGATGGTTCTCTGGAGAGATATAAAGCGCAGTGGGTTGTCCGTGGCTTCTGCCAACGACCTGGCATCGATTTCGGCGAGACATTCTCCCCGGTGGTCAAGCCTGCGACCATCCGCACTGTGCTCACCCTGGCGTGCTCGCGGGGCTGGCCTGTTCACCAACTCGACGTGAAGAACGCATTTCTCCACGGCGTCTTGGATGAACAAGTGCACTGCTATCAACCTGCCGGATTCGTCGATCCCAATCGACGCGATCATGTCTGCCGGCTCTCCAAGTCACTCTACGGACTGAAGCAAGCGCCGCGCGCCTGGTTCCAGCGCTTCGCTGCCTTCGCCAACACCATTGGCCTCACGGCGTCCCGTTCTGACGCCTCGCTGCTCACCTTCCAGCGGGGCAATGACATGGCGTATTTGCTTCTCTACGTCGACGACATAGTTCTGGCGGCATCCTCCACGGCACTTCTCCGGCACATCGTCGCCCAGCTGCAAAGTGAATTCGCCATGAAGGACATGGGTGATTTGCACTACTTCCTCGGCATTCAGGTCCATCGCTCCGCGCGCGGGTTCTTCCTCGACCAAGCCCAGTACGCCGAGGAGCTGCTCCAGCGCGCAGGCATGTCTCAATGCCAACCAGCCTCCACTCCCATTGACGTCTCACCCAAGGTAGCCGCCAATGCTGGAGATCCCGTGTCTGATCCATCCGAGTACCGCAGTCTCGCCGGCGGTCTACAGTACCTGACAATGACTCGCCCGGATTTGGCCTATGCAGTTCAGCAAGCCTGCTTGCACATGCACGATCCTCGAGATTGTCATCTTGCCATCATCAAGCGGATACTACGGTACATCCGTGGCACTGCTACCTACGGTCTTCTTCTCCCCAGCTCATCGACAACTGACATTGTGGCGTATTCCGACGCCGACTGGGCAGGCTGCCCAGACACGCGCCGATCAACCTCTGGATACTGCGTCTATCTAGGAGGTGCTCTCGTCAGTTGGTCCTCCAAGCGTCAGACAACGGTCTCCCGATCAAGCGCTGAAGCCGAATACCGAGCGGTCGCTAATGTTGTTGCAGACTGTGTTTGGCTCAAGCAATTGCTCACCGAACTTGGCTGCCCAGTTCCCAAGGCCACAGTCGTCTTCTGCGATAACATCTCTGCCGTGTACCTGTCCACGAATCCGGTTCATCATCGGAGGACAAAACACATAGAGTTGGACATCCATTTCGTCCGTGAAAAGGTCGCTCTTGGGGAATTTCGAGTCGTACATGTTCCAACTCAACAACAGCTAGCCGACATCATGACAAAGGGTTTACCAACTGCTGCATTTCAGTCGTTTAGGTCCAGTCTCTGCATCTCCTCAGGGCTCGATGACACGACTGCGGCGGGGTGTTAGGAAACCTGTATGTTACCTGTACTTAGTCGTCTAGGACCTGGTCTTTAGGCTAGCTTAGTGTTTATCAGTTGAGTCATTGTACTTCTATAAATACCCCGTGTAAACACTCCAATCAATACAGTCAGTGTTGCACGAACCAATCTCCTTACCCTCGCTCTGGTTCCTACAGCCGTGCCGTCCCCGGACAGTGCCGGTGGAGGCCTGAGGGTCACCGCGTGATCCAGCAATCTTCATCGACCCCTGCAACGTCTACACCGACCCTCAACCTCGCCTGCACCAAGCAGGTGACGATGTCTTCTAATGCTGGAGCCTGTAAATCCCCTAAACCCCTCCGTTTTCTTGATCTGATCCAATTATGTGTTCTAGGTTTGTCTGTCACTCATGATCTAGATTGCATCTAGATAATATAATGTCTAACAAATCCTACACCCAGCTACTAATTTAATCGACTTTAGGTGTCAATGTTTGTTGCACAAACAAATTTTCGATCCCATGAACCATATAACTCTCATCACAATTGGCACAGACAGACTAACTTCCATGTAGGTATCATCACTATTATCCAGGATTGTCCATAGTATTAAGGCTATCGATGCAAGTTGGAATGCAATCAACAGATTCATAATGAAGAGGAAGATCTGGTTCAATATGCAAGAACTTTATTACGTTAGAAAGAATAGATAGCAGGCATACCTTTCCACTCCTTTGGGATGTGAAAAACCTTCCTGTAACAACCTGTTGGGTTTTCAGAAGGCACGAACGGCGGGTTCATCGGGAAAGGGTAAGTGACATTCGTGTAGATCGGACGGTCGAACCCGTGCATCTGCCAATTGGAGGGTACTGCAATCACAAAGTTCATGTCCATTTGAGATTCGTCCCAACTGTAAGCACATCGGAGAAGCAAGTACTAGCACCGTGCCTGGCAAAGCCTCCCAGTCGGAGTCATTGAACTGAGCATCGTAGAAATTCTTCAGGACACTCTCCGGCGACTGAGCCAAACTGAACTTCCAGTGCCCGCTCAGCGACCGCGCGTACGGCAGCCCCTGATACCAGAACGACGCGCTGTCCAGCGCGGCGCGGACGGCGGCGTCGTCGTTCCAGACCGCAGGGTCGGCGTCGAGGACGCTCACGTTCCTCCGGTCACGCCAGTACTTCAGCACCCCTGTTTGGACAGTTCAGAAAACAGAGGAGCAGAGATTCAGCAGACATCAGGTGATTGTTTCTTCATGATCTGTGTCGGATGTGGCGGCTCTGAGTTTACCTTCGAGCGTGTCGTGGGAGCGTAGTGGCACCTGCGCGTCGCGCTTCCGCCACCGGAAGGAGGGATCCTCCCATGGCTTGTGCGGGGAGTTCGCTGCGGGAGGGAACATCGCGCCGCTCGCGGAAGCCACCGCCATTACGGAGGCCGCCACACGGACCAGTTCACGAGCGAGGGGACGTCGCTGGCGGTAGCAGCTCGGGGATGTGGTCGCCGTCCAAATCATTTGCCTGCATTACAAAGTGTGGTCTTTCCGATTAGAACTAGTATATTCACGGATGTAAATCTGCAGTTGCCAACCGTGTAAAAAAAAAACATAAACATGGGTTGATGATTGTTGGGGAATTTTTTGACACTCTAAAGCCGGAGAAACTACTTGCAAGCAGATGAATGCATTCGTAGATTCCAAAATTATTGTAACTCTCAGCATACCTATTAGTCTATTACAATCATGTGAGCCATCAAATGCAAAATAAAATCTGTCATTTGCCACACACAAAAACCGTGCAAAGGTTTAGTAGTTGAGGAACCAACAACCAATTTGAATACCTAGCCAAGTGATATAAGATTTATACCCCACCAAAATCTGCACCAGGGAGAACTAATAGGAGCAATTTTCTCGGGAAGATTCGTGGCCTATAATCTAATGAATCATGCGAGCATTCGTACTAGACCTGTAACATACCCAGCATGATAAAAGAAACGAATTTTCCAAGAGATGCAAGAAGGTGGAGGAGAGGAACCTCACCAGGCAGCTAAGGGTTGGGGAGGTGGTCGGCAGCAGCTGGAGGGAGTCGCGGCCGGCAGCAGCAGGGCGGTGACTTCGCCGGCACCAGCGGGTCGGGGGAGGCGGTCGCCGGCAGCAGCATGTCCGCGAAGGCGACCAGTGTATCTGATGTTCCTGCGCCGCTTCTCCCGCCGGCCGCGGTCACCGGCAGGCGCCGAGCAGCAGGAGTTCCT
The DNA here is from genome assembly GCA_028641055.1 of Alopecurus myosuroides. Taxonomy (NCBI): domain Eukaryota; kingdom Viridiplantae; phylum Streptophyta; class Magnoliopsida; order Poales; family Poaceae; genus Alopecurus; species Alopecurus myosuroides. Next base: position 556,145,936 of record CM054058.1, read on the forward strand.
CTGTCTTGATTTGCAGCGGAGGGAGGCGGAGGAGGGGCACTGGGCGCCGGTACGGGAGGCGCCATAGTGTAGAAACGGAGCTCAGTCGCTCCCTGCTCCAGACCGCGGCAGATACGCGGGAATGGGGGGAGAGAAGAAGGAGAGGAGCGGTGGGTGTGGGTTGGATTGGATCGAAGAGGACCGAACCCTAGGGGTCAGACCGGCGGGCGGGCGGACGAACTCCAGCGGAAGGACGCGCACCGAGAGGAAGAAAAGCAGGCCTCGTCGCCGCAGTCGCCTTCTCCCGGATCCAAACGGCGGAGTCGCACTCGTCCCCGCCCTGCCCTCACGCCCTGCCCTCACGCCGCCGTGGTCTGTCGGGGAGGGAGATCGAGCGCCGCCGCGCGTGGTCCGTCGTCTATGCAGTGGGTGTGGGAGAGATCGAATTGGGGAAGAATGGGGATTGGGGAAAGGGTACCGCGCGTGTCTAATTTGGTGAAGACTAGGCGAGGCGCATATGGCATAACTGCGCCTCCTATAGATTATGTGAGGACCACGCGCGTCTACTCAAAAGAGCGCGTGTGTGTAATGTATCACAAAATCTCTTTAGCTTAGTTGGTATAGCTTAGTTGGTATGACAGATGCACGTTGGTCCACCCAGGTTCGAATCCTGGTGTGGTCATATTTTTTTGCCTTTTTATTTAAGCATATTTTAAATGTAAAAACATTACATAAACTTAATATGAACTATAAAATAAAGTGAAGATATTTTAAATATTCAAATAGCTTCAAAACATAAAATTGACAATTTTGAATGTGTCTCGTCAATACATAATATTCGTAATGCAATATTATAACATTACACAAAGTGGTAATTATGAATTTTTCGATACATAATAGTAGGACACACATGTCACGCGGTTCTTGACAATGGAGTGATAGTGGCTCCCATGTGCTAAAAAGTAACAAAAATCATGTTGGATATTATAGGAGGCGCATATTTTCAGAATGCGCCTCCTATATATTATGCGAGACGCATTTCCAAGATGTGTCTCCTATATATTATGCAAGGCGCATTTTCAAGATGTGTCTCCTATATATTATGCGAGGCGCATTTCCAAGATGTGCCTCCTACATATTATGCGAGGAGCATTTCCAAGATGTGCCTCCTATAATGCATACGCCTCCTATATCTCCAACTATAGGAGGCGCATTCTGCGAGATGCGCCTCGCCTTCGCTGCCTCAGAAGCCACCCGGGCCCACACAAAATATAGGAGGCACATATTATAGAAGTGCGCCTCCTATACTTACATTATAGGAGACGCATATGGACAAATGCGCCTCGCATAACCTGGAGCCAGGAGGTTGTGGTCCCTACATGAAGTATGCGAGGCGCATATTTTTGGAATGCGCCTCGTATATATGCATTATAGGAGGCACATCTTGGAAATGCGCCTCGCATAATATATAGGAGGCGCATTCTGAAAATATGCGCCTCGAGCCCTCATTTCCTCCTATAGGCTTTTCTCTAGTAGTGTATATAGGAGGCGCATTTTGAAATGCGCCTCGCATATGCAGGTATAGGAGGCGCATTTTGAAATGCGCCTCGCATAACCCAAATACGCGAGGCTTGGCGCTGGAGGCGCATTATATATGCGCCTCGCATAAAAAAAATATGTCTCCTATAATCTTTTCTGTAGTAGTGATCGACCAAAGCCCATACAAATCTTGACATGGTGCAGTCGAGTAGGGCGTGCTGCCATGAGTCTGCCGAGCCTCACAGCTTGAGGCGCCTCTCGTCTTCTGTCAAGTGCCTATGCCTTCGCACGTTATTAGTTGGCATCGATTGCTTGGGTAACCTCTAGAGAATGTTAGAAATAGGGAAATTAGTGTTCAAGCGTCGTACGGACGGGTGTGTCTGTACGGTCGCCTCCTTACGCCCGTATGGACGCCTGTGTCCGTACAGGCGCCTCTTCCCATGTCGGTGACCCCTGGAGGCACCCTTTCACTTGTATAAATACCCATGGCAATGATCAATGAAAGAGCAAGTTCGATTCATTCTTTGTCTCATAAGTTTCCTCTCAATCTTTGAGTTACAACACGTTATCAGCACCTAGTCTCAACCAAGAGAGATTCAAGGAAGAAAATGATTGCGAGGCATCGGCCTCCATTGTTCCCAGGAAGAACAGAAGCAATTTCCTGCTACAAATTGGGAAGTAGTCCTAATTGGTAAGACCAACAAAGAATCGAATACAACGACCAAACAAGGTGAGCACCAAAGTGATCTTCGATTTAAGATGTTCTTACCAAATTGAACGACGGAAAAGCTCCTTGGCCTGGAGGCCCGTTCTTCGACCTGCACGGCGCACTGTGCGCCCAAGTCGGCGGCCGACCTGCTTCATAGCGGGCAGCAGCGCCGACGACCTCGGCTCCTCACGATGCGGCGGTGTCGTGACCGCCCAAGGCCCAGCGGCACAAGGGAGCGACGGTGGCGAATGCTCCCGCTCGTACCCCCTGTGATGCGGCCATGCCTATGGTCGCTGCCCTCCTAGCGAGGTTCCCGGCGGCGGAGGTTGTCGAGGCGAGGCCGCCGTCGAGCAGCCGCTCCAGCCGTGCTCGGACTCGCGGACGGCACCTCCAACGGCGTCACGCCTGGCACCATCTTCCCGGCGGCTCCTCCGACGAGGAAGAGCGCCCAGAGAGCTCCTCCTGGTGCCGATTCAACCAAGCGGCCATGGGGACCTCCGTCTCTATCGGTAGTAGTGATGGATTGGGGATGGATGTGGCTGGAATTTTCTTAGTCACTCTCCTTATCTAGTTGACCGTAAAGGCTGGTCCTTGCTGGGTTACTAAGGCTGGTGCCAGTGGGGGCGGTAAGGGCGGCGATATCGCCCGCCGGCGGGCGAGAGCGAGGCGGGAGAGGGACGGGACTGTAGGCGCGGGCAGTGGCCGCGTCGCCCGGCGGTAGCGCCCTCTACCGCCCGCACTGGCGAGGGGAGAGGGACGGGAGGGGGGCCGAGAGGCGGGGCGAGAGGGGGCGGTGCGGTGGCGTGGCGGGGAGAGAGCGTGGGCGAGAGGGGGAGCGGGGCCGGGGCTAACGGCTAGCTGACGTGGCGCCCGCTGATTGGTCCACGTCAGCTAGCCGTTGGGGTTACCGTTGATGCCTGAAAAAATCCGAAAAAATGGAAAAAAAAACCCAAATTTTCATCTCCTCCCCCCTATAAATACCCCCCATATCCCTTCACTCTTTCCACACCTCACTTCATCTCCTCCACTCTCTATTTCCACTCCGCTCCAGCAACAACAGTTCGAGCGAGGGAATGGAGGGTGAGATGATCGCTGCATTCTAGGCGGATTACGAGGCGGCGATGCTCAACCTCGAAGCGGAGCCAAGACGGCCGCGACGCCATCGAGAGTTCATCAGGCGTGATCGTCTGGGCGCCTACGATCGGCTCTACGACGACTACTTCGCCGACAATTGTGCTTATCCTCCGAGCTTCTTCCGGCGAAGGTATCGGATGAGCCGATCCCTTTTTATAAGCATTGTGGATAGATTGGGTGAATACTCTCCGTATTTCACCCAAAGAGTTGATGCTCTGAACCGTCCTGGGTTTTCTCCCCTACAAAAGTGTACTGCGGCTTTGCGTTTATTAGCTTATGGAGCCGCTGCAGATACGATAGATGAGTGGCTTAAGTTAGCTAGACAAACTTCGTCAGAGTGTCTAGAGGAATTCTGTGAGGGCATCATTCACTGTTACGGGGAAGAGTTTTGCCGTCGACCTACTGTCGCGGATACTCAGCGTCCGTTAGCGAAAGCCGAGGAGTGTGGCTTTCCGGGCATGCTAGGGAGCATCGATTGCATGCATTGGCAGTGGAGGAACTGCCCAGTTGCGCATCCCGGTCAATTCACAAGGGGAGACATCAAACACCCTACCATAATCTTAGAAGCCGTTGCGTCGTATGATCGTTGGATCTGGCATGCCTTTTTTGAGTCGCCGGGTCCAACAACGACATCAATGTACTCAATCAGTCGCCGTTGTTCACGGATGTGCTTAGAGGAGAAGCACCCATAGTGAACTTCGCGGTGAATGGACACGAGTACAACAGGGGTTACTACCTTGCCTACGGCATCTACCCCTCCTGGCCGGTGTTCATGAAGGGTGTTACTCTTCCACAAAGTGAAAAGCATTGGTTGTTCACTACTGCTCAATCAGCTTGGCGCAAGATGTCGAGTGTACATTTGGAGCGCTGAAGGCTAGGTTCAACATTATAGCAGTTCCGGGACGCTCCTACTCCCGGCGTACTCTTGGGTTGATCATGCGTGCATGTGTCATTCTGCACAACATGATCATCGACGATGAGCGTGGTACCAATTTGGAGAACATCTATGAGACAGTTGATTCCAATGTCGGCCCTGCGATACATAATAATGCACCACCAAGCCTAGCAGTCAGGATTCAGATGGACAACGAAATGAGGGACTCGCCGATGTATACACACCTCCAGCATGATTTGATTGAGCATGTGTGGGCTCATGCCTAGATTATGTATTTTTTTTCTAATTTTTTATGTAATTTTTATTTATAATGTAATCGGTAACAATTTTAGTTGAATAAAATAATTTCGTTGCATTATTTTGAATGTTTTCATCCGAAAAATATATGTTTATGTGGATGAGAGAGAAATGCTGATGTGGAGGAGAAAGAAGTGAGAGTGGGGACTATAGCCCGTGCACTTGCACCATGCCGTGAGAGTGGGATGAGAGTGGGGTGATAGTGAGGGCAAAAGCTGACGTGGCGGGGCTATATCCCGTGATGCACTGGCACCAGCCTAAATAGGACCAGCTAAATACGTTCAGCCACCATGTACTATTTGCTTATAATACAGAGTAGCTCATATACATCAGCACTCTAGCAGTACTAGTACAAATTGGTCATGTTTTTACTAGTACAAATGATTATATGTTCAATGTGTTTGCAGTTATTTTTGCAATCCCTACAACATATATAATAAATGGCACAATAATATTATTTTTGCAATTGAGAATTATTTTTCTTGCAAAAAAAATATCAATTCACCATCGATTAAGTCTAAATATGCCGAAAAGGTGCAAAATGACTTTATTTGAATTGACTTGATTACAAACAAATTGTGAAACGAGACGGACTCCAAATGTTGATATCTCGAATCGACACGGACCTCATTTGTTGATATCTAGAAACAAGACGGCCTCCAAATGTTGATATCTCGAATCGAGACGGACCTCATTTGTTGATATCTCGAAACGAGACGGCCTCCAAATGTTGATATCTCGAATCGAGACGGACCTCATTTGTTGATATCTCGAAACGCGATGGAATCCATTAAAATGGTGATATCGCGAAAGTGTAGTGACACCAAACAAATTTCAAGTCTTCACTTGAACTCACAATTTTGCAAATTTTATTACAGCACAACCATGATGATTTTAATTTACATACAAGTAAATTTGCAAATCTCTGGTTCTCATTCATGTAGGACAAAATGACCGTCAAAGAATTTGAAGATCTTGCGCTCGACGGACATAACTACCCTACATGGGCTATGGATGTTAAAGTTAGTCTTTCATCCCGTGGGATTGCAGCCGCACTCATACCACCTGAGGATCCTCTTCCACAGGGAGTTGCACAATTAACGAAGCAACAAAAATATGGTGCTTTATATATTATAAGGAACCATATTCACCTAGATCTAAAATCTGAATATTTAATGGAGGAATCTCCAAGCAATATGTGGCAAGCACTCAAAACTCGATATGAACAGCAAAAGGCAGTTATATTTCCTGAAGCTAGTCATGAGTGGACCCATTTAAGACTCCAAGATTTCAAATCTATCGGAGATTATAATCATGCGGTTCACAAGATTTGTTCAAAGTAGCGCTTTTGCGAGAAGGAACCTTCAGAAGTGGAGAAGATAGAAAAGACTCTATCAACTATGCTCCCGGCTGATAGGATCGTACAGCAACAATACCGTGCAAGGGATTACCAAGTTTATTCTGAACTTATACATGTACTCCTCCAGGCAGAGAAACATGATGAACTTCTTTTAAAGAATAGCCATCATCGCCCGGTTGGGGCTGCCCCTCTGCCTGAAGTACATGCAAAATTTCAGAAAAACAATATGTTCAATGGTCATTTCAATGGCCAAACAAAGAACTTCAATGGTAACCGCAACCGCAATAAGAAGAACAAGCCATACAATTCAGACAAGGGGAAAGGCATAGCAAAGAACAAGTTTGATAAAACTAATCTTTGCCAGAAATGTGGATGCTACAAGCATATCACTAAAAAATTCCGCACCCCAAAACATCTGGTAAACCTCTAGCTGCAATCCATGGGACGTAACAGACCAGCCCAAGGAGCAAGATATGAAGCTCACTTCAATCTTTAACCTGATAATAGCATGGAAGTTGGATGTTCGCAAGATGTTCAAGGAGCACCAAGCAACACTGAGAAATTCCATCTACCACAGGACTCCAAGGACACGGAGAATATGATGATCGAATACGCATCAGACGACGTATTCAGGGACTTTCACTAGTCGATCAACTCCATTAGATAATATATATACATTCATCATATTGCTGTAATAAAAACATATTAGTATTGTTGTTGTCATCACCATATATTGTAAAGCACAATATATATTGTATCAGCACTTTGATATCAATAAAGTTGTGTATATTCTATATATCAAATGGAATTTTTTATTCTTCACTGAAAATTCTACACCTCGATATATAGAATTTTACGATACTCAATTTGATGGAAGAGGAAATTATCTTTGTGGACAATGTAACCACAAACTCTATACATGGGGAAATCATATACTCAAAACTATTAGTAAGAGATAATGATTTTAAACAATCGCTAGACGCGATACAATAATTGTTGGCCCTAGCCGTACCACAATTTTACCCCCCAAGGGTACACAAGTACTAACCGAGAAAACTTATAGTATCTCGATTTAATTTGTACCTTACAAGATATAGAGATATCCATCAAAACAGTTTCCATATTGAAACCCATGATGACAACTAAGAGGAGTTTCTCCTTTTTACCAAAGCAACGGATATGATAAATATTTCCTCTCTATCGTCAATATTGTATTACATATGCTGCTGACTTAATTCAACTGCAACATACTACTTATCGTAGTATTTCTCCTCTAAAATTAGTATGTGAAAATTCAAAGTATTTCCCATCTGCGATAATTCGGTTACATACCGATATCACCACCACGACATACATCTATGGCCCCTCACAGAAAATTGGGATCTATGTGAGGAATAACTGTATTTCCGTCAAATACCTCAAGCCCGTATTAGGGGGGGTTATCCAAGGCTAGTATGTTTAGTGAGGACAATTTCTAGGCGTTAGGGGGAGATTTGAAGTACCAAAAAGAATGCTAGGAAATCAATTGTAATATTCGGCACATTTCTACCTCAAATTCACGTACTCAAGACATTGAACTTCACGTTCAAGAAAATTAATTTGCAATAGGTTGCAAATAGCCTGCCAAATCCATTTAGTGACTATAAATAAATCACAAAATCCTATAATCTTACAAGAATTGTGCCAGAAAGAGTGGAGGTACCAACAAAAACCACCCAACTCCATCTTCAAAACAAGAGGGGGAGAAGTAAGGCCACAAAGTAGGATTCAACTTCTTGCAAGCAACAAAGGAAAATGAGGAAGAAACCTTCCTAATCAGTAAATGCAAGTCAACTTCACGTTGATAGACACAAAATGGGTAGTATACACCCAGTGGATGGAAACCCACCACAACCCAGCTCAATAGTGCACACAATGACTGGGATGTCGGAATACCTAGACTCGACCGTATTGGGAAAACACGAAGAGTCACCAAGGGTAAACATGATTTCACCAACTATATACAATCTAGAGGATCATATTACTAGAAGCCTACAAATGTCGACATGCATTTCTCAAGCATGATTGCAAACAACCTTTGTAATGAACCGGATCCAAATACAATGGACATGGCAGAGTTCAAAAACACTCGCTTGGACCGGACTCAATCAAAGGATGCAATCCAAGTAGAAATAGCCTTGCTCAATAAAGGAAGGTATGCACAAAAGAAATACCTACACCAGAAATAAGGTGGTGAGTCAATAGCAAGGCATGTAGCATAAGGGTTCACGCAGATACCCAAATCTATTCTCCAGACACAAGTGAAATCACTTTCCGATAACTTGTCTCAAATGGCAGCACAAATCATCTATTTATTCAGTTGATAGATGTAGTGACCATATATATTCATGTGTCACTTGATTCAGAAATATATGTTCCCCGTGGGAACTACAATTCTGAATCCAAATACAAATTGCAACATGCATAGTGTAAACTTAGTAAGTCAATACATGACTTACAATAGTCGGAACAAATTTGTTACAACCGACTTAGTGAGTTCCTTATACAAAAGGATTACTCTAACAATGATGGTTGTTCACACGTGTTAATTAAGCCTAAATAAGGCATTCATGAAATAAGTTTACATTGATGAAGCACGTAATCATCTGAGACGAGATCTAAGATGAAGGATTTAAGTAAAAAAAACAATTTTTGCTTTAGCTACAATTCGAGCACCTTCACTCAACAGCTAGGTACACCAATTTTCCTATATCCAGAAATTATTGAGAAATTCAAATATGGGTCATATCCATCCAAACTCTATGGTTGTTCAATCCCTAGACGTAGAGTAACATACATTCAAAACCATGGAAGATGGAGACGAGAAGTTGGGACATAATGTTCCATATCTTAGTGCCATTGGACCTAACACTAGTGGACAGGAACAAGAGTATCTTCCGATATCTCCAATGCACCAAAATACCTTGACCTATTTGTAAAATTTCAGAGAAATCTGAACTCCAATATCATCGGATGCGCTGATCCTGACTACTTATCGATCCCCATGATGTCAGATCACTACTAGGCTTAATGTACCTATATGGTGGACTTGTCATTCCATTGTTGTCTTCAAACAGACTCTAATGGTTACAACCACCTATAATTCTGAAATACAAGATTTCACATCGATATGTGTGGTTTCACAGAATGATAAATCCCTTACAATATTCATGTGGAATTATTATCTACAAAGATAATAATACTTGTGTTGCTCAGATGCAAACAGGTTATACAAAAGTAATATCAATAAGCTTATTGCACCTAAATTGTAAGGATCAGAGGGAGTCTCTTCCCGAATTATAACCTATTCAAACATTATATTACGCTCTTTTTCCCTTTATGAGTTTACTCTCAAGGTTCTCATCAAGACTTTTAATGAGGTAATATCAACACAAGAATATATGTCATATGTCCTAGTTTCCCCGCCGGAGTTTTTGATGGATATATACAAGGCATATAAATTTTCCTCTAGACTTGCCAATGAGTTTTATCCCTTCGAGATTTTCTCATATAAGTTATCAAAAAGACAATTATCATCATATGTTGTATCATTTTCTTCTTATTTTTCCCATTGGGTTTTAAGAAGTTTTAACAACATATCAAATACTATTCTCCTCAAATTTTTCCCAAAGGGTTTTTTGAGGAGAAATTAAACTTCAAATATAATATGTCATACATTTTTGTTTTTCCCAAAGGTTTTTTTTTAAAGGAAGTTTACGAGACATATTTATTGTTCTCTGAACTCGCATATGGGTTTTTCCTCTTTTAGGGTTTTCTCATATGAGTTACCAAAGAGACAATAATCAATATATGTTGCATCATTTTCTCCGTATTATCCCATTGGGTTTAAAGGAGTTTTAGCAACATATCATACACACTGCGCTCCTCATATTTTTCCCACAGGGTTTTTGGAGGAGCCGATCAAGATGATCAATTATAAACAACGAGCTTTTCAGAGATCGGTGATTCTTTATACAAGACGACGTTGTACAAGGGGGAGTGTTAGAAATAGGGAAATTAGTGTTCACGCCTCCTTACGCCCGTATGGACGCCTGTGTCCGCACTGGCGAAGCCCTCGGTAGGGCGAGGTCGGGCGGTCGCCCTACCTAGGCTAGCGACAAAAAGTTACGTACATGTATGATGTAGCGATGGCTGACTGTGTAGTTTAAAAAAATATGGCTAGCTACGATTCCTGGATGGATAAAAAGGAAAAGAAGCCTACAATTTCTTATTGGGCCGTGTAGTATCGTTAAGATTCCCAGTCTAGCTGGACCGGCCGGATGTCCCTAGGTTTCTAGCTGATTGTTGTCCTCCGAATCGTGCTCTGAATCGTGATCGATCGATCGATCTTCTTAGCCAGGGCGTGCAGCACAAGGACGCCAGAAAGCCGGAACGCACACCACACCTTACGCCTGATCGCACAGACAAGCACATCAGCCGACGGCGCGGAGCTTCAGGAATTCAGGCTCCAAGTCGAAGGGAGACATATAGCAGGACAAAGACAAGAACGACTTGGCCAGACAGCGCGTGGGCGATAGGACAAATAACGACTCGGTCGAGCGGTTGATCCGTGGGAGATCTCGGTGATTTGATCAGTAGGTCCTGATCTAGAAGAAGATGAACAGGAAGGGAAAAGGGACAGCAAAGGAGGGACAAGGTTTTTTTTTTCTCCTAATTTGCATACGGGTAAAACATGTGTGTCTTATTTGATAAATTTGTGAACTGTGAATTGCAGATTTAACCAGATTTTTTGCGCCACTTTCTAGTAGTAGCTCTAAACCAACGGATGAAAGTGTAAATATTACGGTGCATCATGGGCAAGAGAACGAAGTGGAGGAAGTTATTGAAGATTCGGTTGAAACTGTTGTGGAAGAGCATGCTAATGTTTCTGGATTTGAAGGTATAACTGATTTTGGTCTAGATGACATAAAATTTGATCCGGGACATAAAATTTGATCCGGGAGGCACTTTTGAAGGTTTTCGCCAAACATGGGATACTTATTGCAAGACTACGAGGGCAAGGATATGATGGAGCATCTAACATGAGAGGAGAATTTAATGGCCTTCAGAAGTTAATTCGTGATGAGAACCCATATGCTTTCTATGTTCATTGCTTTGCCCACCAATTGCAACTGATAGTTGTTGCTTTATCGAGATGTTGCAAAGGACTTGAAGATTTCTTTGATGATGTGTCCATGATTGCCAATGTCAGTAGTTCATCTTGCAGGAGGAAGGATATATTGCTTGATAAGCACAAAGAATTTCTTTTGGCTAAGATTAAGAAAGGTGAGATGCCCACGGGAAGAGGTCAAAATCAAGAAACATCTTTGGTCCGACCTGGAGATACAAGATGGGGTTCTCACTACACGACCTTAGCTCGCATTGAATCAATGTGGGATGCAGTGATAGAAATTTTGAGCATTGTTGAAGATGATGTCCGTGTTCCATGTAGGGCGGGAGGTTTGGTTCATGCGATGGAGAGTTTTAGCTTTGTTTTTATCTTGAAGATGATGTTAAAGCTACTTCGTATGACAAATGATATATCTCATTTATTGCATAAGAAGGATCAAAATATTGTTCAGGTATGTAGTGGATAATTTTTTATGATTCTACATTTTCTATGTATATTTTGTTGATCTAAACTTTTAGTTGTATCATTTCAGGCAATGTCTTTGATTAAGGATGTGGTAACACGATTGGTCAATTGGAGGAATGATGGTTGGGAGCCACTTTTGGAAGAGGTCAAAGCATTCTGCACCGAAAATGAAATACCAATACCAAGTATGGATGCAATGGTAACAAAATGGGGCAAAACGAGAAAAGGAGGAAAGCATCAGGTTACCACAGATCATTTTTACCGCGTGGACACGTTCTATACTGCCATAGACTCTATTACCACTGAGTTCGATCATCGTTTTAATGAGATATCTTCAGAATTGCTTCAGAACTTCTCTTGTCTTGACCCAAGAGACTCATTTGTTAGGTTCAATGCGGATAAGCTTGCTCGGCTTACTGAGATTTATCATGAGGATTTTTCCGATTATGAGCGTGAGCATATACATGATGCCCTTGATCTATTCGTTATTCATATGAGGAGATCTGAAGATTTCAGAGCTTGTCTTGATATTGCAAGTCTAGCTAAAAAGATGGTTGAACTTGAAAAGCACATCATGTTTCCTACAGTTTACCGCCTCATTGACTTGGCACTACTTTTACCGGTGGCCACGGCAACAGTAGAAAGGGCTTTCTCGGCTATGAAGATCATCAAGACTGAGTTGCGGAACAAGATGTCTGATGGCTGGCTTAACGATTTAATGGTGATCTACATCGAGCGGGGAATATTTAAAAGTCTTGATCTTGGTAATATTAAGAAAGATTTTCAGAAAGAGGGTAGAGCTCTGCCACTGCCGGGGACTTCTAGACGGCACTAGAGTTTCATTATTGATATATTTGTACGTTCTCCTTCTATTTAAACATGTTGTTATTTTTATTAAGTTACTTATGTTTAGGATCAAATAAAATACTAGTGTGTCTACAAAGTTATGGTTTGCTTGAATAAATTTTTGTATGTGTTAGATTTCGCCCGACCTCAAATTTGTTTCGTCCTCCGCCGCTGTGTGTCCGTACAAGCGCCTCTTCCCATGTCGGTGACCCCTGGAGGCACCCTTTCACTTGTATAAATACCCATGGCAATGATCAATGAAAGAGCAAGTTCGTTTCCTCTCAATCTTTGAGTTATAACAGAGAAAACTCTCGCTTTTGCTGGCACTTGGATAGTCCAGAGTGAGCTCCAGCTCTTCTCCTTCGCATGTACATCAGACGCACCCGCACTCGTAGCTTTC